>OZ012696.1:1892952-2010143 GCA_963942565.1 Maea johnstoni | reverse complement strand
CACATATATACATACACACGTACATATTGATAAGTCTGGCCTCCTACCATTCATAGGAATTCAAATTGCTCAAAGGTTCACACTTCAGAACGTCTTTGTAATATAGCGAAACACTGAACATCGCTTGCCTGCATGGGGTAACTTTAAAAGTCAGACATGTACCAAGTAGAATGATATCAGTTTGGCTGTATAACACTCCGTCCCGGCAATCCATTACAAGAGAGAAATTCACTGAGCTAAAACTAGTGCAGTAGGGTCAATGGTTTAATGTAGTACGACACTGTGTTATCCGTACAGGCCATGCATATATATATATATATATATATATATATATATATATATATATATATATATATATATATATATATATATATATATATATATATATATATATATATATATATATACATATATATACATATATATATATATATATATATATAAATATATATATGTATATATATATATATATATATATATATGTATATATATATATATATATATATATATATATATATATATATATATATATATATATATATATATAATATCATATATAATATAAATATATATATATATATATAATATAATATATATATATATATATATATATATATATATATATATATATATATATATAATATATATATATATATATATATATATATATATACTGTAAAGTTCGAAATATTAGCGTGCTTAAATTTAGAGAATTGATCCATTTTTCCATGTTAGCGAATCGTAATATTAGCGTCTGAACCATCTCGAAAAGCGCCATCTGCCGACAGATATTCAAACTAGACCTGGTTTGATAAACAGTCAAAAGGTGGCGCGTATTTATATATACAGTATGTACATACAATGCAGGACAAAGGGACAGTTCCTTTGTCAAGGAAATATTGGAAATAAAACTGAATTGAAACTGCCACAATCCCTGATAAGACAAATAAAGATTTGAAAAACAATGTTTTGTGTTTGCTTTGCATCTTAAATGAAAAAAAGTCAGAAAAGAGTCGATTTTGATATGGAGGTGTGTAATTTTCTTTGTTTTGGTAGCGCCATCTGGAGTCTATGTCAAAAACTATTTCTTTTGGAAAATATGTGCACAACGAATTGTGCACTCCCTATGAGTCAAAACTGCGTTTTTATTTGGTTTAAGGCTATATATACATTCAGATATGATAGCCCTCACTTCAGAATACCATTTACATGCTAGAAATTCGTTATTAACTGAGATAAATCGATGTCGAGTGGGTCAAAAACGTCACATACGTACCGTCATCTGGTGGCTTTGTCAATAACTATTTTTTTGGAAAAAATGTGCACATCGAGTTGTGCACCCTTAAGTGCATTAAAACTGCATTTTTATTCAGTCTCTGGCCACATATGCATTTAAATATGATAACTCTCGCTTCAGTATATCATTTTCATTCTCGGAATTAGTAAATTACTGAGAAAAAAACGATGTTGAATCCTTGTGAGAAAAACAAATATTACCGGATCGTAATATTAGCGAATCTGACCCACTCGCTAAAGTCGCCAATAATAGTTCCACGCTAATATTTCGAACTTTACAGTATATGTATATGTATATATATATATATATATATATATATATATATTATATATATATATATATATATATATATATATATACATATATATGTATATATATATATATATACATATGTATATATATATATAAATATATATATATATATATATATATATATATATATATATATATATATATATATATATATATATATATAAAAATATATACATATATATATATATATATACATATATATATGTATATATATATATATATATATATATATATATATATATATATATATATATATATATATATATATATATATATATATATATATATATATATATATACATGGCTTAGTACGGAAATGTTTTATCAAGATTTTCGGATTTTCTGTGCAGATTTCAAGGGCACGGTCCCTCCCAACACATTTACGTGCAAAGTTCAGTGCTTATTATGGACAATTTAATCCATACCTCGCCAAAACCGGACGATTTTCGAGGCACGCTCGTTATCATTTAAGGTTTAAAAGCATGCTTTTATTCGGATTGCAGATCATGAATTGAGCGCGCCCTATCACATGATACGATGCTCCCGGGTCATTGCCAAAGAAAGCAGAAATAATGTCCTCTCCCACAAACAAAGATGAGGACAAGCAATTAGATAGACAGGGGGATGTGGTGGGAGGCTCAGGGAAAGAGGGGAGATATGAGGGTTGTAAATATAAAGTCGATGGGTCCCGATTCCTTTTTGAATTTTGAAATGTACACGCCTTGCTGTGCGTGCTTGCTAAATTCTTCTATTTATGCCTTTATGCATAATCTGGATTTTGCCTAATTCGGACAGAAGTTTAGGGTCCATATTCATCCGGATTAAGCCAGTTCACATGTATATATATGTATATATATGTATATATATATATATATATATATATATATATATATATATATATATATATATATATATATATATATATATATATATATATATATTTATATATATATATACATATATATATATATATATATATAGAGAGAGAGAGAGAGAGAGAGAGAGAGAGAGAGAGAGAGAGAGAGAGAGAGAGAGAGAGAGAGAGAGAGATCAACCATAATTTATTGCAGTGTTTGAATCGTTTACATCCCCTTCAACTCACTTTTTGGGTCATAGCACCTCGGACATGTTTTGCAGTTTTTGCAGGCTTTGCATTTCGACACATCCCAGCATCCCCCTCGACTTTCGCAGGTCTTCTTGCGTCCACCTCCTTCAATCCTCACTCTCAGATGTGCATCTAGGGGTTCAACAGGGCACTCTCCTATGAAAATTAAAATAAAACAAACAACAACAGATCCTTAATGATAGAATATCCAATGATGCTGATGGCTAACAATACTTACATATTTCCAAAGAGTTGGAGCAACATTTATTCTTTTTACTGATTACTCCAAGTAGTGGTTCTCCTCTGCCTATGTTCGAATCCCAGGCAACACATAAAAATCACTTTAGAATTAATGCAAAGAATTGACAGAAGATATGCAAAAAATGTAGATTGAGTTATGACTCGCTTTTCCTCCACTCTTCATCTAAAAGACGTTTTTGTCAGAGTAATATCACCGAATTAGGATTGATTGACTTTCTGTACCTAACATGCATAAAGACAAATTTAAAAGCAGGGCTCCCATGAATTGTTGTGATGGTAGGAAGGTCAAAGAAAAAAGAAAAGCGAAGAAGGGATGGATGTTATTCCTATTCAATTGACCAATACTCTCTCTCTCTCTCTCTCTCGTGCCAACATGATAGACACTTCCAAGATATTAAAAGTCATATACATATATATATATATATATATATACATATATATATATATATATATATATATATATATATATATATATATACTATATATATATATATATATATATATATATATATATATATATATATATATAAATATATATATATATATATATATAATATATATATATATATATATATATATATATATATATATATATATATATTTATATTTATATATATATATATATATATATATAAATATATCTCATCCCACACCTTTGGTCCACTCTTTCCGAAGTTGTGTTACATGTACCTATGTCCCGGCAGACACTTAGCCAGGACTTAGTTTCCTGAGACACACTTTTACAGACAGGCAAACATTTCTCTGACTTTTTTTTAATTTTGGCTTTTTGGGATAATAATCAAATCTTTTCTTGACAGACCATCATGTACAAAATAATTGAAGTTTAAATTGACCCTTTTGATTCAATAGACTATTAAGGGGGCACGGGACCTTCGCACCTTTGAATAGGGCATTTCTTTGTTTTTTTGATATGTGAAAGCTGAAAAGGTTTGCTACTTATTCTTTGGAATAAGAACTCTCTACTAGATCTACAAATGACAAAAAACAGAACTCTTGTAAAAGCTGACTGCTAGAGGAGAGAACATCCTCAGGCACCCAGCTGGGATGTTTATCTAAGATCTTAATATCCTTTCCTTATCTGATCTCCTGGGAGTGTGCTTTACTGGCTGATGGGTGTGAATTGGGGGTTACAGTTCCTGGCCAGGACCACAATGTGTATTGTATCAAATGGGAGTATCCTGCTACCCAGGAAACAGGCACTGAGCAATGATTGCATTGCAATTAGGGTATTGAAAAAAAGGTGTAATTCTTGTGCATCAGCTGTCTTGCTTTACAGGTGAAGGTCAGACAGTTCAGGTAAAACCAATCAAATGCTCCAGATATATTCTGGTGTGTGATTGGCATGATGTTTGGGATATCTTACCTAGGTGAAGAGGGTTTCCTGTATGGTTAGGAGAGAACATTTAGATGCTGATCCCTGGACAGTGCAGAGTCTTAATGTATTCTTACAATGGGAAATAGATCCGAAAGGAAGAGAAAGAGGGGGTTTGAATGGCATGAAAAATCTTCTGTACCAGAAGATTTGGATACATTAGAGGAAGAGGAATCTGAGAAGTCACTAACCATTCATAGTGCAAGTTATAGAAAGCTTAGACTGCTGAGCACTAGTTCAGATGACAGTGGCATAGCAATTGAAGATGCAGACTCTGAGTACTTGTTATGGAGCGGATTCACTGCCAGACAGCCAATATGCAATTAGCAGTCAGTAATAGTCTCTTATCTTTCCTTCTCAGCTGGGGGGAGGAGTGCTCACTAGGGGGTCCAGCCTCTACCAGTAGAAACCTCCAAATATTTGCTAAAAATCCCTTTTTATTCCAGTAATTGAGGTACCAAGTGAACTATCAAACATTCAAACTATTCTACCAATACATGCAAATCATATTCTTATTCCAAATTATCCTTAAAAGTTGCATAAAGGGGCAGAACATCATAATAGGCTGTAGGATATGCAGGGCTGGCTTTAACAGCTGGTTTGAAGGCTTTCTGAAATCACCATTCTTCTCATTTTTAAAAGGCCCCCATTCATTCAATATTGATCTTAGAATGCTGAGATTTTAACACATGACCGAAAACATCCTTAGGCAGATTCTACTTTTTCATTTTGTTTATATCTGCTCTAGTTGTTTCTTAATTCAACTTCAAATATGAAGAAAGGTAAGATTCAACAAAAAAATATTGATCAAAACTTTAACTTGCTGTAAATTCCTTTAGGAACAAAAATTTTAAAAAATGAAAAATTAGAATTTGCTCAAGGATGTTTTCTACATGATATATAAATATCAACTGTGCTAAACCTTTATTGAAGCCAGGAGGTACTTTGCAAAAACATATGTATTAGAAATCCGCATCACTGTCTTTAGGCCCCACCCCCAGGGAACTGTGATGGTATCATAAAACATGTTTAGAATATTTGACCTCTCCAGATTCTCAGCTTTCATAAAATATATAGTTTATTGGGGTTTTCTTGTACAATGACCAAGATATTGGTCAATCTTTACATGGAAGTCTCAATTCAAAAACGAAGGTCCCGAGCCCCCTTAAATGTAGTTGGAACACGGATTTGTAGTAGCTGAGTAGCTAAATCCGCTAGGGCAGAAATTTTGAAATCCTGGCTATAGGTGATGAGTATTGAACACGGACGACTGCCTAAGCATTTGTTGGCCTGTTAATGGTGGAATGCAGTCAACTGTGGTACAAGCTACATTGACCCCTTAGTAGCTATGGTGTATGTGATAACCATGGGGCGCATCCAGCTTCGCTACAGCATCCATGGGCTCCAGCACAGAGACACACTCGGGAGCTGTGGCGTATGTCATGTATTTTCTGGCTGCTTGACTTCGCCTCGCAATGCTTCGGTTACATCAATTAGACATACACCACAGTATCCATGAGGTATCCTTAATAATTGAGCATTCTTAATAATTAAAAGTATCATGCTATCTTATCACCTGCTCTATTGCAATTCTCAATTACTGATTGGTTAATAGGTGTCAAAAATGCAACCATGCATACTATGTATGTTGATTCAATGTCGAACATTTGAATTTGCCATCATCCGCACCTACATAATCGATATCACCTCTTAGCCAACAGTGCGATATACTTTTCCTCACTATGGAAGAGCTGGTGACAAATTCGTAACACCCTGTTAGAAAGTATGGTCAGCCCTGCCATCCACCCTCAGTTATTCGTTTCCCACTCGGCTCCGCCTCATAAGATACGAGTGCTTTCGGGTGAATATCAGACCTAACCAAACTTTCTAGCAGGGTGTTATTAATAAATGTCTTAATGTGTAATAGTATATGAAGGAAACAAAAGTGTGACTTACGTGGTTTGAGTTGCCGCTGAAAATATTTATGTATAGCTGTTAAGGACATTTATGATACAATGCGTAACTTGTAGTTAACCTATGATAGCGTGTCAAGTAAATGACAACAGTCAGTACATTGCATTCCATTCGAAAAATGATAATTAGCAAACTCTAACAAACATATATTGAATGGGGAAATCAACCAAGCATATTCGACCCAGTTCTAGAACTACCAGGATCATGTAAGAAAGATGTCAGTAATGTGTGGATAAGCGGTGGTTGCTGTTGTTTCCTCCCCCGTCTACAACTGGCTAGTGAGAATTAAGAAGTGATGATAAACGAAAGCCTAGACATAAAAATACACACACATACATACATACATACATACACAGATACATACATACATACATACATACACGCATACATACACAGATACAGACATACATACATACACGCATACATACACAGATACAGACATACATACATACACGCATACATATATATATATATATATATATATATATATATATATATATATATATATATATATATATGTATATATATGTATACACATATATATATATATATATATATATATATATATATATATATATATATATATATGTATATATATATATATATATGTATATATATATATATATATATATATATATATATATATATATATATATATATATATATATATATATATGTATATATATATATATATGTATATATATATGTATATATATATATATATATATATATATATATATATATATATACATATATATATATATATATATATATATATATATATATATATATATATATATATATATATATATATATATATATATATATATATATATATGCATATATATATATATATATATATATATATGTGTGTATGCATATATATATATATATATATATATATATATATATATATATATATATATATATATATATATATATATATATATATATATATATGCATACACACATACATAACTACATACAGGCCTGTAGATATAAGAATGTACTGTAACTCACTTCATCTCTTGTCCTCTCAGCGAACTCATCATAAGCTTGCAGAACAGGGACTGCTACAAGCAGTACAACCAGTACGAGTCTCATATTGCAGGTTCCAATATGCCTGCTACCTACCTCCAACATTACCACTTATATAGCAAACCCAGGCAAATTATTAAAACGATGGACCTGTTAGGAGACCAATAGCATGTAAAGGATATACCCATGTTTAGGTTTAATAAGGCAGCTGAACTATTGCCTGTTACCAATTGGTCTTTGCAATAGACATGGTTAGTAACTGGCACCTGCAATTGATGAAAGTATATTGAATTAATAATACGACCATGCGTAAGTGTAATAAGGCAGCTGACTTCACTGTTTAAAATTTTTCCATGGTACCAATTGGTGTTTGCATGAGACATGATAATAAACTGGCACATTTCATTGACACACATATATCACATTAATTTTCAGTTCACCTTTTTGTATCAAATATTGTTCGTAAGAAATGAAATATTCCTGCAAAGCAATGAAACAAGGCAGAGCTGATTAACATATGTTAATTTTGGCTATGGTAGGAAATGACCGTGCCAGGAAGTTTGCACATATCCAAATAATTTGAGGCATTGAATGCCAAAACAATGGTTGTAACCTGAAAATAAGACTTTTATTTGTATTAAATCATACTGGTGTAGATATTTCTAAAATCATTGCACCATACAAGATCAAACGACAAATAGACGGTTGCAAATGTATTGCATTAACAATTTAGATATTAAGTTAGTTTTATAAGGTAAACAAAGTATCAGAGAGAAGGAGTTTAAATAATTACTCGGATGGCGAGATTTAGTTCATCGTGAGGATAAAATGCTGCTCTGAGCTTACAGAATCCAGCACAACACGAAACCCCAGTACGTACAGTCAATACAGCGATGTAACTCATTATGTCATAAATGAATTGATAAATTGTATTGAGAATGGAATTTATTATATTTTACCATACCAAACATGTACTATCATAAATAGTATGGAAGGCCAAAGTGGACAAAAAGAGCATTTTCTAATATTAATAAATGATTTATTAATATTAATAAATGATTTATTAATATTAATAAGTGATGTATTAATATTAATAAATATTTATTAATAATAATAAATATTTATTGATATTAAGAAGTATTTATTAATGTTAATAAATGATTTATTAATATTAATAAATGATTTATTTATATTAATAAATGATTTATTAATATTAATAAATCATTTATTAATATTAGAAAATCATTTCCATTCATTAATATTAATAAATCATTTATTAATATTAATAAATCATTTATTAATATCAATAAATCATTTATTAGTATTAATAAATCATGGCATTTCTTAATATTAATAATTGATTTATTAATATTAGAAAATGATTTATTAATATTTAGAAATCATTTATTAATATTAATAAATGATTTTCTAATATTAATAAATGTTCTGTATTTCTTAATATTAATAAATCATTTATTAATATTAATAAATCATTTTCTAATATTAATAAATGCTATGATTTATTAATATTAGAAAATCATTTATTAATATTAATAAATCATTTATTAATATTAATAAATAAGTGACATCTATTGGAGGAACCTTGAACTATTCAATTCTTTATGAAATAATGAATGCTCCCTAGCACATGGCAGTTGCATGAAAATGGCAGAGGGAGTTGTACGCGGTCATTGTTAAGACCTCCTTATGTCCGTGTTTTTGTAAAGGAAGGCTACTTTTTTGCACCCTGGTACGAAGTATGGGGGTGAAAATCCCCTTACAATCCACGAAATATACTCGGCTCTGACGCCGAGTGACTCCCGAAGTGACTGGGCTTCCGTCAGTCTGCGGGCAGTGCTGCCGCTAAACAGGCAAAGAATCATAACTTCAAAAGTTAAAATGAAAAAGTGCGCGTTTTTTAAAAATAAGGGTGCTTTTTTGGCCTGAAATCAATGCTTATGGGGTATTTATTAATTTTGATAACGAGCGTATGCGTATAGCTGAGCATGTTATAGTAAAAGCTATATACAGCAATACTTTCTAGTTAAGTATAAATTCATAATCAATAGTTGTTGTTTCGTCTTTATTTTTTCATTTCCACCGATTAAAATTAGCCCAAAGTATGCCTTTATTAGACAGGTATTCCATGTACCTGGATGGTAGGGCCTTTTGGTAACTATTGTGAGAGCTATAACATGGCCAATCCCAGAGCAGAACAAAGTATCCTCTGGGGAAGGGAATGGGTTCAGATATCATCGTTGATTGTTAACCCCCACAAGCCAATGATTAAAGATGATTAGTTTTGCATCGTTTTTCTAATGTTGTCCTGCCAGTGACATTTATATTTCATATTTTCCATTTAATGTAACTCTATCCTCTGAATGCAATGTAACTGCCAGCAGACTCCCCGCAGGGCTTGTACCTAGTGTAAATATGACTCCACATAATAGTTTCAGAACACATCATTATTAAGCTTCCCCCCCCCCCCCCTCCCCCCTCCAAATAGCTTATTGCTTTATTCACGTAATGCAAGTAAAAACCTTGATTTCATCAGTGTATGATAAATATGTTTTTCATGCTTTCATACATGGAAGGATAAACTTAAGCAGCGGCAATTAACTTTTCCTCCATGACAACGTTGTACGACCATGTGGAGAAAGGGCGCGGCAATCTCCCGGTTATTACGTCATAACCATTGCCTTGCCGTATTTTGATTGGCTGAAGCCCTGCAGCGTTTTTGCTGCGCAGCAAAATATTCCTCCAGAGCATACGTTGCTGCGCTGCGTCGCGCTGCGCTGCTCCAGTGTGTTAGGTCTAAGGTATCAAGACCAAACTATATTTTTCTGCGCTGCGTCGCGCTGCTCAGGTGTGTTTTAGGCTTATAAGGCTTCAGGAATCCTGTCTGATAAACTCTAAACATTAGACAGGATGTGGAGACATGCTTAGCAATAGGAATTAATGCCAAAAAGATGTACACCAAGTCTTTGCATTACATGCTCTGTAATTCCCCACCAAAATAATGCTTTATTCAACACTTTAAGTTCATGATGAGCATTCATTTGATGGGGTTATTACAGGGTATGTAATGCAAAAAGGATATTTTTGGCCTTAATGCGGTAAGGCGAATGACATTTCCGCCGAATATTTGTCTGATACCAATTGCTGTTTGTACTAGACATATGGTAACCAACTGGTGACTTCAATTGATAAAAATACATTTAATTATATAACTTCTAGTTCAAATACTCCAAATCAAAAATCCATAATGGATATACCCATGTTTGGCCTTATTGCGATATAGCAGCAGACTTTGCTGATGGCATTTGCCTGATACAGTATGGTCGTTCAATAGTCCAGAGTATATGCTGGCACTTCCAGTTGATGAAACTAAATTACAACGGAATTCTCAGTTCGCCTTTTATTACAAAATACAAACTTTTAACCCATGTTTTATTGTAGTATTGCAGCTATATTTGCTTTTTTTCATCAACCATGGTAATAAACCTGCTACTTCAATTGATGAAATAATATATGAATTAATTTCAAGAGCAAGGGTCTTATTAATAATACTCCTAAATAACGTTCATAATACTGAAGCTAAAATATTAATATGGTCAGTGCAGCGTGATAATTTTTTCATCACCTGTTCTTACCAAATACTGCAAAAACAAAAAAGCAAGTATTATCCCACGTTATATTGGTAAGAACCGGAACAATTGATGAAAATACAGCAAAATTAATTTCCAGTGAAATTGTCCATGTATATTCTCTTCTCCAAAACAATGACTAGAATATTGAAGCCAAACTATCAATATGATCAGAGAAACGTGTATTTTAGGTTTACCCTCTTATTCCTCTCCATCTCTTTTCCAGGGGTTGGTTGTATACAAGGCCACTACTGTTAACTTTAAGAGTAGTGTATTTAGCTTAATTAGAAAATTAAAAATTGCTGATGGTCAGTAATCTAACCCAGAAGAAAGCCACTCCGTTCTATTCCAGGAAAAGAATGCTTTATTGTTTCGACATTTTTATGAGAGAGTTCACATGATTCATTGCATTGATACCAATCTTTTTAGGAATCTTTTTGTTTCAATTCTAAATGTCAAAGGTACTTTTATATTCCATATGTATCCATTGATCGCTTTAAAAACAAATGTAAATACTTTTATATCTATCTCCATATTCAACTTACAACCCATTCTAATGTATTTCAAGTACCACATTGTTGTTCATTGTATGATATTCAACATTGCTTGTTCCTAATTTTGATAGATCACAGCCATATACAGTTCACTGATCTCGATGTCCTGATTACAGGTGTCTATTCAAAACAATGTGATTAGATAAGCAGACCTGTGGTCACAGGTGAAAAATACATTGCAAACTTTGATCAAAGACATAAATAGGGTTTTGCACTGGTATGAATGTTGCACAAGGGTCCTTTTGGGACTGAAATCTAGTAGAAAGATGCTCATCTGGTAAAAGAGAAAATAGTTCATGTAATGCATGTCCTGAGCTGAACCATCTGGTGACCTGAGGAGTAACCGAATGAATGACTGGGATAAACAAATCAACAGATGATCATATGATGGGGGTCCCACTGTATTTAGTCAAATACATTAACTCCCATTGGGGTAGTAGAGCATAACCTTTGTATCCATAGGCCTCTAGCATAATTTCTAAAGATTCGTTTGAGTCAGGGCCCTTCTGACCAAATTGTAGGACATCTAATTTAACATTCCATAGATCGTTGTGATCCTCCATATTGAAGTGTTGCCCAACACTGCGTGAAGTTATGTTGGATGATATAATGGAAGTGTTCGCTAATACATTCACCTAGTGTTCTTTTGATGTGTCAAATATATTATTTGAAACACACCACACATGTAATACAGTAAATGATGCTGTTGTTCTTGCAACTACAATATCTTGGATGATATAATGGAAGTGTTCGCTAATCCATTCACCTAGTGTTCTTTTGATGTGTCAAATATATTATTTGAAACACACCACACATGTAATACAGTAAATGATGCTGTTGTTCTTGCAACTACAATATCTTGGATGATATAATGGAAGTGTTCGCTAATCCATTCACCTAGTGTTCTTTTGATGTGTCAAATATATTATTTGAAACACACCACACATGTAATACAGTAAATGATGCTGTTGTTCTTGCAACTACAATATCTTGGATGATATAATGGAAGTGTTCGCTAATCCATTCACCTAGTGTTCTTTTGATGTGTCAAATATATTATTTGAAACACACCACACATGTAATACAGTAAATGATGCTGTTGTTCTTGCAACTACAATATCTTGGATGATATAATGGAAGTGTTCGCTAATCCATTCACCTAGTGTTCTTTTGATGTGTCAAATATATTATTTGAAACACACCACACATGTAATACAGTAAATGATGCTGTTGTTCTTGCAACTACAATATCTTGGATGATATAATGGAAGTGTTTGCTAATCCATTCACCTAGTGTTCTTTTGATGTGTCAAATATATTATTTGAAACACACCACACATGTAATACAGTAAATGATGCTGTTGTTCTTGCAACTACAATATCTTGGATGATATAATAGAAGTGTTCGCTAATCCATTCACCTAGTGTTCTTTTGATGTGTCAAATATATTATTTGAAACACACCACACATGTAATACAGTAAATGATGCTGTCGTTCTTGCAACTACAATATCTTGGATGATATAATAGAAGTGTTCGCTAATCCATTCACCTAGTGTTCTTTTGATGTGT
The DNA here is from genome assembly GCA_963942565.1 of Maea johnstoni. Classification (NCBI taxonomy): domain Eukaryota; kingdom Metazoa; phylum Annelida; class Polychaeta; order Spionida; family Magelonidae; genus Maea; species Maea johnstoni. The sequence goes on along the minus strand of OZ012696.1, from coordinate 1,996,990 downwards.
CAAATATATTATTTGAAACACACCACACATGTAATACAGTAAATGATGCTGTTGTTCTTGCAACTACAATATCTTATTTAATTTAAACATTAGCTCACATCCATTTTATCACCACGAGTAACTTATGGTATACCAGAAACTCAGTATCATATCCGTCAAATGGTGTACAAGCTTGCAGAACGTTTATACTCAGGACCCTAGCATTTTATCCAACGTATTTTCTGACACACATCGCTGTTACAAATCATCATTTTGTGAAACATGCTATCGAAAATTGTTGGTTAACGCTGAATGACCCTTCTTAATGAAGCACAATAATCCTACAGGTAATATTGATAAGAGGGGTCCGGCTGGAGGTCCGAATGAAATATAAAGTACCTAAACTTAACTTTTCGCATCCCTAACAAAATACACATAGACGATACTTTCTTCAACACATTTAATTTATGCATGTTGTTGTGTAAAGTCTATAGAAATTCAAAGTACTCACTAGAATATTTGTTTAAATCGGGAAATTGTTCATAAAGTGAGAATCCCTCCAGAAATGGTAGCCTGGACCAATGCTACTGAGATGGAGTTCACAAAACATTTGAAGGGGAGTTGTTGATATTGTTCTAGTTAACATCCTCTTTTTTCATGATTACAATTATAACTGAAATATTTTGCACATATTATAAGATTCCTTTCGGTCGCCGCAAGCATAAATGGGTCAAACACGTTTTTGATACTTGTAAAAATGCTTCACAAGGCTCGTATACCCAGATGACACTTGCCAAGAATTTATCCAGGCATTAGTTGATAAACCCACTAAATGCTCCAAATATCCAAGTTATTATCATAAGTATCAAAGACCCACACAGCAAGGTCAAGAGGAACTCTTAAGCGTTACAGGGCACCCCTCACCAAGTGTAATACCATTCAAACCCCTCGTACGCTATACCCAATATTACATCATGTTATTGGAATACGATTCCAATAGAATCGATAGGATGCCTGAATGACAGCCAACTGTTGTGACATGATAAATAGACATACAGTGAAACCTCTCATAGTGAACACCTCCTAATGTGAACACATTCCCGTTCTATTGGTATCTTTTACATTGTGAACACCCTCTAATGTTACATTTTCAAGGTTTGACTGTATATGTAACGAGCTATCTGTGTTCAAGTTTCCTTGATCTATTGGGAAACGTAATTCAGTCTTTCTATTAATATGTTTGTTGATTCATGCAATACGTTATTGGAATAACTCATAAGACAGCTGACTGTACGATCGGTTGTTGCGATTTTCTGAAAATCTTATGAATGCGTTCATAATATATTATCACCTATTTTTGAAACCTGTTTTCTTTCTAAAATATATTTTCGCTTCATTAATTATCCAGAAATATGTAATTATATTGCTCTGACGTAGTAAGCCTGAACACCAAGGTGTACGATTTTTGATAATTCTTTCTGTACATTTTCGATTTGGTTCCACTCTCCCAACTTCAAACATATGATGAATATATACTATTTACTTTATCATTGTGTTAACTACATCGTTGAAAATTGGCCTTGTAATAACCTGCGACTCTCAGGAACGCACAAGCCATATTATTAGTTATCCTCGTCGTAAACATGGTATACGGCAATATGTCTGCGAGAACGCATATATCGGCCATATACCATTTTCACAACAAGGATAACGAAGATGTATGAATCAGCTCCCCCCTCAAGCACACTTTAATTTTGAAAAACGTTCAGCTTGTTCAGAGTTCAAGGTTCTTGCAGTGGACATCTATCTTATCAGACTCGAATCATTGAGGCAGATCGAGCAACCCGCATGGATTTCTCACTTGAACTCGCGAGTTACATACCTAAAGCCATCCTAATTACTCCCTGTTATCTTATCTTCCACACATATACCATGTCAGCAGATTATAATGAGCAAATAGTGTTTTAACATCTAAAAACGATTTCTAGCGGGTTGCATCTGTAGTGGCTTCTATTTTGAAATCCCGCTGTTGCTATGGCCGGTATGCCCAACCACGTTTGCCATGGCACTACCGCAAGTAGTATAAACTCTTGGGGGCCTAACAATGAACGCTGTGAAAGGCATAGTTATATTCAAAATACAGGATTAATTTTGGCCTCCTAACATTGACAATTGCTAAAAAACATTTTTGAAGCCCAATTCAGTCCAGTATTGTAGTGTATGTTTATTGACTGTACTGTTTAGGTACAAAATTATAGCGAATACAAATATATAAATAACAAAATATAAGGAGCATAAGAACAAAGTAAACAGACAGATGGGTAACTTAGACCGGTATAATACCAAAAGAGACTAAATGAAAATGTCACACAAGAACAGGACAAAGGACTTGCAACGGCAAGTTACATTAAGTTAACTTAAACATAACAGGAACAGAAAACTAACTTAGTGTTAAAAAAATATGGAGCACAGAATTCCTCATACCATAGAGTGTACAGTAGCGCTAGGAGAGAGGGTGTTGGCCTTGGTCAAAAGTCTGCGTAAGCCACTGAAAGTAGGTGGATTTTTAGACAGGTCCAACATGTAAGAGAAATACGGTAGCATCCAGAAATGTTGCTATAGGGGATGCACCTATCTAGCGCATTCTGATGACACGTCTACAGATATCAGAGATGTATTTTCTTGAGATTACCCATATTTTGAGCATGACTTTGAAAGACATGTCGTCAGTACAACAAAGAAATTGACCAATAAGCTGCTAGATTCAGATTGGAGCTGATGATAATTGACCAACCCTCAAACGATAACTAATCTCTTTTAAAGGGGTGTCCTGGAGCACAGACCATCAGTCCTGAAGCGGAACACAGCATTTTAACGCGATTAATGGTTCAAAATTGTTCATCAGTTGGCAATGTGATATTATTCGTATATCAATAGTGGAGGTCATAATTGATCAATGGATGACACTATTGAAATGATACATGTGAGGATATATAAAAGGCCTTAGTGGCCATGCAGTCCGATAATTTGCAGTGTTTGACAGTGCTTGATGGATTGGCCTTTTGCACATTTTGAGGCCCCTGTTGCAAGCTGAGGATACAGTTGGACATCCCTGCTTTATTGTTTGTGACATACACAAAGATATTGTAGAGCAACCATCGACGAACACATCAGAAACATTTATCGAGATCATCCATCACATGATCAGTAGCATCTTCTGTTTGCGTTGTACATTAAGATTATGAAGCAACTGTTGATGAACGCGGAAGAAATATTCATTGAGCCCAGCCAGGAAGCAAGACCCGTTTCTAGACCAATCCTCAAACGATAACAATCCCCTCTACCGTTCGTGAAGTAAAGTTTGATGTCGATGAACACAGTAGGACCATTTATTGAGTTCATTATTAGGGAATACCCTGATGATAGAAGGTGAATGGGTGGAAGTTGCATAAAGTAATACTACATGTAGTAGCTATGTGCAGCAAGTGAGCATGCAAGTGACAATACCAACCAACACCAAAGGGAACTTAAGGGAAAATTTCCTTCATTAACATATATAGATTAATACTTACACCCATTAAACTATATATTCTCTCGAAGAAATTCTCAACTTTATCACTTTAAGTAACTTTTTCTGTTTACTTCATGTATCAAAACTGTGGAAATGTATATATAATGCAAAGATAAAAGATCGTCAGGGCCCAACATGAAGTCATCGGCCCTTATAGCGAACGGAAATTCAGGCAGACGTTCTGTATGGGATCGGTGGTTTTGACCAACATTTCATTGTTCCAAAAATTCAAGTAAAGTAAAGTAACAAAATAACTAAAATAAATTAATCTTTACTTCAAATAGAAAATATTTGAAAGTGGCATCCGAGGGACTGGGCAGCTTGAAATGAACTGTCAAAAGTGGCGGCCAGTTGGGATCGAACATAGGACCACCTAAAGTCCTTGACTACTAGACCAGTACTCATACCAATTAGGCTACTGCGCCTTTTATTACCATATTGTATGATGGACCAAGTGTGAAAGAGCAAATAAAAATATTTTTATTTTCACCACCGTATTTTGGGGGGAGAAAATAAAAAAACTTTTTATTTTCACTCCCGTTTGTTGGGGAGAGAGAATAAATTTAAATTTATTTTCACTCCAATTTATTGGGGAGAGAAAATAAATTTTGATTTATTTTCACTCCCGTTTATTGGGGAGAGAAAATAAATTTAAATAAATTTTTTCCCGACCATACGATGGTGCACTTGTGAACGGTGGAGAATAGAAATTCAAATTTTATTTTCTCCACCGTTTTTCCAAAACCTATGATGGTGCAGGTGTGAATGGCAGAAAAAAAATCAATTTTTTTCTCCACCGTTTTTCCAAAAACAGCAGAAAAATATTATAAATTTGTTGTCGCCTATTTTTTTGCAAACTGGCTATCTGTCTCCCTTAACCACTTCCACGGGAGACTTTTTGTAATTTACAACCCCCCATATCTCCCCTCTTTCCCTGACCCTCCCACCACATCCCCCTGCCTATTTGATTGTCTGTCCTCTTAGTTTTTTTGTTGGAGAGGACATTATTTCTGCTTTATGTGGCAATGATTTGGGCGCGTCGTATCATGTGATAGGGTGCGCTCAATTCATGGTCGGCAATCCGGATAAAAGCATGCTCTTAAACCTTAAATGGTAAAGAGCGTGCCTCGAAAGTTCCGGTTTCGGCGAGGTACGGATTAAATTGTCCGTAATAAGCACTGGAATTTGCATGTAAATGTTTCAAAACAAGGTGCATATCTTTAGGTTTTTCAGTCAAAAAATCCTATATTCTACTGTGGGGCCACAATGTATTCATCATCAGAAGACCTTTCAGGCAATTAACACTTTGTATAGGATAAATTGCAAAAAAAATACTCGTTTCACCTTTCTCGGTTGCCAGTGTCATTTTGCTATTTGATATAACGATAACTCCCCATACCAAAATGAAAATGAGCTAGACAACCAGTCATTGCTTTGAATATATTTTCATTCCTTTTCTATAGTGGTCGGAAAAATAAAGTTTTATTTTCTCTCTCCAGTAAACGGGAGTGAAAATAAAAAGTTGTTTATTTTCTCTCCCCCAAAAAAGGGAGCGAAAATAAAAAGTGTTTTGTTTTCTCTCCCCCCCAAAACGGTAGTGAAAATAAAAAGTTTTCTATTTTCTCTACCCCAAAAAAACGGCAGTGAAAAACTATATATATATTCTCTCCCGCAAAAAGGGTGGGAAAATAAATAGGCTAACTAAGATGGCAACAACCGGCTGTTGATCGCTCGAACGTCGTTAAGAACAAATTACGAATGTCTTGCTATAAATGTGAGATTATGGCAAGACATAGATTATTGAATTGCGGTTATCGAGCAATGTCATCTGCTCCGAACGTCGTACAGTGAGTCGTGCGGGTGTGACTGCAAATTATTCCATTTTCAAAATCAGATCGTCCAGTTCTGATTTTGAAATTAGCACAGTCGGAGGCGATGTTGGAATCGCATGATTAAGTCGGTAGAGTCCGACTATCCACTATCGTCTCTGGTGTGACTGAGGCATAAAGCAACCGCAGATAAACACTGGAAGCCCCAACTCTGGTGATATGCATTACGGGTTGAGGTAAATGTACCTCTCTGCTGGGACTAATAGAAAGAAGTATAAGATATTATAAAAATAAATGATTTTTAAAAAGAAAAGTAGTGTTGATGGTTGAATCAAGTTATCGGTGTGCTTGTTTTGGTTGCTCCTGCGCTCCGAAGTGGCTCTTCACTAAAGCTTGCATTTTGATGGACAATACTGTTTCTGGCAATGAGTGTTGTTAGATATCGATGATAATCAATGTGTTGCTTTATAGGGCTTTCATTGTTTTCAATGGCCTCGGACATAAATAGAGATTACTGGGAAGCAATTCCATTTCATTTCAAGAGCCATCACAAGGTATTTTTAGATGAGAAAAGTATAATGAACAGCCCCGTACATAAGAAATATATAAACACTTTAGATCAGGCTCCTATTCCCTGAAAAATGACCATTCCCTTCTAAATGGTAGCAGAGTTGATTTATCTGAGTGTGGTGTAGTTCCAGTAATGACAGATAGATGACACGATATGGTCCACCTATCTTTAATCATACTCGAACTCAGTCCTCCTTTCACCTGGGAAGATAAATTGTATTGTATTGTATGTTTCTATTAACTGTACTGTTTAGGTAAAAAGTCATAGCAAATATAAAACATAAATCGACAAAATAAACAAAATTACACTTAAACTTTCCTAACCTTTGCGCTGTGTTGCGCCCAGCGCCACTAGCTTCATACTACTTTCCACTCCTTTCATTTCCATTCCCATGACCTTGTATATGACTTTATCTTGGTCTGCCGTTAACGCATTTTCATACATTGAACAAGGGGATGGAGTGGACATAGCTTTCAGCTCATACCAATTGCTAAGTTTCTAAACGGTAACGGTGAAAACTAATGTGTACTCATCAGCTCATTCCAGCACATACCGCAGTGTGGCGCCATCTGGCTTTCCAGCGCGATACTAATATTATCTACTCTTCATGAAATAAACCGGGCGCTGTTGACGAAGTAAATATCTAGAGAAAATAAATTTAGACTAGTAAATAATCAAATGAATACTCAAATAAATGAATAATCAAATAAAGATATAATAAAATGAATAATCAAATAAGGGACACTAAAATGTGTTCATTTCCACTAGCGGATCCACACCAGTGCTTCCGGTGCTAAGTTACCGCTCATTTCAAAAACTGGATGTTTGGCACCGGTCAAATCCGCGAGATGATCCCTGCCTGTTCACACCACCACATAGACAGGCATTTAGAGGTCATTATGCCTCAGATACACTTCCTTAAAAAAACTAGGACGGATGGATTTAGGAAGAGGAAGACAGTCAACTCAGCATTGTTCTCGCTGTCCCGTCTGACATTATTAGTCTCCATGGGGATAAGGACAACAGATATTGGCCGGGAGAGATAGTAACTCCCTGTGGAGATGACTATCATTCCCGGCAAACATGGCAGCATGTTTGTACTCACCGCTAGGAGTGCTGGTAAACAACCATCGTTGGAGTGTTGCAAGTCATTCCACAGCTAGACAACTGAAGTCATCTCTTCACTTTAAAGTGAAAGATGACCTTGAGAACGTATATGTACCTACGTACGTAAATATATATGCATGTAAGCGTGTGTGTGTGTGTAGGGGGGGGGGGTTAACACGTCTCTGTTACACCAGTGTCCCCTGGTGAGGGGAGAGAATCGACAGAAAGTCGTTACTGCATGTTATATGTTTCCTGCCATAACCTTAGATAAAAAAAACAAGTGTATGTGAAACCTGCCGGTTAACTTGAACAGGCTAGCCTCAACCAATAACCCAAAAGTCGTGCTCTACGCATGCTCAGATGATGCTGGTGCACAGATTTCTCTGTAATGTAAATGACACGAGAGCCCTGATTGGTTCTTGTTCCCTCATGACCTTACTCTAATGTCAGATCAGTAACCCGGGGGGGGGGGGGGGGGGGGGGCACTTGGGTATCTAGGGGGGTGCATACGTTCGTTATCAAAATTTAAAATATACCCCTAAAGCACTGATTTCTGGCCAAAAAAGCACCCTTATTTTAATAAAACGCTGATTTTTTCCACTAAATAAACACCCCTTCTTTTATCAAAACACTGACATTGGATGAACGGGAACACGTATTTTAACTTAAGATTTTATAATCCTCTGCTTGTTTAGCGGCAGCAAGTGGCGGCAGCAAACTCGGAAGCCCTGAGTCACTTCGGGAGTCACTTGGCGTCAGAGCCGCGTATATTTCGTGGATTGTAAGGGGATTTTGACCCCGATACTTCGTACCTCGGTACAAAAAAGTACCCTTCTTTTACAAAATCGCGGACATGCGGAGGTCTTAAAAAAAGACCCCTTCTTCCGCGAAATACGTAACGAAGATGCGGCCCCCCTGTGTACCCGAGTGCCCCCCCCCCCCCCCCCCCCCCCGGGATCAGTTATCCCTGTTGTGTCCTGCCCTTTACTAAAGTGCTACAAGTAGTTATTGGTCTCCCGCTACATATCCAATCGTTTCTTCATCTAAGCCATAACTTAATATCCCGGGGAACACTAAGCTGGTGTGGCACCCTAGGGATGTGTGGATCTATCTGTGGATACCATTCGTGTAAATGATCCCGTGGCCCTCATTTCTTCCGAAGGCCCTGCTCTTACTCTCCCTCTTTCGCCTAGAATCATTATGCTTTTTCATCATTCATCGACAATAACAAAGGATCACTTTTGGTAAGTGTTATGGCTCTGAGTGGCCTTTGTGGCCCCGTGTGTCATGACGCCCTCATTCAATCACTCACTCTATTAGGTCTGTTTTCTTGATTTTTATAGAAAATATGTTAATGTGCACACAGATTTGGCATTGTAAATATAAAAGTGGTTTTCTGCGAGGGGACCCATTCAATCTCCTAGACGCTTAGTGCCTTTAAATACGGCTGCAAGCCGTTCCCTTATTAGCATACTCTGAAACTGGCACCCTCAGCAAGTGGGTTTGACTAGTTGGAAAGATGGCCTCATTTCTAGCTTGCAGGTCACGTGGCTAACTTTATCTGCCCTGAAAGAAAGCGGATACCAGAAAACACACATTTTTTACATGTAGTATTAAATTAGCAGGGCTTGCAGTTTTTTTCAATGGAAAGGTTCCCATCTAAGTGTCAGGCGCGCCTTCTCTTTCGTGCACTATTTCTTTCAAATTCCTGCACACCATATGCTGCGAACGGCAATCAGTCCTCACAGCGTACTAGTACAAAAGTAGTGCATGCGAGACGAGATATAGGGGCACACATATGTCCGACCTTCAAGCACATGTGGGGGGTGTATAGTAAAACATTGGCATCTATTGAATCACACCTAATAATTTAGACCTGAGCCGGTTTTCCCATAGGAATGTATATTGACAAGCCGGCAACTCACGATGACCTGATTGGTGACGTCATCGACCGCGTAATATTGGCGCCAAATTCAAATACTGTACCAAGCCTTTACACTCGTCTCGTGATTGCATGTACTTTATCCCGGAATCGTGCAGTCATGACACGCTACTGACTGCCTTTCACGGATTTATAAGGGTTTTTAAGTATGGAATAGGAACATTAACTTGTAGTAATGTATTAAATCAGAACTTATCCTTAGAAAAGATGTATTCTATTGGCGTGGATGGCTAGTTTATTTAATCAGATTTGGCTCTCTTTTAAGTTGTGTCAGATGTATCAAATGTAAATCTAGCCAGTATATCAAACTACTTAAATATCTGAATCAAGGTAATTTACTTAATATGATAATTTACTTAAGTTATGGTGATGAGAACCATTGTAAGCTAGTTAAATGCACATGTGCAAGTAGTGAGATTATGTCATTTGAGTGAAAAGTTGTAAATATTGAAATGACATAGAATATGGGCTGACTAAGGACGCTTGGTTATGATATTTTCTACCTGCTACCAATCAGGAGTAGGGTTAAGATGGTGTTTCTTGAATTCCTGGTTTCTAAGGAAAAATATATGAATAATTTTTCAGTGGTCCTAATATGGTCCCGTAATGATGGCCGATTGGGCTAATCAAAAACAAGTTAATGGGATATTTTAAGGACTTTGGAGGTATTTACTATCCCCACCCTGTGGGGATAGTGAATGTGAAGTGTAATTTGTAAGCAATCACTACAGTTTCAGAAATAAAGAAATATCTTACCAATAAATTAGGCTTTTATTGTAGAAAATCCATTGCAAAGATCAGTAGTGACTAGTGAGTATTGAGTGGTTAAGTATATGGCTAAGAAAATACAGAAATAAAATGAAATTTCTTGTAAGGTAAGTCAAAAAATATATAATTCTAAGTTCCAGGAATGGCTGAGAATTCATCTTAGAGCATCGAAAACCCTTGGGCTTCTGGGGAACGCTCAAGGCCCCCACACCTCCACCCGCTAATACCAAGAACCTACTGTGCTTGGTGGCCATTTTCAGTTTGGGCACCAGTCAAAATTAGGACTGGATCCGCCCCTGATTTCCATAAGTGGGTGGAAATTAAAACGATACCCAATAACAGCATTTCAATAGTTTATTACTATTTTTCTCTTTCTGTGCTATACAGGAACAACAATGCCTTTCTGTCACATATGTCTTTAATATTCATTCATTTTTCAAGAGGTTTCTTTATCTACGCTCCAAACCAAATAAAATGGGCTTTGAATAAAAGAAAGTCTTTTTTCCAGGTCTTGGAAGAATTTGTGCTCCTGTCTCACTACAACATTATGCACCAGTCAATTGAATCCCCGGGAGGGGGGGCCGGGATGGGGCGGGGATAGTGAACCGACCTTCTGCACTATTTTTCATAGTCCCCGCCCCCCGCGGCACATTTTTTTGTCACTAATCCCCGCCCCCCGGGGCACATTTTTTAAAATGGGCCCTAAAGGCTCACATACATATCAGCTTATATGAAAGTAATACACTTCAAGAACAGGATGCTGCCCTTCTTATTCTCTCAGTGATCCCATGAGGGGAGTTTTTTGCATATTGCCATCATCCTGCCCAGCCCCTGGCAGCGACTGGCTGCAGCCATGTTTTTCAATTGGGTGGCAGAGATCACTTCCTGCCCCTAGCTCTGTGCCTGTCTCATGCACCACTAAGCTCATGACCACAGCAGGGGTTGATGACCCGGATTCACAATGGCGGCGGCCTTGGCTCAGAGGAGGTGCTATTCACTAATTGCAATTTTAGGTTTCTCTTTCTCTTCCCTGTTTATGACAGATTTTGAGCTATGTTCATGAACTTTCATATAAACCTATGATTTTTTCTTCCCCAAGTTCCCCTTTCAACCATATTTTCTATCCATGTGGGCATCAAACATATGATAAATGAATTTGAAAATAAACTTTTATTGTGTTAATTTGTACAAATGCAGGAACATCCGAGAAAAAAAACTGATATTGAGTGCCTTCATGCACCTCATGAAGATTGTCTTTGTTGAAAAGTCCATAGCAGCTTGGTCTGTGGTACCGTGAGAAATTCCAGCCACTGTACATCCTCATGCAAACTATCAATTCTTATCTGGTAAGACTACCACGATTGGATTTTAAAATGGCTATTTCATTTTTAGATATTTCTGGCATGAAATAGCTTGTGCAGCTCTTCTGCAAAGAAGTGTTCATGACTGGCATAAGCATATGTACTGATACCTTAAAAACAGTTCCAATGGATTGGTCAGTTTCGAAGTTCATTTGGACGAAATTTGCGATGTGCGCAAGTTTTTTGCGCAACTTGTATCTGCAAAGTACAAACAAAAGCGGCGACCTCTATCCGCAGAATTTGGGAAAGAATGACGTCACAGTGAGACAGAATCCCGTTGTAACTTTGTGACTGCTTTAAAGGTTAATGCGGAATGATTAGGGAACGCACTAGTGTGTTGCACATACTTTTGACCACCACTCACCACGCAACATGCGCAACCACGCACCAAATCTTCAGTGCAACAAATGCTCAGGCGCCGTCATGATAATAGTAGCGGGAAAAGTTGCCACGGCGATGTTCTTTATGTTCACAAAAAAGATAAATTATCTGCATCTCTGTGGGTCAACTTTAATGCAGTTTAGAATCTTATAACTGCCACAACTCATTCTACTTGCCATTTAATTCTTTTAAAGCTGTGGTGAACAGACAATGTTGCGATAGCAGGGTGCAACATAGGTTCCAAAACATTACTTGCTGAGCATGACAAGCTGCCCCTAAAAAGTTTACTTGCCCACGCTGGCACTTCCACTTGTCCCACAACCCTGTTTAACTAAGGTGAGTTACATTGCAAGGGCTCTGCCAAAAGACATTTCTTGCCAAGCGGGGCAAGTAAGGGTGAGGTTCCACATCGAGCCCGTGCGAATGCGACTTTATGCAAATGATATGGTAATGAGGTTTTTGAGTCGAATTCGACGTTTAGAAAAAGTCGCAATCGACTTTTGTACCTAAGTTCGGCAAATCAAATTCGACCTTGTTTTTGGCGCGAAAAATGAAAAGTCGAATTCAAAAATCAAAAGTCGCATTCGCAAGTTGGGGCCTTCCAAACGGTTGGGAAGGCCCCAACATCGTTATCTTGGCGCATTCGCGCGGAGTCGACTTTTCCGATATGCTAATGAATTAACTCCCAGTTCCTCATTTGCATAAAGTCGAAAGCGACATCTGGGAAGTCGAATGCGACTTTCTTAAAGTCGCATTCGACTTCTTTGAAATCGAATGCGTAAAATAAACTTACGCATTCGATAAATTGATCATGGTGGTTATTTTCCCACGATGAAAATGTCGAATGCGCATTTGAAATGTCGAATTTGACAAAATGTAATAGAATTCGACATATTAAATGCATACTCGACATTTGAAAGGTCGAATGCGATTAATATATGTCGAATTCGACTTCAGTAATGTCGAATTCGACATTTCAAATGCGCATTCGACTAATGTCCATTTATTTCCGCACGCAAATTGCTAAAGTTTTCCCACGCCCTTGAAGGTCGAATGCGCACTTTGTAATGTCGAATTCGACTTCAGAGAGTCGAATTCGACATTTATAAGTGCGCATTCGACAAAGTGGAGGTTGAATTCTACCTTTCAGTAGTCGAATGCGACTTTTAACATGTCGAATTCGACATACGAAAAGTCGAATTCGACTTACTATAAGTCGAATACGACTTATTGCAGCTTATAAAAAGGAAGTCCTTAGCTCATATCTCATACCGCAACTGAGCGTCGACAAGCAAACATCTAGAAAAATGGCAATCACCAAGAGAACAACGAGGCCGATTGAAGCTCAATCTCAAGCAACAGCACCATCCCCACCACCACCACCAACACCACCACCTCCATCAGCATCACCGCCACCACCATCACCAGACACAGAACCAATAGACGAAGAAGAGCAAGTTCTTTGGGTGGTAGTGGATGAAGAGGATGATAAGGATGAAGAGGATGATAAGGATGAAGAGGATGATAAGGATGAAAAGGATGATAAGGATGAAGAGGATGATAAGGATGAAAAGGATGATAAGGATGAAGAGGATGATAAGGATGAAGAGGATGATAAGGATGAAGAGGATGAAGAGGATGAAGAGTATGAACAATCACTTCTTTGGGTGGAAGAGGAAGAAGAGGAGGAAGAAGTGGGCAACCGAGTTGGAAAGAAGAGAAAAGGCAAAGGAAAGGGCCCTGCACCCAAGAAGAAGAAATACAACAAAAGCCACGAGATCAGCACACCTCTCAAAACAACTGGAGATGGAGATGGTTGAATGGATTGATGGCAACCCCTACTCTTCGACAGGAGCATGACTTTGAATTTTTATTTGTATTTTTTGTAAATAATGAATATTTATTTGTATCTTTTGTAAATAATTTTTATTGTGTTTAATTTTGAAAAATAAAAATATCACTTTGTATATGTTATCATTTTCATAATAAAAAAATGATTTCCATTTGACAAAAGACATGAAGGAAATAATATCAATACTTAACTTTACCTATGAAGTTTAAGTTATTGCTATTACTGCTTTCATGTCTGATATCTATCTATCTATCCATCTATCTATCTAGATATCTATCTATCTATCTATCTAGATATCTATCTATCTAGATATATATCTTTATATCAATCTAGATAGATATCTATCTAGATATCTGGATATCTAGATAGATATCGATATAGATATCTATATAAATATCTAGATAGATATCTAGATAGATATCTATCTAGATATCTGGATATCTAGATAGATATCGATATAGATATCGATATAGATATCTATATAAATATCTAGATGGATATCTAGATAGATATCCAGATATATAGATTGATATCTAGATAGATATCTAGGTAGATAGATATCTACATAGATATCTAGATAGATAGATATCTAGATATCTTGATATCTAGATAGATAGATAGATAGATACATACATATCTAAAGTTCGAATGTGACCAGTTCCATGTCGAATGCGAAGAAATAATGTCGCATTCGACATCTTTTTTGGTCGCATTTGACATTTTATTGTCGCATCCGACTAATCCAATGTCGCATTCGACTTTTAAAAGGTCAAATGTGACAACAATCTGCAAGTCACATTCGAATTTATAAAAGTCACATTCGACTTTTTATTCTTCGAATGCTACTTTTGAAATGTCGAATGCGAATTTAATTGTCAAATGCGACTTTTGGAAAGTCGCATTCGACCTAACCTGTCAATCAACCAGGAAATTTGCATAAAGTCGCATTTGACAAGTCTTTCGTGCGTTCGCACAACCGTTTTCGACCTTTCGACTTCTAACACGTCGAATGCGACGTTAAGCGATTCCACATCGCATTCGACACGCCTAAAAATGCCTAACCCCACGACAATTTTACGTGTCACATTCGACTTTTAGCGAATTTTTGCAAACTGGTCGAATTCCAGCCAGCTCGATGTGGAACCTCACCCTAAGGGTCTTGTTCTACTTGCCAGATTGCTGTTTTTTGTCGAATTCATACCGTGTGGTTATTTCTCAAAATATTTTCGAGATTCGCGAGCATTTAAAGCTTTGCTTTGTAGTCTTGCTATAATTAAAGTGTTATCTTCCAAATTTAACGAGATTCAGTAATCATCAATTTGTTTGTTTTTGTTAAAGTTCTTGTTTTTTTCCTCGTATCTATATAAAAGGATAATTTCATACTAGCCACATTCAGTGCCGGTCGTATCATCATGACAATATCTCGTACCATCTGTCTATCCACTGCTACTGTAGGCGGCAGATTGGGCTAATCATTTAGTAAATAGGATTTTGGCATGAGGAGGATTTGGGTGGTATGCACTTTCCCCGCCCCCATGCCCCGGCCTATATCGTCGCTCCACTAGTTAGTTATGTCCCCATCCTGCGGGGCAGCATTTTGGTGTACTAAACAGGATAAGCCCGGCATCGCCCGGCCATTTCCCGCCCCCCCCCCCCCTTCCCCGGGGATTCAATTGACTGGTGCATTATGATGGTAAATAAAAAACACACACTAGAAAATAAATTTAAAACTAGAAAAAGCAAACCTACAAAATCATACCTAGAGACTTACAGAGTAACGACATTCAGTTTATTTTCAGATTCTTTTAAGACTGTTTTCTGCTGTCACATTTGCGCCATCGTACAGTAGCCGGGTGGGGGACCTGGCCGGATGGCTTCGCACACGCCCCCTCTCTTCTATCCCGTCCGCTGTGGCAACCGGGGTCATGCTGCATCCTGACCACGTGTACACACAGAACTCAAATGACCCAATTTCGTAACTGGGTCAAATGACGTACTTCCGGGTCAGAATAGTGAAGAAAACTTCCTAAAAAGTTTCTCTCGCTGTAGAAAGCACTTCAAAGACTGCCATTCACGGATTACGCCTGCACGATTGCAAGGTAAGTGTACATGTCCAAAGATTTGCGAACGAAATGCTTGATGCGATTTCCTAAATGTCAGTATTCGCACTGTTTTGATGTTAACCTATACAACTTTCAGGAACTGACGAAATGATCGTAATCATCATGTCGACGTTTACACACTATTCCTTATCTCGTCGTTTTGGAGGGCGTATTATTGCCACTCGGCAGCCTTTGTGTTAGTTGCTGAGACGTGGATTTTAGCATATGTAGTTCATACGAGTATATTCCCAAGACTAGGCAGGTAAATAAGAGCACATTTTGACGTGAGCGATAAGGTACCACCAAAACAGTACTCCTCAGTAGATCACTTATCTGCTTATTGCTAAATTATAATATGAAAACACACTTACACTCTGCTTACACTAAAAGTTTTATAACATACATCGTTACATGAACATGGGAGGTAAGCCGCTGTCCGGTAAGAATTCAAGAAAATTGGGCTGGCCAGCCAATATTCAGAATCCCTGCGAGGGAGGGGGGGGGGGGGGTTGGGCGTCGTTGGAATGGTCGCGAAGTGTAGATCGAATGCTGGGCTAACTCTGACCCAGGCCAGGGGGTCGGGGAATGAGCATATAGCGCACAAACCTCTGGTAGCTGTCCCCATAGTCTTAGCCTGTAGGGCATCTTTATGTCTTTTGGACACCCAAACCATCAAAAACCATCTCTTAGGACACCCACTTTTTTTGAGGGGGGGGGGGGGGGGGGTAATTTCCTAATATGTCATTTTTAAACACATAATTGACATATTTTCATTTCAATATAAATCTTATGGCATCGTATAAGGATATATATGCCTTATTCCTTGAAGGTATATATACATGTTTATGGTTGTATTGTTCCCCTTGAAAAATCATACTCCCCAAAATATTGCACAAAGTTTCTAAATCCTGGCTAAGACCCTGGCTTAGACCGTGGCTGGGCCTGTATGTGGATATATAGTCCTCTTCATGAAGCAGTCATTTGAAGAGCTCTAATGCAAACCTCTTGCTCTGTGTGGATCCAACATGTCCCAGGGGGTGGGGTCTGATGGGGATTAGTGCCTCATAAATATGACTAAGAATCTAGTTACAAGTCCCAACCTCTGCTAGCTGCATTTAGTATGTTGTTTATAATGTTCTCTTTTACCCTATTGTACATATTAGTAAATGAAAAAGGGGATCAATAGATGGAAAAATAATGTTTATCCTTATGATATTTAGGCTGAGTCTATGCCAACACATGTACTTCAAATAAAGCTTACGTCTTTAGATATTGTTTAAGTTTCATACATGTGTGTTTGCATACCTTGCTGTTCAAACATGCTGGTGACCTAAATACTCCCTGAAGCACTTTTCTACTAAGGATATTCCTTAACCCATTCATGCCACTAGCACCCAAAACCGCTTGACTATTTTGGTGGTATCCCTCTAGATATCATTTGAAATCAATTTTCAGAAAATATTTGAAGAGGAAATGTTGATCAGAAAATAATTAGCAACTCTCCTTCAAATATCTTACCAATTTGTGATTGATTCCAAAATTATTTTTGAAAGTTGCAGAAGTCCAGAGTCCAGACATCACTTAAGTCAAGGAAACCTTTATCGCTAACACTGGCCTAAAGCAGCTTGTGGGGCATTTCACGATTTGGTCCGGTTCTACACGGGACAAAACACACACTTCAGAGCTAAATAGCTTTTAAATGGAATTCATTTCAATAAATAGTTTTGCATCAAGCAAATATTGCCCCTTTCCTCTATTGAAATATATATATTTGTAACAAATATTAAACTAATACTTTTGCCAGAAATTAGGAAAAAACTCTGGTTCTACACGGGACATCAAAGTGAAGTGACTTTTTGATAGAGCTCTTCATTACATCTTAAATTCCTCTTCTTGTAGAAATCACATGTTAATCAAATTACATTTGTTTGAAAGCAGTAAAACTGTACTTCATGAATTTGTTTCTTTCTTGTTACATTCTCATTTAAATTCTAAGAAAACATAGTTATTAATGAAGAAGGTGGGTTCTACATGGGACGATTCTACACGGGACACTTTTCACTTGTATACTTTTTCAGTGCTTTTCTAACCCCTAGAGCATAAATAAGAAGTTCTAGTTTAACAAGAACAAAACCTTCACCACTAGAATCAATATGAATACACTCTTTTTTATAGATCTTTAAGATAAGTTAAGCAGATCAATTTCAATAAATTAAATTTGCTTTTCGATAGCTTCATTTCATCTTAAATTCCTCTTCTTGTACAAATCACATGATAATCAAATTACATTTGTATGAAACCAGTTAGTCCAGTGTCTTAGCCAGGATTTAGAAACTGGGTGCCTAGAATTGGCAGTTGTAAAATTTTTGGGTGTCCAAATTTTTAAGGGGGATCACAATTTACTCATATTTCAACCATAAACATGTATAAATTCATCAAAATAAGGCATGATATCATTAAACAATATCATGGGAATTATGAGGAGATGAAAAAATTCAATTACAAGCTTGAGATAGAGATTTTTAGAAATTCCACACTAAAAATTTTGGGTGTCCTGAGGGGTTCTTTTTAAGGGTTTGGGTGTCCAAAAAGGCACCCAGACGCCCTGCTGGCTAAGACCATGAGTTAGTCTCTACTTCATGAATTTGTTTCATTCTTTTTATATTCTCATTAAAATTCTAAGAAAACAAAGTAATTAATGAGGAAGGTGGGTTCTCCACGGGACGGTTCTACACAGATGTCACAGATGTCCCGTGTAGAACCAGATTGTCCCGTGTAGAACCAGATTGTCCCGTGTAGAACATTTTTAAGGTTCACATTTTAAAGACTTCCATTTACAAGAAATATAAGAGAAACATGTCAAAATATCTCTTTCTATGTGTAGGGAGAAATTTTCAAAAGAATCTGTGATAGGTCTACCAGATTTCACGAAAAAATAAACTTTTATAAATACGTAAAAAAGTTCTACACAGGACAATGACAACTTTGACATGCATTTAAATTACTCATTTGATTACTATTTCATTAGAAAAAAGTTGAAACAAGGTAATGAAGGCTATTGTGAATTTGTGATGCATTCATGGAAGTTCACACATTTTTTTATATCATCTAATATGTTTTCAGGCACAGATGTCCCGTGTAGAACCAAATTGTCCCGTGTAGAACCAAATTGTCCCGTGTAGAACTGTTTTTAAGGTCCACATTTTAAAGATTTCCATTTACAAGAAATATAAGAGGAACACGTTGAGATATCTATTTCTGTGTGTAGGGAGAGAATTCCAAAAGGATCTGTGATAGGTCTTCTCGATTTCAAGAAAAATAAACTTGTATATATGAAAAAAAGTTCTACACGGGACAATGACAATTTTGACATGCATAAATCACTCATTAGATTAATATTTCATTTACAAAAAAAGTGGAGACAAGGTAATGAAGACAATTGTGATGCATTCATGGAAGTTACTGATGGATAAATCAAAATTGTAGAAAAAAATCAATATTAGTCCCCCTTAACAATTTGGACGCCCCAAAATCTCTAGCATTTTTTGTGCATTAGACAAAAGTAGCCTCAGCATCAAAAGGGTTAAACCTTGCATGCTATCATCGTTAGATCTCCTTTCAAAATCCAAAATAAAGAAGGTGGTGACCAGTCATGCTGTCCATATCTAGGTGGCGCCAAAGTGGCACTAAATGTGAAAATTTCACGTCTAAAATGGAAAGTCCTCAGGGCTCTTAACATAAAGAAATAAGATCAAAAGCCCGGCAGGGCTAATAACCGTAACTTTAACTAGCCCTGAAATATTTTTGCTAGCCCAGAAAATTGATAAGATAAAATGTGCAAGATATGCCAAGATTTTTTGTTTCAATAAATATTGATAAAAAATGTTCGATTAGTGACCAACCCTGCCTCTGTTGATAACATGAAAAAGAAAGCAGTGTACATATTGTGTGGGATTGAGTTTTATCATCATCCAGGTGAGCAGAGCCAGTCGCTGATATTCTAATTCCATCTAGCCCCGTGGGACTTCTGGCATGTAGAATTTACCAGCTAGCCCTAACTTTCAATAGCTAGCCCGGGGCTTGAATTTCATCATGAACTCACATCTAGGCTTACATCATGGTCTTAGCCAGCAGGGCGTCTGGGTGTCTTTTTGGACACCCAAACCCTTAAAAAGCACCCCTCAGGACACCCAATTTTTTTGGTGAGGAATTTCTTAAAATGTCAATCTCAAGCATATAATCAATTTTTTCATCTCCATATTATTCCTATGACATTGTATAAGGATATCATGCCTTATTTTGATAAATGCATACATGTTTATGGTTGAAATCTGAGTGTATTGTGGTCCCCCTCAAAAATTAGGACGCCCAAAAGTTTTTCAATTGCCAATTTTAGGCACCCAGTTTCTAAATCCTGGCTAAGACCCTGGCTTACATCGTCAGGTTCCTTTGAATATCCAAAATATAAAAAGGCTTGTCACAAATAATGCCAGGCTTATGGATGGTGCCAAAGTAGCACTTTGTAAAATGCTAATAACATTATTTGCTGTCACCTTGTCGAATACCCTTCTGTGCCTTTAAAGGAGAATTTTTGTCAGGGTTCTGATTTCAAAAATGTCTCCTTAAACACTACCCTAGAGATAATGTAGCAACCTTTTAGGCAACATTAAAGGTGTGGTTTGAAAACTGGCAAAATCTTTGAAGGAGGGGTGGGGTTATGGTTACATAAATAAAAAGAATATCTCTCTTTCAATTATTGTTATCTTAAAAATGCTTAGATTGTTTGAAACTCTTATCATGACAGAAATCCTAAGCTGCTTAGGTAGGGAGAGGATTTAAACTGAAATGATAATATCCGAGTTGAGTTTAGGGTCATAGCCAGGAGTTCCAAACTGGGTGCCCATAAATACAGGGACTTAGCCTGTCCAAAACTAGCAACTGTAAGATTATGGGGTGCCTCTTTTTCAATGGAGGCCACAATATACTCAGACTATAACCATAAATGTATTTACTGAAAAAAACAATGAAATTATTGCTATTGACATTTTAAAAAAATCTCAAAAAATTGGGTGTCCTGAGGGGTGATTTTTGAGGGTTTGTGAGTCCAAATAACGCACAGATGCCCTGCTGGCTAAGGTGGTTAGTACAGGTCTGTGCCAGGTTCTAAGCCAGGGTATTAAAAACATGTTTGTGTTTACAACAGCTTTCACTGAAATACTGCCTACACACAACAGGTCTCGATTTAGATTAAGCTTCTCAGAGCTTTACTTCAAATCCTTATACGAAAAATAGTCTATTGTGTCAAAAGGGGCAATTTACACTTCAGCCATGTCTTCGATTGATTTCTTTATTTATTAGCGTTTTGTCTTCAGGACTGAGAAGTTGTCTTTCAGGTCTTGCATGTCCATGAAACAGGCGTTAGGAATAGGTGTGCTGGCCTGACTATAGCCCCTAGTGTTAGGAATCCGTGCACATTTTTGGGATCGATCGATCGTCAACCAATCTGAGTGAGCGATGATTGACTAGAAATAGCTGTCGTAGATGTGCAGAAATGAGTTTTCCTTTGGTGGTCTTTTTTGTTCAAGGGTTCTTGTCTCGATCTTGCTGCCTGGGGGCTACCCAGCATCTTCCTTGGGGGACAATGGGGTCACTTATATAATTCGCTCCATTTTTGTAAAGGAGCTAATCTGGCTCTCCTAAACTATCACCTGAAGCCCTTAGTTTTACTTGATATAGTACTGCTTGCTTTGAATTAAGATGTTGTGCACAGGCTTTAGTGGAGCATGACTCTCTCAATTGATCAATAGGCTAATGTAAGATACAATTTTTTTTCAAAAAAATTGCAATTGGCCATCAAAAAAAGGGTTCAATGAGTGATTAATCAATCAGTTGGACAATCCCTACTAGCCCTGACTAGCAAGATAGTATGGAATTATACCTAGTGGAGGGCTAGTAACATATTTAGCCAGACCAGGCTAGTAGGAGTACTTACTGAGAGATTTCAATGAACTTTATCGTTGAGAAAGTCAAGTATCCTGGAATTGCCCTAGCTAGTGTGGCAGAGGTTGTTCAATGAAAGTATATTGAATTCTTGTTAAAACAGTAAATATTTATTCTATAAATATGGCTGCTGTATATATAATGTAACTTGCTCAATAAAGCAGGTTTGGATTTCAGTGGTACTTGTAACTTTGTAAGTGCCAGCTGTGATTGAAAAAATTGAGTGTCATCTAACAATTATGTATATTCTTGAAAAATCAGGATGGGAAATCAGGAAATCTACCATTTCTAGCTGACACTTTAAATTTCCTGAGCACTCTGTAGTTCTATAGCATATGCTTTGTTTTCTAATTTACCTCAGAAAACTAAATATTGTCGAAAAGAAAGAAAAATTATATCTGTATATTCAGACAATTTAGTAAATAATTTTTCATTTAATACCAAAAGATTCATCATCCGGAGGAAAGAAAGTTATTTTTTCTTGTTACCCGACCCTAGCAATTTTTTACTCGATAAAATATGTACCTCAAATTTTTCCCACCCTTGCGACTCCAAATCAACAAAAATACAGGATTGGAATACTACATTACAACTACAGCTGCTATGAAACACACAATTAAAAAAGAAAAAATAATCCAAATTATTTTTACAAACATACCTACCTAAACTATTTTTTGGACCGTTGCAGGA
This sequence comes from Maea johnstoni, assembly GCA_963942565.1. NCBI lineage: Eukaryota > Metazoa > Annelida > Polychaeta > Spionida > Magelonidae > Maea > Maea johnstoni. Next base: position 1,974,837 of record OZ012696.1, on the reverse strand, counting down.
AACAAACAAACAAAAAAATAGGCCTTATGCAGCATATAAAACTTATCTTGCCTCACTAATCCATGATCATTTCTACATACTCAGAGACAATACCCATCTACTATCTAATTTGCCACTCATCAGATATGACAGCGTAACGACTTCCTGGTTTTGTAATGCTCATGATTGGCCGATTCATGCAGGGCAATAAAGAAGAGAGGCAGGAACATTTCCTGCTTCCGGAATCCGAGAAGAGAATAACATTAACAGCAGATGTGTGTGACGAATATTTATAGGCTTCTATTTTTCAGGTTATTCTATTTATCACTGCCCCGAGGGCACAATGGTTCCCATACATTTTCATTAGTGGAAGAAATGTGATAAATTATTCTAATATCATCTTAAAGTACCTGATGGATTTGAAACTCAGGGTTCAGAGTGGGCCAGCATGAATATTGGGTGTCTTATTTTTGAGAGGCCACAATTCATTCTGGTTTAACACAATCATATACGTATGGACATCCGAGTATTCAGCAGTACATAGTACCTTTCTCTGTTTTTCTACCTGTCAAATGTTCATGTATAGATAGTGTCCACAGCAGGAACCACACCCCTCAGATGACTCGGTTGTTTACTCTCTCAGCAGGGGAGGGCAGGAGGCTCAACAGTAAGGCTGTGTGCTTCAGAGTATCTTGCCTCTGAATCTTGATTGCTATGCTACCCTAGTAATACATAGGAAAGTGCCTGGTATTTTAAAGTTATATATTTGAAATCACATTCAGGTGATATTTCAAAATGATTGCTTGAAATCAATGAACAGCCAGGGTACAAAGTGGTTAGGATATATATGCCTTAATGGCTTAAAGGTCTGATACATCTGTGGGCATGCATAGGCTAAGATAACATGTGAATGTCTTTTAGTCTGGGTATAAGTGGGTTAAGAACTTTTGAATGTCTGTAATCTGGGCATGAATGTGTTATAAAAGAAACCTGTGGATGTCTGTAATCTGGGCATGAATGTGTTATAAAAGAAACCTGTGGATGTCTGTAATCTGGGCTTAAATGTGTTATAAAAGAAACCTGTGGATGTCTGTAATCTGGGCTTGAATGTGTTATAAAAGAAACCTGTGGATGTCTGTAATCTGGGCTTGAATGTGTTATAAAAGAAACCTGTGGATGTCTGTAATCTGGGCATGAATGTGTTATAAAAGAAACCTGTGGATGTCTGTAATCTGGGCTTGAATGTGTTATAAAAGAAACCTGTAGATGTCTTGCTGTGCATGTTTATTTCAACACTAAACCACGTAATGCGACAACAGCGACAGACCCAATCTGCCCCAAGCCGCCGAGTGGGCCTTTAGGCGCAAACCAACTGTATACTAGTTAATTAAAATCTGACTTGGTATTCGTTTAGCATTGCACTATGGGAATGTCGATGGATCCCAGGGGCCGCGCGGGGCGTCCGGGCGTGTGTATCATGTGATCAAGGAGTCTCTTGCGGGTCACTATTCGCGTCCCCCTACGGCTTGCTGCTACCGACACCATACAGAGGAAAAGTCAATACCGCCAAAATCACTCTTCATCATCACATATTAGAGAGTAACGGCAGCGAATTGTTAACCATTTCACCACCATCACACCCAAAATGGTGTGACGGTTGTGGTCACATGTTTGAGAATAACGGCAGCGAATTGTTAACCATTTCACCACCATCACACCCAAAATGGTGTGACGGTTGTGGTCACATGTTTGAGAATAACGGCAGCGAATTGTTAACCATTTCACCACCATCACACCCAAAATGGTGTGACGGTTGTGGTCACATGTTTGAGAATAACGGCAGCGAATTGTTAACCATTTCACCACCATCACACCCAAAATGGTGTGACGGTTGTGGTCACATGTTTGAGAATAACGGCAGCGAATTGTTAACCCTTTCACCACCATCACGCCCAAAATGGTGTGACGGTTGTGGTCACATGTTTGAGAATAACGGCAGCGAATTGTTAACCCTTTCACCACCATCACGCCCAAAATGGTGTTACGGTTTAGGTCACGTGTTTGAGAATAACGGCAGCGAATTGTTAACCCTTTCACCACCATCACGCCCAAAATGGTGTTACGGTTTAGGTCACGTGTTTGAGAATAACGGCAGCGAATTGTTAACCCTTTCACCACCATCACGCCCAAAATGGTGTTACGGTTTAGGTCACGTGTTTGAGAATAACGGCAGTGAATTGTTAACCCTTTCACCACCATCACGCCCAAAATGGTGTTACGGTTTAGGTCACGTGTTTGAGAATAACGGCAGTGAATTGTTAACCCTTTCACCACCATCACGCCCAAAATGGTGTTACGGTTTAGGTCACGTGTTTGAGAATAACGGCAGTGAATTGTTGACACTTTCACTCCCATCACGGCCAGAAAAGACATGGCTGTTTTGGTCACATGTTTGAAGGTAATAGGAACCAATCATTAATTGCTGCACTCACTGCTCACAAACAGAAGTGGCTCGATCAAAGTCATAGCTCGAGATGGAGAGATTAACACGTCGACTCACCTATGCAGGGCAGTGAGGGCACACAAACCTAATATGTGTACCAGTACACACTTTCCTATCAATGCTTATCGCTGGCATGTCTTGTTTCAATCCCTAATGTATACAGGCAGTGTTCAGTGTTATACTGACCGTTGTTATGTACCACTGATTTTTCTTGTTTGCGATCACCTAAGTTATCACCAGGCGGCATGTTGCAAACAGGAAGAAGGACTGGCCGCATTTGTTTCAATCAGCCAACTAATGTTTCTTATCAACTATTGATTGTTATGAAACATTTGCCAGCACATTTCATAATGAAATAAACTTGTACATGTTAATAAATCTCCATCAGTATGTATTCATTTCAAGATTGCTGGGCTGAATAATTGTTATTTATTTAACAAAGAAACATTTGACTGTCTGTGAGTCAAAATGTTGATGAGCTCATGAGTTGAGTGGAGCTCTACAATCGTTAAACCTTTCACTCCTATATATCACGGCCAAAAAGGCATGAAGGTTTTGTATGTACTCATTGAGGGATTGCATATTGGCTTAAGAGCAACATCAAAGCACTTAGTAAGTTAATACACAATGTGTTAAAAACTTCTCATTCTATTTTCTGATCTGACCTTTGTGGATTTGTTGGATGGGTTTTATATAGCTGAACATGTTAACCTATTCATGCTTGTAGTGGCCTGATCCGCCCTGTTTATCTTACTTATCATGTGACCGCAACATTATCCTAAAACTAGTGTTCAAAGGGGAAATGTTGATCAAAATCATTTTTTGCATTTTGGTGTATTCACTATAATATTGTGGACCTGATTTCTATTTAAAAAGACAGTGTTTTACAAAAAATCATGAATATTACATATAATGGCATTCATTGTTTTTACCATGTGCATTATTATGTTGATCAGAACTTATGCAATGATTATCAACAATTTTTCACTCTCTATGCATAACCTAGAACATGCCTGTAGCATACGCTGTGCCTGATGGATGCAGTTAGATATGTCCTGAAAATAAAGCACTATGTAGAAAAATGATATTTTTACTGTTAGTGAAAGCAATGTTTTTTAATTTGTTTGTATTTGATGAGTCATATATAACCTATCCAATACCACGTATGCATATATATGCAATTATGCATGTATAAGAACACTTACCTAGAAAGCTGCCTACGCATATATGCATGCAAGGCGATCAACTTCATTTCAAGGAGAGACTGACAGATCCAAGAGTAAGAGGCTACCTAAAAGGTTAGAAAAGTTAGCCAAATGGCTGTCAGAGCGTTGCTCTTGATTCCGGTTTATTGTGGTATGTCACACGACTATAGTCAACCATTTCTTTAAAAAGATGTAGTCAAACATAGGCAAACTGATACTCGATTAGGGCCAATTAAAATTACATCTTAGCATCAAGAATGGGGCAAAACTTCAGAACCAACTTACATTCTGGGTTAAAGTCCTTAAGCTTATAATGTGAACTCCTGATGCATATATGAGCTGTCAAGACCACAGTCATAGTCAGCGCCCTCAGCAGGTGTCTGGGCCTCATTTGGACACCCAAAAATCACTGTTCAGGAGTAATTTCTTAAAATGTCACTTTCAAGCACATAGTTGATCTTTTTCACCTAAATATAATTCCCATGACATTGCATAGATATATCATGCCTAATTTCAATAGGGTATTACATGTTCATGGGTCTAATCTGAGTATACACCCTTGAAAACTAGGACTTCACAATTGTCAATTCTGGGCACCTGGTTTCTAAAGCCTGGCTAGGAGACTGCCAGTCCAGACAGTATTTTTCAAGGAGATACAGAGACATGAAGGGGTTAAGACCAGCAGCCAATGAGTGTAGAGCTGGCATGAAGGGGTTAAGACCAACAGCCAATGAGTGTAGAGCTGGCATGAAGGGGTTAAGACAGCAGCCAATGAGTGTAGAGCTGGCATGAATGGGTTAAGACCAGCAGCCAATGAGTGTAGAGCTGGCATGAAGGGGTTAAGACAGCAGCCAATGAGTGTAGAGCTGGCATGAAGGGGTTAAGACCAGCAGCCAATGAGTGTAGAGCTGGCATGAAGGGGTTAAGACCAGCAGCCAATGAGTGTAGAGCTGGCATGAAGGGGTTAAGACCAGCAGCCAATGAGTGTAGAGCTGGCATGAAGGGGTTAAGACCAGCAGCCAATGAGTGTATTTGTAGAGTGATGGAGTGTTAAGGTTGGCAATTCTGGGATAAGCATGGTTTTATCTCCTACGAACATGCAACACAATGGCTACAAAAAGCGCCCCTGGGAGCTATCGGTATGCCTTCAGAGAAGGCAGCTATCTTTACCAGGGACGGATCTTAAATCTCTCATGGTTCTCTAACTCTCGGCTCCAAGTCAGAGAAAAACCCAGCCCCCTTCTTCCTTCCCCCTCCATCTTTACCAGGGACGGATCCTAAATCTCTCATGGTTCTCTAACTCTCGGCTCCCAGTCAGAGAAAACCCCAGCCCCCTTCTTCCTTCCCCCTCCATCTTTACCAGGGATGGATCCTAAATCTCTCATGGTTCTCTAACTCCCGGCTCCCAGTCAGAGAAAAACCCCAGCCCCCTTCTTCCATCCCCCTCCATCTTTACCTGGGACGGATCCTAAATCTCTCATGGTTCTCTAACTCTCGGCTCCCAGTCAGAGAAAACCCCAGCCCCCTTCTTCCATCCCCCTCCATCTTTACCAGGGACAGATCCTAAATCTCTCATGGTTCTCTAACTCTCGGCTCCCAGTCAGAGAAAACCCCAGCCCCCTTCTTCCATCCCCCTCCATCTTTACCTGGGAGGGATCCTAAATCTCTCATGGTTCTCTAACTCTCGGCTCCCAGTCATAGAAAACCCCAGCCCCCTTCTTCCATCCCCCTCCATCTTTACCTGGGAGGGATCCTAAATCTCTCATGGTTCTCTAACTCTCGGCTCCCAGTCATAGAAAACCCCAGCCCCCTTCTTCCATCCCCCTCCATCTTTACCTGGGAGGGATCCTAAATCTCTCATGGTTCTCTAACTCTCGGCTCCCAGTCAGAGAAAAGCCCCAGCCCCCTTCTTCCATCCCCCTCCATCTTTACCTGGGAGGGATCCTAAATCTCTCATGGTTCTCTAACTCTCGGCTCCCAGTCATAGAAAACCCCAGCCCCCTTCTTCCATCCCCCTCCATCTTTACCTGGGAGGGATCCTAAATCTCTCATGGTTCTCTAACTCTCGGCTCCCAGTCATAGAAAACCCCAGCCCCCTTCTTCCATCCCCCTCCATCTTTACCAGGGACGGATCCTAAATCTCTCATGGTTCTCTAACTCTCGGCTCCCAGTCATAGAAAACCCCAGCCCCCTTCTTCCATCCCCCTCCATCTTTACCAGGGACGGATCCTAAATCTCTCATGGTTCTCTAACTCTCGGCTCCCAGTCATAGAAAACCCCAGCCCCCTTCTTCCTTCCCCCTCCATCTTTACCTGGGACGGATCCTAAATCTCTCATGGTTCTCTAACTCTCGGCTCCCAGTCATAGAAAACCCCAGCCCCCTTCTTCCATCCCCCTCCATCTTTACCTGGGACGGATCCTAAATCTCTCATGGTTCTCTAACTCTCGGCTCCCAGTCATAGAAAACCCCAGCCCCCTTCTTCCTTCCCCCTCCATCTTTACCAGGGATGGATTCTAAATCTCTCATGGTTCTCTAACTCTCGGCTCCCAGTCATAGAAAACCCCAGCCCCCTTCTTCCTTCCCCCTCCATCTTTACCTGGGAGGGATCCTAAATCTCTCATGGTTCTCTAACTCCCGGCTCCCAGTCAGAGAAAAACCCCAGCCCCCTTCTTCCATCCCCCTCCATCTTTACCTGGGACGGATCCTAAATCTCTCATGGTTCTCTAACTCTCGGCTCCCAGTCATAGAAAACCCCAGCCCCCTTCTTCCTTCCCCCTCCATCTTTACCAGGGAGGGATCCTAAATCTCTCATGGTTCTCTAACTCCCGGCTCCCAGTCATAGAAAACCCCAGCCCCCTTCTTCCATCCCCCTCCATCTTTACCTGGGACGGATCCTAAATCTCTCATGGTTCTCTAACTCTCGGCTCCCAGTCAGAGAAAAGCCCCAGCCCCCTTCTTCCATCCCCCTCCATCTTTACCTGGGAGGGATCCTAAATCTCTCATGGTTCTCTAACTCTCGGCTCCCAGTCATAGAAAACCCCAGCCCCCTTCTTCCTTCCCCCTCCATCTTTACCTGGGAGGGATCCTAAATCTCTCATGGTTCTCTAACTCTCGGCTCCCAGTCATAGAAAACCCCAGCCCCCTTCTTCCTTCCCCCTCCATCTTTACCTGGGAGGGATCCTAAATCTCTCATGGTTCTCTAACTCTCGGCTCCCAGTCAGAGAAAACCCCAGCCCCCTTCTTCCATCCCCCTCCATCTTTACCAGGGATGGATCCTAAATCTCTCATGGTTCTCTAACTCTCGGCTCCCAGTCATAGAAAACCCCAGCCCCCTTCTTCCATCCCCCTCCATCTTTACCTGGGAGGGATCCTAAATCTCTCATGGTTCTCTAACTCTCGGCTCCCAGTCATAGAAAACCCCAGCCCCCTTCTTCCATCCCCCTCCATCTTTACCAGGGATGGATCCTAAATCTCTCATGGTTCTCTAACTCCCGGCTCCCAGTCAGAGAAAAGCCCCAGCCCCCTTCTTCCATCCCCCTCCATCTTTACCAGGGATGGATCCTAAATCTCTCATGGTTCTCTAACTCCCGGCTCCCAGTCAGAGAAAAGCCCCAGCCCCCTTCTTCCATCCCCCTCCATCTTTACCAGGGATGGATTCTAAATCTCTCATGGTTCTCTAACTCCCGGCTCCCAGTCAGAGAAAAGCCCCAGCCCCCTTCTTCCATCCCCCTCCATCTTTACCTGGGACGGATCCTAAATCTCTCATGGTTCTCTAACTCCCGGCTCCCAGTCAGAGAAAACCCCAGCCCCCTTCTTCCATCCCCCTCCATCTTTACCAGGGACGGATCCTAAATCTCTCATGGTTCTCTAACTCCCGGCTCCCAGTCAGAGAAAAGCCCCAGCCCCCTTCTTCCATCCCCCTCCATCTTTACCTGGGAGGGATCCTAAATCTCTCATGGTTCTCTAACTCCCGGCTCCCAGTCAGAGAAAACCCCAGCCCCCTTCTTCCATCCCCCTCCATCTTTACCAGGGACGGATCCTAAATCTCTCATGGTTCTCTAACTCTCGGCTCCCATTCAGAGAAAAGCCCCAGCCCCCTTCTTCCTTCCCCCTCCATCTTTACCTGGGACGGATCCTAAATCTCTCATGGTTCTCTAACTCTCGGCTCCAAGTCAGAGAAAAACCCAGCCCCCTTCTTCCTTCCCCCTCCATCTTTACCAGGGACGGATCCTAAATCTCTCATGGTTCTCTAACTCTCGGCTCCCATTCAGAGAAAAGCCCCAGCCCCCTTCTTCCATCCCCCTCCATCTTTACCAGGGACGGATCTTAAATCTCTCATGGTTCTCTAACTCCCGGCTCCCAGTCAGAGAAAAGCCCCAGCCCCCTTCTTCCTTCCCCCTCCATCTTTACCAGGGACGGATCTTAAATCTCTCATGGTTCTCTAACTCTCGGCTCCCAGTGAGAGAAAAGCCCCAGCCCCCTTCTTCCTCCCCCCTCCATATTTACCAGGGACGGATCCTAAATCTCTCATGGTTCTCTAACTCTCGGCTCCCAGTCAGAGAAAAGCCCCAGCCCCCTTCTTCCTTCCCCCTCCATCTTTACCAGGGATGGATCCTAAATCTCTCATGGTTCTCTAACTCTCGGCTCCAAGTCAGAGAAAAACCCCAGCCCCCTTCTTCCTTCCCCCTCCATCTTTACCAGGGATGGATCCTAAATCTCTCATGGTTCTCTAACTCTCGGCTCCCAGTCAGAGAAAAGCCCCAGCCCCCTTCTTCCTTCCCCCTCCATCTTTACCAGGGACAGATCCTAAATCTCTCATGGTTCTCTAACTCTCGGCTCCCAGTGAGAGAAAAGCCCCAGCCCCCTTCTTCCTTCCCCCTCCATCTTTACCAGGGACGGATCCTAAATCTCTCATGGTTCTCTAACTCCCATCTCCCATTCAGAAAAACTAAAGCAGTTCTTATCCTGTATTTATGTTGATTGGGATTTTGTGAGTTGGAAGGGCAGAAAAAACTTCCGTCACGCATCAGGAAACAAACATTTTTTTAAGGCATTCCAGGGTATCGCTAGGGTTGTCTGATTTCTGTTTGATACCACTACTAAGCCCACAGTGAGATTCTGGCTGCTGCCATAATACCAGTGCTTAGGCAAATGGCAGGACAGGAAGTAGAACTTGGGGAGTGGTGAATGGGGGTCTGGACTTTGTGATGGCAGTTAGGTATTATTGCTGCTGACGTGATAGGAGGGCGTGATTTGTGTCTGTACATTACGGGGAGCTCGGGCCGAGCAAGCCTCTATGTAGTTAGTCATGATCCCTCCCAGGTGTACACATTAGTGATCTTAACCCTTTCAGGCCGAGCAAGCCTCTATGTAGTTAGTCATGATCCCTCCCAGGTGTACACATTAGTGATCTTAACCCTTTCAGGCCAAGCAAGCCTCTATGTAGTTAGTCATGATCCCTCCCAGGTGTACACATTAGTGATCTTAACCCTTTCAGGCCAAGCAAGCCTCTATGTAGTTAGTCATGATCCCTCCCAGGTGTACACATTAGTGATCTTAACCCTTTCAGGCCGAGCAAGCCTCTATGTAGTTAGTCATGATCCCTCCCAGGTGTACACATTAGTGATCTTAACCCTTTCAGGCCGAGCAAGCCTCTATGTAGTTAGTCATGATCCCTCCCAGGTGTACACATTAGTGATCTTAACCCTTTCAGGCCAAGCAAGCCTCTATGTAGTTAGTCATGATCCCTCCCAGGTGTACACATTAGTGATCTTAACCCTTTCAGGCCAAGCAAGCCTCTATGTAGTTAGTCATGATCCCTCCCAGGTGTACACATTAGTGATCTTAACCCTTTCAGGCCGAGCAAGCCTCTATGTAGTTAGTCATGATCCCTCCCAGGTGTACACATTAGTGATCTTAACCCTTTCAGGCCGAGCAAGCCTCTATGTAGTTAGTCATGATCCCTCCCAGGTGTACACATTAGTGATCTTAACCCTTTCAGGCCAAGCAAGCCTCTATGTAGTTAGTCATGATCCCTCCCAGGTGTACACATTAGTGATCTTAACCCTTTCAGGCCAAGCAAGCCTCTATGTAGTTAGTCATGATCCCTCCCAGGTGTACACATTAGTGATCTTAACCCTTTCAGGCCGAGCAAGCCTCTGTGTAGTTAGTCATGATCCCTCCCAGGTGTACACATTAGTGATCTTAACCCTTTCAGGCCAAGCAAGCCTCTATGTAGTTAGTCATGATCCCTCCCAGGTGTACACATTAGTGATCTTAACCCTTTCAGGCCGAGCAAGCCTCTATGTAGTTAGTCATGATCCCTCCCAGGTGTACACATTAGTGATCTTAACCCTTTCAGGCCAAGCAAGCCTCTATGTAGTTAGTCATGATCCCTCCCAGGTGTACACATTAGTGATCTTAACCCTTTCAGGCCAAGCAAGCCTCTATGTAGTTAGTCATGATCCCTCCCAGGTGTACACATTAGTGATCTTAACCCTTTCAGGCCGAGCAAGCCTCTATGTAGTTAGTCATGATCCCTCCCAGGTGTACACATTAGTGATCTTAACCCTTTCAGGCCAAGCAAGCCTCTATGTAGTTAGTCATGATCCCTCCCAGGTGTACACATTAGTGATCTTAACCCTTTCAGGCCAAGCAAGCCTCTATGTAGTTAGTCATGATCCCTCCCAGGTGTACACATTAGTGATCTTAACCCTTTCAGGCCAAGCAAGCCTCTATGTAGTTAGTCATGATCCCTCCCAGGTGTACACATTAGTGATCTTAACCCTTTCAGGCCAAGCAAGCCTCTATGTAGTTAGTCATGATCCCTCCCAGGTGTACACATTAGTGATCTTAACCCTTTCAGGCCAAGCAAGCCTCTATGTAGTTAGTCATGATCCCTCCCAGGTGTACACATTAGTGATCTTAACCCTTTCAGGCCAAGCAAGCCTCTATGTAGTTAGTCATGATCCCTCCCAGGTGTACACATTAGTGATCTTAACCCTTTCAGGCCAAGCAAGCCTCTATGTAGTTAGTCATGATCCCTCCCAGGTGTACACATTAGTGATCTTAACCCTTTCAGGCCAAGCAAGCCTCTATGTAGTTAGTCATGATCCCTCCCAGGTGTACACATTAGTGATCTTAACCCTTTCAGGCCAAGCAAGCCTCTATGTAGTTAGTCATGATCCCTCCCAGGTGTACACATTAGTGATCTTAACCCTTTCAGGCCAAGCAAGCCTCTATGTAGTTAGTCATGATCCCTCCCAGGTGTACACATTAGTGATCTTAACCCTTCAGGTCTGGAGTCCGTCTCCTTGACAAGTGCTGTCTGCACCTTTCATACTTTTCAAAATAACTTTGGGATTGATCATAAATTCACAAAATATTTGAAGGACAGTTTTGGATTGGATTTTGATCAAGTAGTTAATAATTTTTGCTTGCGGGACATGATTTTTGGCTTGCCTGAAATAAGTTATAACATATATATGCTAGAATAGCATACCCATCATGGATTAAATCATTTGAAAACCATTTTCTTTTAAATCTTGTTGCATTGTTTGCTGGTTATTTATGCCATTTTCTATATAAAGATGCACAATGTTTTGGTCCCTCTTGGGGCAAGGACATGTGCTTGCCTGAAGGCTAGAGATGCAGATCATCAATTTCCAAACAATCTCATCCGCTATCGATGATTTAAAGATGATACAATATCTTAACGATATCTTATCTACTAGTCACAGGCTGCGATTGGCCTGCGAGGAGTAAACAATCAATTGGCGTCTTGCCGCCTCTTCTTGTGTTGCTCAATTACAAGTAGGTTCCTTTCTGATATATGATAAAAGGTAAAGTTAAAATTAAACATAGTAGTAATTGGAAAAATAATATGAAAAGATCTGCCTCCCTGCCGACAGCCCTTTTTCTAAAATTCACATGCTTGGGCAAGCAGGCATGTAGTTATGTCAGTACCTCTGGGAAGGAGAAATGTTGATTAAAACACTCCTTCAAATATTTGCAAAAATCTTCTTAATTTCCAAGTTATTATTCAAGTATCATAGAAAAGTAGAATGCCCCAAAATTTTACTATATAGCCAATTTTGAGCACCCACGCCACCCAGTTTCTAAAATTCTTGTTAAGACTCTGACTGATTCATTGTCATGAAGATGACTTCTGCCTTTGGAAAAGTGTCGATCTCAAAAAAGAAAAAAAATCTAAATTGATGAATGATGATCAATCCTGTTGACAGATTGGTTTGGTTTTGAGGCGAGGTTTGGTTATGATTTTATTTCACTGCCTAGTCAACTGATGAGTTTTGCAGAAGACTAATGCAATTGTAATTTCATTTTATTTGAGCACTCTAGAATTATCATTACAGAGGAATAAAAACCCATTCTGTCAAGTTTGTTCCAGGCTGCTATAAAATTTGTCTGCAGTTTTATGTCAAGATTTCAGTGTAGATAGTCCATGTTGACCTGACCTATCTGTAGCTTACTGATATTGCCAACCTGGACTGAGCTATTGAGGACTCAGTGAAACAATCCATCCCAATTAACCTATTCATGCCTGGAGATCAGGGTCCTCGAAAAACACCAATTTTGGGGGGAAAAGACACCCTATCTTTAGGTCAGAATCTTTTGAAAATATTAATTATAAGTAGATATTTTAAAAAGTTTTATTCTTAAATGATAACTAGAACATTTGTAGAAGAAATAAAGCATATAATTACTTGATTTGTCAATGTATATGGTCAGTGTGATGGCTTATTTTTTTTCAGCGAGAGGGTTTGGACACCCTGTCTTCTTGAAACCCTATTTTGGACACCCTGTTATGAAAATCCTGGCTAAGACCCTGCTTGAGATCTACTTGACTAGTGTCTTCTGGGCCTGTCATACTTTTGTAAATAATTTTGGAATTAAGCTTATTCACAAGCTATTCGAAGGAGAGTTGAAGATAAAGTATTAATGAACAACTCCTGCTAACTGCGGTTGAATAATTGAAAATTCAGGAAAAGGCTCCATGGAATCTTGTGTCACCTGAGCATTGGAGCTAGAGATTGCCTATCAGCATAGAGAAGGCATCCAGACTCATCACAATATCACATCATAGCTATCAGCATAGAGAAGGCATCCAGACTCATCACAATATCACATCATAGCTATCAGCATAGAGAAGGCATCCAGACTCATCACAATATCACATCATAGCTATCAGCATAGAGAAGGCATCCAGACTCATCACAATATCACATCATAGCTATCAGCATAGAGAAGGCATCCAGACTCATCACAATATCACATCATAGCCTATCAGCATAGAGAAGGCATCCAGACTCATCACAATATCACATCATAGCTATCAGCATAGAGAAGGCATCCAGACTCATCACAATATCACATCATAGCTATCAGCATAGAGAAGGCATCCAGACTCATCACAATATCACATCATAGCCTATCAGCATAGAGAAGGCATCCAGACTCATCACAATATCACATCATAGCTATCAGCATAGAGAAGGCATCCAGACTCATCACAATATCACATCATAGCCTATCAGCATAGAGAAGGCATCCAGACTCATCACAATATCACATCATAGCTATCAGCATAGAGAAGGCATCCAGACTCATCACAATATCACATCATAGCTATCAGCATAGAGAAGGCATCCAGACTCATCACAATATCACATCATAGCTATCAGCATAGAGAAGGCATCCAGACTCATCACAATATCACATCATAGCTATCAGCATAGAGAAGGCATCCAGACTCATCACAATATCATATCATAGCTATCAGCATAGAGAAGGCATCCAGACTCATCACAATATCACATCATAGCCTATCAGCATAGAGAAGGCATTCAGACTCATCACAATATCACATCATAGCCTATCAGCATAGAGAAGGCATCCAGACTCATCACAATATCACATCATAGCTATCAGCATAGAGAAGGCATCCAGACTCATCACAATATCACATCATAGCTATCAGCATAGAGAAGGCATCCAGACTCATCACAATATCACATCATAGCTATCAGCATAGAGAAGGCATCCAGACTCATCACAATATCACATCATAGCTATCAGCATAGAGAAGGCATCCAGACTCATCACAATATCACATCATAGCCTATCAGCATAGAGAAGGCATTCAGACTCATCACAATATCACATCATAGCCTATCAGCATAGAGAAGGCATCCAGACTCATCACAATATCACATCATAGCTATCAGCATAGAGAAGGCATCCAGACTCATCACAATATCACATCATAGCTATCAGCATAGAGAAGGCATCCAGACTCATCACAATATCACATCATAGCTATCAGCATAGAGAAGGCATCCAGACTCATCACAATATCACATCATAGCTATCAGCATAGAGAAGGCATCCAGACTCATCACAATATCACATCATAGCCTATCAGCATAGAGAAGGCATCCAGACTCATCACAATATCTCATCATAGCTATCAGCATAGAGAAGGCATCCAGACTCATCACAATATCACATCATAGCCTATCAGCATAGAGAAGGCATCCAGACTCATCACAATATCACATCATAGCTATCAGCATAGAGAAGGCATCCAGACTCATCACAATATCACATCATAGCTATCAGCATAGAGAAGGCATCCAGACTCATCACAATATCACATCATAGCTATCAGCATAGAGAAGGCATCCAGACTCATCACAATATCACATCATAGCTATCAGCATAGAGAAGGCATCCAGACTCATCACAATATCACATCATAGTTGCTTACAGTGTAGGTGAATGGCAGGCCGGGTCCTTGGTCTAGGCGCAGCTTTCTTGGGTCACTAACCGAGGCCGAGCAATTGAGGATTCAGCAAAACACACCCTGGGAAAAGTCACTTCATTAGCGTTAGAGATACAGAGCTTAAGGGGGGCTCCCGCACCCGTGACAGAGGTCTGTGATTGACAGCCAGCCATATCGCGGCTATCGGCTGCTGGAAACTGCACATTGAGATGGAGCTTAGTACCGCCATTTCTTCAATAGTTGAACAAAGTAGACTACAGAATTGGTCCGCGGGGACTCGTAGCTATGTAGAGATGGAGAAGTTGGGCATAATTATTGTGAGCTCGTAGTTTGTGCTGAGTAGTGGCTCCTCTTCGAGCTGGCTTGTTTTTATCGTGGGAATTTCCATGCGGGAACTAGCACTCATAGGAGTCGTGCAAATTCCCTGCACGAAAAAAATATACTAGTTCTTTTTTAGTGGCGGAATGTTTTATTAGCTCTTGGGGGAGTCGGACGAATCCCTCACACAAAAGGAAGATATTGATACTCTCTTTTTTTTGAAGACATGAATGGTTCTGGAATCAGTACAAGTATACAATCAGGACTGTACATGTGCAATTAAGAATTGTGTGACTTATTTACAAGTCACACCATGGATAACTTCAGTGTGGTAAGTACTGTACGTGACCTATTCACTCTCAGAGCTCATAAAATTGTTGTCTGAATACTTTTCTAAATGATTCGGGATAGAAGCATGGATTTAAAAAAAAAAATGAATGAGAATTTTTTTGTGAGTTGTATTCATTGTTTCTCCTTTATAAAACATATCAAAAGATGCTTTAATCAGACAGATTTTACCTAAGTAGTCATGAATAGATTCCTATCAGGGTTCCAAGCATCTCAGAGCTGGATTAGTATAGTTATATGCTTAAAAGGTCACAGGAATTATTTGAAAATCCTGGCACGAGGTTAGAACTTGTTATACAGTGTTGGTTTAGTATTGTAATATGCTGTAATTTGCTTGACAATATGATAATAACTCTTAACAAGAATCAGTTGAGCATCCCTGCAGGAGGGTAGATATCTGGTGTAGTGTTAGGAGAGTGCTGGATTAGTATTCCACCATGGCTAGAGACCTGGGGGTTGGGGCAGGGAGGGCAGGCCATGATTAGAAAGTAAGGGGGTAGAGCATCCCTGCAGGAGGGTAGATATCTGGTGTAGTGTTAGGAGAGTGCTGGATTAGTATTCCACCATGGCTAGAGACCTGGGGGTTGGGGCAGGGAGGGCAGGCCATGATTAGAAAGTAAGGGGGTAGAGCATCCCTGCAGGAGGGTAGATATCTGGTGTAGTGTTAGGAGAGTGCTGTATTAGTATTCCACCATGGCTAGAGACCTGGGGGTTGGGGCAGGGAGGGCAGGCCATGATTAGAAAGTAAGGGGGTAGAGCATCCCTGCAGGAGGGTAGATATCTGGTGCAGTGTTAGGAGAGTGCTGGATTAGTATTCCACCATGGCTAGAGACCTGGGGGTTGGGGCAGGGAGGGCAGGCCATGATTAGAAAGTAAGGGGGTAGAGCATCCCTGCAGGAGGGTAGATATCTGGTGTAGTGTTAGGAGAGTGCTGGATTAGTATTCCACCATGGCTAGAGACCTGGGGGTTGGGGCATGGAGGGCAGGCCATGATTAGAAAGTAAGGGGGGTAATGCATAAAGAGGCCTGCCCTCTCATCACCACTGTGCACAACACTCGCCTTTAAAATAGATGTGCAACATAGAAAAGCTCTTCCCCACCTCCTCCTCATTCTCCTGAGCTGCTGCTCCTCCTCCTCATCTTCACTACTTTACCTTCACCAAATACCTCTCCCTCTGTGGTGAATTAGAAAGACAAAAGCAGTTCAATGAAACCTACAAAGCATTTCTCTTGGAACTAAAACACCATTGAGCAGGTTTTCTTATCAACTCACGAGCAGAATAAGGGTTAAGGTAAAAAATAGCAGCAGCAGTAGTAATGATACTACAACTAGCATTGTTCACACCATAAGCTAGTAGTAGTAGTAGTAGTAGTAGTAGTAGTAGTAGTAGTAGTAGTAGTAGTAGTAGTAGTAGTAGTAGTAGTAGCACCAGCAGCAGTAGAAGTATTTGTACCCGTACTAGTATTAGTACTGTGGTACTTGTAGAAGTAGATGTATTCTTGGGTAATGTGTCTCTACATGTGATTACCACCAGCAAGCACTATTCACACATGTAAATCTGCACAGTGGATGAATAATACACAACTCCTACTAGTGTGCTGATGTGTTCCGAAGGGAAGAACTGTTTGAGGGAAAACGGGAGCGAGCACAGTCTATCCCTCAGTTGTGAGCGTCCACCTCATAAAACATGAGATAGCCTATCCTTCTACATTATATACTCATGGTAACGAGAGGAGAGGACGATTTCTCCCCATCAGGTTAGGCAGAGAGAAAGAATTTGCGGTTATTATCATCACAAGAGTGGCAAGTTGGTCTAGTGGTTAACACACTTGGCTGCAGTGCTGACGATCTGGGCTGGATACCTGGCCTGCTAGCTTTCCAGTGCCTTGTATGGCACTTTAAGCTGTTGGTCCCATCTCTCTTAATGTCTATGTCTTGAGGGACGTAAAATAGCGATCAATGTTGATGATAGTTGACCAACATTGTATTCTCCACTCTTACCTATCATATATATATATAAATATATATATATATATATATATATATATATATATATATATATATATGGGCAAAGTCAAGTTGTTACGGAGTCACAGATTTGCTGTTCACTGCTAAATAACAGTTTTATTAAAAAGGCATTGATATAAAGTTATATATGGTTAGAAAGGGCTTGTGAAGTACTTTATTATGGTATAAAATTCATTTTCATAAAAAAAAAATTTGATGGTTAAAAAGTGAAAAAACATGCCCGTTACGGAGTCACGGAAAATTATCACCTGTTTTTCAAGGTTTTAATCAAATATCTTTTTCTTGCTGTTGCAATTAGATACTCTAAAAGAAAACTCAATATGTAGATAGATAAACTTGTTTTTAACAACATAAGACAAAAATTTAGTTATAATTGTTACCAAAACTGGTTTTATTGAAAAAAACATTACTGAAGGTTGCGTTACGGAGTCACACTCACCAAACGTTACGGAGTCACATATTCATAATAATGCACAAAACTCTATCAAATGTTGTTTAATTTAGTCCAATTACCATGAATTACTCTAAAAGAAAACTCAATCTGTAGATAGATAAACTTGTTTTAAACAACATAATACAATAGTTTAGTTATAATTGTTACCAAAACTGGTTTTACTAAGAAAAACATCACAGAAAGTCCTGTTAAGTTGTTACGGAGTCACAGTCACCAAATGTTACAGAGTCACATATTCACATTAGTGCACAATACTCTATCAAATGTAGTTTTATTTGGCAAATGAATATAAGAAATGAATGTAAAAGTGAATATTTCTTGCAAGAAGACCTAACAAAGTGTATTAAAATCAGACAAAATTTTATTTTGCACCTGCTTTTCACCATAGTGGTGCTGTTGGACTGCTTTGTAAAGGTATTTAAGTATAGACAGGAAAGGTTTGTCTCTTAACAAGCTAACAGGATAGGGATGTATGGGATGTTAGGTGTCTGGGATGCTTCCTTTTTCTGACATTACACATAGCAATCGTGGCTACATTGTTACTAATTGCATAAATGGTACGATTTCCCATGTAGCAATAAACATATGAGTTGATCTGTCCTGTGGGACTGGATTACCTACAGCTGTTACTACAACTGATCCAATTGTTTACAGTTAGCCACCCAGCCCACCCCTCTGCCCTTCCTTATTTAGTGGCTTCCTATTGTCTGGATTAGTGCATACCTTTGCATTGTGAATATTGATGAGGTTAATATTAAAAAGGCACTCAAGGTCACATTCATTCAGAATTTCAAGAGGGAAACATGTCATTGCCCATCACTGAGAAAAGCAGAAAAACAGGGAAAAGATCAGAGCTAACCCTGGGCTCCATGAGAGAATGGCAGTGAAGGATCGGACAAGAAAAGAGATCAAAAAGCAGAATGCACCAGAACTGACAAAGGAACAAATAGTAGGAAAGATAGAAAGAGAGGTAAAAAGAAAGCACAGAGAGAAGAAAAGAAGCTTTTGGAAAAGAAAAGTTGTGTACTACAGAATAACCTAAAACTTCCTCTTACTCCACATGCTCACTGGGAAAGGTGATATATTTAGTCTGGCCTACTATGCCTAAGAAGCAGTTTTGCTAGACAGCATGATAAAAAAAAACTAACTCCTACTAAAAGGAAAGTTGCTGTACATCACATTCAGGACCTTAACTAAACACCTCAGCCTTAGCAAATCCACCTACCTCACCATTATGTTATAAATACAGGTGGATAGGATGAGGCAGAATTGGATGGAATCACATAATTCTCTTCAGAACAAACTCTTTATTTTGTGAGATTATGGGTTTGCGTAGACTCAGAATAACATGGTTATGAAAATAATTATGCCATGTATTTTCTTAAGGTCATAAAATAGTACTAAATTGTGTTCTTAAGAAATTAGTTTTACCCACCTTAAATGCCCCTTGACATACATGTGACTCCGTAACGTTACGGAGTCACACATTTCACTCCCAATAAAAACCTTTAAAAAAATAATTTTCCAAGAAACAACTTGTATTGGATATAAAAGGGTCCCTTAAAGCTTTCTTTCACCAAGTTTGGTATTTTTATGTTAAGGTTAACACTTAGAAAATTTAAATATACCTGTTTTTTGCGTTACGGAGTCACATGTTACGGAGTCACATATCACCTAATTTCAAATTTATGAAAAAAACACCTTTTTATTTCATGAAAGTGTGTGAATGTTTTAAGGATGATTATAAGTCTTATTAATAACCCATAAATTGCATAGGTAGCCTTTAAATCAAATTAAATGACCAGCAGTACTAGATTGTGTTAAGTAGGGTTAGTGTTAGTTATAAACAGTTTGTGTGATTACCAAAACATCCTTGAATAAATCCTTAATTTCTCTTTTATTTCAAAAAAAAAATTAAAATCTAAATACATATCCAGAAACTAGAGATTATAAGCTTTTCAACCATATAAGACACCAAACAGTTTGATGAAGTTCATTTTTTGCCCTAGATGATAACTCTTGCTTGACTTTGCCCATATATATATATATATATATATATATGTATATATATTGCTGCTATATACCTTAACTGTTATTTTGTCGTCAGCCAAGAGCCCTAGCTGGCAGCTCATGTTTACTATGTAAAAAATACACCGACCTAAAATTAAAATTACTCTACTTTACAATACACATTTTCTGCATCCATCATGACCCTCGCATGAAAAGGTTTAAGAAAACAAACCCGAACAAACAGTTTCAACATTTTTTTGTCAAGTTAGATTTTCAATCTGATTTAGAATTTTCAGATTGATTACTAAGAGTAGAGGTTGAAAAAAACACAGAATTCCGTAATGAAAAAAATAGTTAGTACCCAAGAACCTTGACTTTGTTCTTTTATATAAAAATTTGACAAATTATTATTTTGTTCTTATGGCATTAGGTTCACAGTCTAAGCATTAGTTTCTGTGGCATTTTCTTTAGGACAAGGTCTTAGCAATGACTTACGTGCCCCGAATTGGCAATCGTGAGGATTTGGATTTCCTAATTTTCAGTGGAGACTGGGGACCATAGTTTATTCAGATCTCAACCATAAACATTTATTTACCTATAGAGAAAAGATATCATAATACTAGTTTAAAGTCGCAAGCAATGTCATTGGAGTTATATTGTGGTGAAAATATTCAATTATTGAACAAGTTCAAGATTTAGTTATCCAACAATTAAATTGACCATACATGTATGACCATGCATGGTATAAGAATAAGATACATTAAATAATTTTGGCCTTTTTGCAGTGCCAGAATTAGAAGTATATTTTTTGGTGGGAAAACATGTGGGATACAAGAAACAGTGAGTAAGTTTGGCCTTCTAGCCAGAGACAGACTGCGCCTCCTGGGATTAGGGGGATTGGGGGGAATTGATGTTTTGGATTTGTGTTGGATAATTCCTGAGTGGAAATGCTCATAAAATGAGAATGAAAGTAGGCTTTGTGGCATTAGGCGTGCAGTGTGCTCTGCGGAGAGACATGCCAAATCTACGCTGCTCTCCTGCGGGGAAATGTAAAGATATCTAAGAACTCACAGCGAAATATATCCAGGTCTTTAAGGCAATGTTAGTACCCAGGTAATTCAGGAAATTTGGAAATTCATTTTTTTGTCTATTTTTCTGCCATATCTAGAGCTGCTAAGTCGTGACTAGCCGGTTGTAAGTAGTGGAGGTAATGGCAAAAATGACTGTCTAACCCCAAGTCACTGGCAACTTTCTCTAATGCCATGGGGGCGGGAATTACACCTGGGCAGTGGTTTACACATGCATGGGTAGAGGGGGTGAGTTTCCCTAACAAGTGAGGGTATAGCAACAAACTTTCTGTAATTAGTTGTTTCAGATATAAAATAAAATGCCACATTGTGCCTTTGGTTCTTTTAGTAATTGTGTGGGCTTATAGGGAGAGAAAAGGTTTTGCACTACACTACTATACAGAGAAACTGTTAGAGACCAAGATGCTTTTTTTGATTCAACTTGTTTTTATCAGGGCAATTTGACCCAAATTTTTCTCTGCCCTGCAATAAATGAACCTGCATGATAAGTTGAAAACTTTGTTAATATTTCTGTCTTTTCCCAATGAGTTAATATGTGTTCACACTTAATGGTTGTTATCTATTTATGTTGTGGTCATCCTTGTAAATTATAGGATACACCTCAAATTGCCAATGTTGAGCTTCACCTCATTCCTTGCTAAGACCTTGTTGTGAGAAAAGGCAAAAAAAACTGATTTTTAAATTGGGATATGGAATCAGGTTGAAAATCTCTGGGCGCCCAGTTTCTAAATCCTGGCTAAGAACCTGCCTAAAGGATTCAGATACTGAAATGATTGAACAAAGCGTAATTGAATATTGTTTTTTTTTTAAATTTATAATAATAAAAAATCTGCACCTAAAAATTCTTAGTGAATTCTAGCTATTTTTAGTAAGAGTTCCTGTGGGTGATCATGGCTGTGCATCATACAGGAGACAGATTGCTGTACGATGCTGAACATCCTTGCTGGCATGAGTTAGAACAGGTTGAATAACGAGGCTCTTTCTCCGCATTATTTCCAAACCATTTGGAATTCCCAGCAGTGTTTGTGTGTAATGTCTCCCATTTTTCATCTGTGACTACCTCACAGCTGGAATCAGAACTCCATTTGTTTGCATTAAGTTTCAACATACTTATTTATACTCAAAGGGATGCTGAATAAAAGCATTCATATTTCATCTAGATTAATCTAGGTTTTAGTATTCCTTCTTGCATGGCTGTGAGGAAAACAAATCTGCAGATTCTTTATACAACATTTGTTTTACATGAAGAAGAGGTTGCACCTTATGTTTGGACAATATGGTTGATTTTGGAGCTTTTGCCACTAAAACAGTTCTTGGACCCTAGATATTTAAGGTGAGGGGCAGGGGCCTAGCCGGGACTTCGAAACTGGGTGCCCAAAGTTGGCAATTGTAAAAGTTTTGGGCAACCTATTTTTTAGGGGAGACCCATCAGGTCCAATCTGATGTATGCAACCCTGCTGAGTTAGTATATATGTCCTAGGCCAAGATAACACTGTTAATGAAATATGTTTTATTTTAACTCAAGCCAATCAGGGAGCAGGATAGTTTATATGCTGCTCTAGTGGCACCCCTCCTAAACCAGTACTCAGAATGAAGTAGGTTCCTCCACTAGGGACATTAGGTCTAATCACTTAAAAATATCATGTTGACATTGTTCAATTGACTCGCAGCTGGGACCCACGCTGACTTAACCCATTCATGCCAGGATATAGTACCAGTGTTGTCTGGACCTAAGATTCTTTTGAAGGTAACTTAGGAATTCAACATAAAATCACAAAATATTTGCTGGGGAATTGTAGATTATGTTCTGATCAACATTTCTTCTTCAATATTTTTCTAAGGTATGCTCTGATCATTAAGATATTATCAATATGAGGTGTGTTAGGCTGCTACCGGCATGAATGGGTGAACTAACACCCAGGACACAGCCGTCTATTTACTGCCGCGAAGGCAACACGTCACAACAATAACTCACGTCTGCACACAATTTACTCAAAGATCGTTAGCACGCCAAGGATTTAATAAGCTAACACCGTAACGATTTACAGACAAAATGGAGAGGCTTAATTGAATGTTATACAAATTATGCTTGCCGTAAGATCAACACATCAATCATGGGCATTTACTCGAGGAGGAGCGTGAGGTGTTAATCAAAGGGAGGCTTCTATAGCTACAACGACGTGTTACGTTAAGTGTGCGAGACAATTAAACATCTATCAATCACCACGCACAATGGCTGCAACCGCTAGCGTGAGCAGGCAAAGTGCCAGCTCTGTCAGCCAGAATTTCAGCCAGAATTCAGCTTGAGCAATCCTTTCAGCTCAACTGATGTAAGTGTTAGCAGCAGGATGATGACTTGATCATTTTTTCTGCCAGAATTTTAGCTTACAAACTTGTACAATAATTCCAGCTCAGTCTGACATACTTTCTGCAGGAGTTGTAGTTAAGCTAAAGCCACATGTTTAGCCTGGGGTTGATGGACAACTTTTGGATGTTATGTTTCCGGAAAAAATGTTGCTTGAAGGATCCTAACTAGCTGAAAATCTTACCGCACAGGAGGTTGACTCATTCATGCCCTTCCCAACAAAAAACACTATTTGTAACGAGAGAATTGTTCAAAAAATATTTGAAGTAGACATGGTGATAAAGACGCAACACACAAATCTCCTATATAGGTTTTGTCCATTTATATTTAATTCCAAACTTGTTTCCACAAGTACCATATGTCCTACGACACATGTTAGAGGATTGTTGGGTGAATAGGTTAAAAATGATTGGCATACTCAGTGAACATGTTGTTTGTTTATTTTACCACTAACTAATCAAGCAGTTGATTTAGTATATCACAGGTGATTATCAATTTCCCAGTACTTAGCAAAAAGCTTATTTTTTCAATCATCTTAATAGTTACACCCAATGATGCCTGGAGATCCTGGCATCATGGTTGTCTGGACCTATAATACTTATAAAAATATAATTAGAAATTACCATGAATTGAAAGAAACTTAAGTGAGAGTTGTAGCTGGCTAGCATTTCTCATGGTCTGTTACAAATATTTTCTAATAACTGCTTTTGATTGTTATATTATCATTTTTGGTCACAGATTCCAGAACTCCTGACAACTGCTAAGTTCTGCCACACTGGAAGAAGGGTTTTTGATTTGTTTGTGAATTGGTACATTTACAGTGTATTTCTTGAAGATGGCTGGTGGTGCCATCTTTTCTCAGAAGTCTGCAACATTGGTTAGCATGACAATGTGGATGAGGGCAAAAGAATGTGATTTTGAACTAGAACCGTGCTTGGCATGGGGGCCGGCTAGTCCATCTATTAATACCGAGTTTTGTAAACCTTTGGTCTAAGATTTTAGAACTCCCAGTCTTATGCTGCCACCATTGATTGCTTCATCGTCATCTAAAGATGGGCCAGATGGTTTTCTCATTTTCTGCATTGGTGCATTTACTGTTTATTTAAAAAGAAATACTGTCACACCCTGGTGGCTCCATCTATTTGCAAAGTACCACATCATTGGTTAGCATGGAAATGTGAATGTGAAACCAAACCTGTGTTGTGCATGGGGCCGGCTAGTTGGATAAGATTGTCCCTGTGTGATTTTCAAGGGCTTTGCTGTTCCAATGGCACCCAGACATCCTGCCATGGTCTTAGTCAGCAGGGCGTCTGGGTGTCTTTTTGGACACCCAAACCCTTAAAAAGCACCCCTCAGGACACCCCAAAATTTTTGTGATGAATTTCTTAAGATGTCAATCTTAAGTATTTTTTTCATCTCCATATAATTCCCATGACATTGTATAAGGATATCTTGCCTTATTTTGATAAATTAATACATGTTTATGGTTGAAATCTGAGTATATTGTGGTCCCCCTTAAAAATTTGAATGCCCAAAAATTTTACAATGGCCAATTATAGGCACCCAGTTTCTAAATCCTGACTAAGACCCTGCATCCTGCAATTGGAATTAGGTTGATCATCATCTTTTCTGATTTATAATGGCCAAGTCGTAACTAGCCAGTTGTACATAAGTGGTGGAAGAAACCAGACTACTTGCCAAAGACAACAGCCCTACCCCAAGTCACTGGTAACTCTCTCACACACCTCCCTGCCAGGATTCAAACCCAGGCAGTCAAAACATTAGACCAATTAGCTATTGGGGCAGGCACCGGACAGACAATAATATACATGTAAGATATTCTTTTTTTGCCTCAAATTAATTACCAGAAACAGACATGTTTTTGTAGAGATGAGACTTGTAGAAAAAACAAGAATTCTTAACCATTAAGCATACAGTTCATGACATGCTGGATATAACTATAGAGAGTGCACTGAAAAAATGTGGCAGAACTAAAAAAACCTCTGTTGTGTTTTAGTGCACTTGTTGTGAGATTCAGACTGAGGAGTACTAGCTAGCTGTGCTGCACTATAGTGCTCAACTAACTGACCTCATGGCTGGGATGCTGGGGCGAAGTCAATATGATTTACTGGGAATAGGATGAGTCATAATTGTTGTTGTATGATGAACATTAATATTGTATTTATGGTGGAACTTCACCTGGTACTAATTTGTTCCCGTAATATTTCTCAGGTATCGCGGTGATTAACCTTTGACCCCTTCAAGAGGGCAGATAGGCAATATGCAAATAACATATCAAATATGCAGATATTTCCTTAATGCGAGGAATTTTAAAATATGTAATGAGACTTTGTTTTTTAATGTCATCATACTTCCTCTCTCCCAGCGACTTGAATTTGTTAAATTTAGCATAATCAACATCAGAAATTTCACTAATAAATAGCAAACTGGCTTCATGTGGAGATGTCCAGGTAGCAGTGAAGTCAATTTTATATCATTTAGCAGTATCAGTATAACAGATACAATACTTTTTCCACTTCAATACCGATATTTGGTATTATAATGAGTAATTGTAGCAATTCCTAGTAAAAAGAAGAGTTGATATGAGTAAACATGAATGACCTTGGTATCTGTGTAGCCCCTGGCTGCTGAGCCAAGCTATTATTGCTGTTTATGTAGTCTCTACTCCGTAAGCATCATGGGAAATACATGAGCAGAAATATTTAGTGAAAAGGAGTAGATTTGACCATTCATGTGCTGAAATCCCCCCACCCCCTCTAGAAGAAACCTGGAAGCTGCAGGTTTTTAGAATTTAAAATTTGGAAAAGAATTTGTAATGAAAATCAGAGATTTTAAAAAAGATAAGAAAACATTCGGTAGCTTGTGCATCATTTGGACACCCAAAACCTAGAAACCACCCTTCAGGACACTCAAATAATTTTGTGAAGAATTTCTAAAAATGTCAATTTCATGCATATGATTGAATTTTTTCACCTCACTATAACTCAAGCGTATGGCATTGAATATGGAGATATGATGCTCTATTTCATTAAGGTAACATGTTTATGGTCTCTTTTGAAAAAAGGACCAAGTTTCTAAATCCTGGCTAAGACTCTGCCATAAAATCAGATTTACGCTTTGTATCAAAAGTGACCATTTTCAGATGGTTCTTTTCTGACATAGGTATTACATTTTCATGTATAGTTCATGAGAAAAAAATGAGAAAATGAAATACAGCGAAACCCCTCATTTTCAACACCCCATAGATGTGAACACCTCCTATTGGGAACATCATTTTTCTGTTCAATTTGAACCTAATATACATTGAAGAAAGTCCTCTGATATATGAATACCCCCTTATATGAATGATTTACCCTGGTCCCAAGGTTTTCACATCTGTGAGTATTGAGGGTATGCTGTGAAAATGAGCAGTGATGGTAGTAGATGGTTATAACCTTCATACCCCTGCGGCCTCAGCCTATTGAAGCTATTCATGTGTTCTCTGGTTTCTGTGAATGATGGGATATAGAGAACTAAAAAAAAAAAAAACATTCTGGTATTTCTTACTTTTCTTTGATGATAGCCTCAAGATGTCCAACAGATGTGTACATAGTTTTCAGTAGAAGAGAACAATGAAGATATTGTAATAATTATTTCATCTTCCAGTATTAACCAATTTTTTTTTTAAAAACACACCCCCCCCCTCCAAAAAAAAATGGAAATGCGAAAAAAAAACATTTTTTTTTATATATATATTTTTATACTTTGGCGATATTATCCTGATTAAAGAATTAGATATTCCAAATTATTTGAAGGAAAAATATTGGTCATATAAACTGTAACACCTTTTTCAATTTTTTTAGGTCATGCCTAAAATGTAACATTTGTTTTCACAAGCATTATAGCATTAGAGGGTACGATCTTTAAACTAATATTTTGATAAGGATTTCATACTTCTTTACTCACTGATATTTAATATCATCACTTGAGCCCCTTCGGGCTACTCACATACAGCAATTTCTTGCGCAGGGCTTTAACAACTAGCCCTGGGCTATGGGGCTAACCCTTAACCCAGTAATGCTTGTAACATCAAAAAACAACATGATATTTTTGGTGAAATCATCTAGGCAAAGCCATAGTTGGGAAATATTTGAAGGAGAAATGTTAATCAGGACATAACCAACAACTTTTCTTCAAATATTTTGTAAAGTCAAACTTCATTTCTAAGTTATTGTCACAAGTATCATAGATCCAGACGACAATTTTAAGATGAACTTTTAAGTACTGATAGGTTAATGTTAAGCTCTGACCATGTCCATATATGTAGTAGCACAGATTCAGTGACTGTTACCTGGATATCTTGCTGAAATAATGACACCTAGAATGATTAATTAACAGTCTATTTTGGATATCCAGGTTTGGAATCCATACTATGACAGAAACCAGAAATAACTAGGTCAGGAATCCTACTTTGCATTGTGGAAACATTTTTTACTTAATTCAATTAAGCATGCTAAATGCACGTGGGGCCGAGAGCCCAAATTGTTTTAGACAATTTATCTTCTTACATGGACATTATAGTTCAATATTGATATATTGCAAAGGACATGTTATGTGGTTAGCGTGTAATAGAATTCTCCGTATTTTTATTTGAATTAACCCATATACTCCAGCAATAACATAAACAGGCCCTACTGCTAGGCCTGAAATTCATATGAGAAGAATTAATCCGTAGAAGCAATTTTTCCAAATAATGGGAAAAAATATTATGTTGCGATACACTAACAATTTTTTCTCAGTACTGCTTGCCTACCAGGGACCTAATTTTGTTAGATTTAGCACTGTCGGCTTCAGAAGTTTTGCTAATATATATAGCGAACTTCCTTCGTGCGGACATCCAGGTAGCAATTATGATGATTTTTCCCATTCGATACCGATATTTGGTATCTTATTGAGTACCGGTACCTAGCCCTAGTAGTAGAAGACATGTTTATCTGAACACAGTTGGTAATTTTCCATCAACTTTTTTTTGAAAAATAAGCTTTATTTCCAAATCATTATATCATATTTAACAAAATATTTGAAAGCAGGAATGTCCATCAGAATATTACCAACAGATCTTCCTCAAAATTCTTTGAAATACGTCTTCTCTGATTGCAATGAGAAGCACTCCCTTTTTTGGTAACTCCTGTGAAGTGTGTCAATTAAGTGTGTTGTATTCCATCTTGATGACACAATAGCCGGGTTCTAACGAGCACTTCAAATTCCTCTGTGCCGCACGCCTCACAAGATCCCCCATTTTCTACCCCGCTGTCGTGCCATCACGGTCCCGCATCCGTTTCATAATGACAATCTGATTGGTTGGCTTTTTGCGAGCCTGAAAAGATTACTTGATCATCGCAGTCCAGACACAGATCAAAAAGACGTTGAGGTGAAACGCGTGCCCTCGCAATTACAAGTGCGGGACATAAATAAGGTTTATGTGGGCAGAGATTTCAGATTGGAAGCCAGAAAAAGAAATGCTCTTGAAAGGCATCAAGTTTTATTGGGGGAATTTCTGTGTTATTGCCAGGAAAATGGTTTTTAGAGTGGCATTGACCTCTTCAGACTCGCAACTCCACTTGATGGTATGGGCTGCATCCGGAGTCTTAGCCAGCAGGGCATCAGTGGGCGTCATATGGACACCCAAACCAGGGCGTAAAAATATAAAGGTGCCGGGCATTTGGGTTCCCTAAAAAAAAATCAAGTAATTTTTCATAAATCTTTTAAATTATTGTAATTCCAAGCCCTGCACACCCTCGAAAAACACCCTTCAGGACACCCAATTTTTTATGAGAAATTTCTTAAAATTTCCAAACACATATATTTGTTCACCCCAATATTAAACTCATAACATTGTATAAGGACATTATGCCTTATTTCAATAAGTAAACACATGTTTATGGTTGTAATCTGAGTATATTGTTGTCTGCATTGAAAGATAAGATGCCCCAAAATTTTACAATTGCCAATATTGGGCTCCCAGTTTATAAATACTGGCTAAAACCTAGCCTAGATTTCTAGGCTGTCATATGTATTTTTCTGCTATGGTTTTTCTGTTACCAAGCACCAAATATTCTAGGTAGCCACAGTGGTCAATTTAGTTTACACTTATCTCACCAGGATTCAGTTTTAGTACCTAGAACCTATAGAGATCTGAGGATGAGGTGGTGCCATCTATCTACCATACCTGGTACTACAACACACTGCTTGGTAAGCACAGGAGGGGAATCAGGGGATGTCAACTCTTTAGGGACTAGGAACCTAGTCTAGCTAAAACCCTGTCTGGATCTATATGGTACTTTCAAAAATCAATTCTGAATGAAGCATGCATTTGCAAAATCTTTCAGAGTTTTTAATTGAGATCTCAATAATATTTCTCCATCATGTTTCCATAAGGTCGGAATTATATTAACAATGAAGGGAGTAGGGCCTTTTGAGGGAGCAACTGTTCAGTTTTAAAAGGCTTTGATAGTTATACATTTAGAAAATTACTGATTTTTTAAGCATTAAAAATTGTACACTATAAAAGGTAGTTCATGGTAGAACTCAAAGTTATGTTACCACAAATGCATAAAACTGCCTGTCTATCTTCAGTTGGTGATATCCCTCTAACAAAAATAAACTTCTGAAAAAAATTGAAGGAGGAAAGTAAATCATATTCAGACCCACAATTCCTCTTCAAATATTATGTGAATTTATGATTAATTCTGGAGTTATTTCAATAAGTATCTTAAGTCCAGACGATGAAGAAATCAGCAAGCATTACTGGGTTAAGTGAGTAAGCATGCAGTAGAGGTCATCTATCGTTGCAGCACTTTGGTCTGTCATAAAACGCCAGACTCACATATCATAAAATGTGCGTGGTCCAACTGCCACCTCCACTCCCCCCTCAATTAACACTTTCACTCTCATTCTTCACTCTGGCCATAAGCAGTCTGACATTTTCATATTAAAGTCTTTCTAGAAAATCTTTCAAATTTTTATTAAAATTCAACAACTTTCAAAAAAGCTTAAGAATAAAGCATAAATTTGAAAAAAAATATTTCAAAGTGCTACACTCCTTTATTGAAAACTTGCCTGGTCTGATAGTACTAGTTATCCTTGTTGTGAAATCGGTGTATGGAAGAATGTCTGCGAGAAGCCAGCGATATTGCATGAGGCTATCAAGCTAAGTGAGATATCGGCTGGCTGCGAGAAGCCAGCGATATTGCATGAGGCTATCAAGCTAAGTGAGATATCGGCTGGCTGGACGAGAAGCCAGCGATATTGCATGAGGCTATCAAGCTAAGTGAGATATCGGCTGGCTGCGAGAAGCCAGCGATATTGCATGAGGCTATCAAGCTAAGTGAGATATCGGCTGGCTGGACGAGAAGCCAGCGATATTGCATGAGGCTATCAAGCTAAGTGAGATATCGGCTGGCTGAACGCAGACATAGGCTGTGTATCAGTTTCACAAGAAGCATAAAAAAGTTATCATTACATCCTACTTCCCCCATCCTCATGAACAGCACTGTTAGGATCCCAATACAGGATTAATACTGGGCTCCTAGAACATTGACAATTATTAAAAAGAATGTTAGAAGCCCAATGCAGTCCACTACAACATAAAATTGCCCAATCAGCAGCTAGAGTTCAGTGGAGCTGTTGATGACTTGCCATTACTCCCCCTCCTTTTCCTGATTGGAATCTCCTTCACCGGTGTCGTCAGGATCTAGGATACTTTTGAAAATAACTTTAGAATGAAGCATAAATTGCAAAAGTATTTAAAGAAGAGTTTTAAGTTAGTCTCTGATTAACATTTCTCCTTCAAGTATAAATCAGAAAATTGATTTGTTATATAGATATCACTAAAATAGTTTTTGAGTACTACATGTTTGACTGTAGCACCCAGAATTGTTCCTACTAGTTTGGTTATACATCATTATGCCAGGCACATTTTTTGCAAAAAAATAATGGTCAAATGTTAACTACATCTCATCCGACATATCTCTTTGATTTTTTTTGTAAATTCTTTATTTTTTCGGAAGCTATTCTCAAATGTATCATAGGTGCAGACGATTGTTTTCAAGAAGGTCTGCAGGCATGACTTGGTTCACACATGTGAGGAGCAAGCTGTTGACATTATGCAAGCCAGCCCTAGTTAGACCTAGTTACTATGACCCAAATTTGTACAATCCTAAGTCTCGACAGACATGTCCGGCCTTCACTAGGGTCATAGGAAACTCTCCAACTGTCATGCTCACATTGATATTACTATTTAGCCTAGTATTTATTCAATTGTTATTATTATTATTAAATCATTATTATTATTATTATCATTATTATTATTATTATTATTATTATTATTATTATTACTATTATTATCATAATTATTTATTGTTATAATTGTTATTATTATTTATTATAATAATTATTATTTTTTTGAATATTTATTATCATTATTGGCGTTATTCTTTTCATTATTCATTCTTCTTATATTATTATTATCATTCTTCTTCTTCTTCTTCTTCTTCTTCTTCTTATTATTATTATTATTATCATTATTATTATTATTATTATTATTATTATTATTATTATTATTATTATTATTATTGACACTATTTTATTGTCCACTCAAATGAGGTTGTCCCATATCTTTGTATGACCCAAAGTAAATATTCCACAGTCATGACAGATATGGCCGAGGCTAGTCAAGGCGGGTATTAGGAAAATCTCAAAAAAATATAGCCTGTATGCTAACTACAGTATATAAATGGGAGCTACATGAAATATATCTTGAATTCAGTAGACCTGTATTTAAAGGAGAGTGTGTCATGAGGGCTGACATTTGGCTGGTGCAGAGAAGCACAGGTGATTAGTGTGGAAAGACCAGCTAGAACTATAATTAGCCTATTGTATATTATATCTACCAGTTTACTCAGGTTGTTATATATACTAAGCCATTATTACACTTTTATCTCTTATGTTATACTGCACCGTATGTAGAATTCGGCAGTAGAGTTGGTTGTACCAGCTGAGACAAGTATAACTTCAGCAAAGGGATTTTCAGGCTAGCATGATATTACTCCTAGTTGCCCTACTAGACAAGTAGAAATAAGGAAAATCATGCAACAAACAAAATGAGAGCATAGTAAATTATATACCAAATAATCATATTAAGATATTTTTACATCTTAACTTGCATACTTCCCTTGCTTGGTTATTTGACTTTATTATGTTGCTGTATGATGAAGTGCTAGAAGATTAAATCTATTCATGCATGGAGATCTAAGTGTTTATTTGGACCTGTCATACTTTTGAAAATAACTTCCAAATGAAGCATTAATCCACATTTTACTATTTGAAGAAGAGAACTTTGCAGATAGAGTTTTAATGAACAAATCTCCATCAATTAGGTTCTAAATATTGCTTTTGTAATCTTGAGTACAGGCATGAATTGGTTAAGAAGGACTAGTAAATTGTGTTGGCTACTGGGCAAAGTCAAGCAAGAGTTATCATCTGGAGAACTACTTGACAGGTGTCGTCTGGACCTATCATGTACTTTTGAAAATAACTTCAAATGAAGCATTAATCCACATTTTACTATTTGAAGAAGAGTTTTAATGAACAAATCTCCATCAATTAGGTTCTAAATATTGCTTTTGTAATCTTGAGTACAGGCATGAATTGGTTAAGAAGGACTAGTAAATTATGTTGGCTACTTGAGTAGTTCCACCAAGCAGATTCTACATCCATAGGTAATTGTCAAACTAAGAAATATTTTGATTTCAACCCATTCATGAATTACGTATTACTAAAAAATGAACATTCATCATAGTCTGTTATTTATTTCCTAGTGAGGCATTCAGGGTTTGTTGAAGTATTTGTTTTCTGTAGCTGTAGCACCCTGGCAGTGGCAGCATGTGTGGTATTGTGGAGCTGGGTTTGTTGAACTATTTGGTTAATTGTAGCTGTAGCACCCTGGCAGTGGCAGCATGTGTGGTATTGTGGAGCTGGGTTTGTTGAACTATTTGGTTAATTGTAGCTGTAGCACCCTGGCAGTGGCAGCATGTGTGGTATTGTGGAGCTGGGTTTGTTGAACTATTTGGTTAATTGTAGCTGTAGCACCCTGGCAGTGGTAGCATGTGTGGTATTGTGGAGCTGGGTTTGTTGAACTATTAGGTTAATTGTAGTTGTAGCACCCTGGCAGTGGTAGCATGTGTGGTATTGTGGAGCTGGGTTTGTTGAACTATTAGGTTAATTGTAGTTGTAGCACCCTGGCAGTGGTAGCATGTGTGGTATTGTGGAGCTGGGTTTGTTGAACTATTAGGTTAATTGTAGCTGTAGCACCCTGGCAGTGGTAGCATGTGTGGTAGTATTGTTACCCGTGGCTGGTGACCCAGATTATAGGGAGGATAACACTGTGAAATGAATACACTAGAGTTGTCAGTAGTAATTACCCTGCACTAGTTAGGAGCTGAACTGTTGCAGATCCTCTATACAGAGGCAAGCATAGTCTCAGCCACGAGTTAGAAACTGCGTACCCAAAGTCGCATTCTTTTGACCAACAACAATTTTTGATGCTGCACCATGTTAGTACAGTTAGTTTTGCTGTAACCCCGTACAAATAGGGACCAAGCAAAAGAGTAAAAGGTAACTGATTCAAATTACGTTATTAGCATTGGAGTAGATACGTTAATGATTTGCAACCAGTGCTATGTCTGGGGTACGTGAAGATCACAGTTAGGGGTATGCAAGGTGAGTGAGGTTTGCTGTATCTATATAAAGTATTTAAACATACACATAATTTCATTCTGATACCAATCTTGAGCTGAAATGGTCAACTGGCCGTAGATCTAATCTTAACAGACCTTTTACTGTCTTATATATGTTTTTCGACTAGATTCATTAGTAAATTTCTTTTTGATTTTGATTATTTTGGTATGATGCATCAATATATCCATGGATAAGGATTTCAATGCTCCGAGGTAAAATCATGAGGCATTGGCGGTGTTTTCTGTCATAGAATCATTATACTGCCTCACCTTTTTCCCCCCGTTTGTGCAGACTAATAACTGCTTTTCCACAATATGGTGGAAGCAGTTGAGGGCAACTCTTGCAAGATCCAGCCCTCACTGTTGAGCTCTCCATGCAATGAGCCTCCCTTTTCCTTTTTTTTTTTTTCGATATTTTGATACATGGATATGTGTATTGACATGAGAAAGCTGGCTACAGTGCATTGTTTGCTCAAGAAGGGTTATTGATATCTCTATATGAGCATATCCATAGAAGCCCTAGCCGCACAAGCCTAGGCTGTGCACATGTTTCTTTAACCCGGTCATGCCTGTAGTGCTCAATCAAATCCGCCTGACAATCTTTTAGATATCTCTCTGACATTTATATTTATAAGCAATATTTAGAAACTATTTGAAGGAGAATTGTTTATCAGAACCCTGTATACAACTCTCAATCAAATATTTTGCAAATTTATGCTTCATTCCAAAGTTATCTGCTAAAAGTGTGCCCAGTGCAGACGACACTGATCAAGTAGATCTGATCATGCACTAACTGTCTATGGTGATTGGTAGAGCAATGCACTTTCCAGCTGCTTTCAATCATATTCATAAAAGCCTTTTTTCCATAATCCTGTGCTTATGTAGTTCAAGTGGTTGCGTTTTCGGGCAGGGTAAGAATTGTTCTGGTTGATCTGATTCATCAGTTGTGCCATGCTGCAAACCAAGCCAGTTGATATTGCCCTGCTGCCTCCCACAGACCCCCAGTGATCCAATTTAGACAATGCCGGATTACTCCATAAAATATAGTATAGGGTTCATAATGGGTCAGCCACCATTCTATCCGACCTTATTGGGGGATTGGATTATTTCTGCGAGAGGTGCCCATTGGAGCGTGGCGTCTTCGCTCCTAAAGCCCTCGCAAGCGCTAGATTACGACCCTTTTAACGCTGTGTCAGGAACACCCATGTGTTATGTGGTAATTAACATTTATTCTTGGAGATGGCTTGTTTACCACAAAGGCAAAGCTAGCAGTGCTTGTAGTAAGCTCTGGAAATGTCCAAGGTTAGTTGCTGCTGGAGCCCAGATCTGCCTCAAACTTCTCATAGAGCAAGAAGGCTGCCTCCATGGCTGAGTGGTCTAATGTATTGAATACTGATAGCTCACTCTCACTACTGCGCACTGTCCATAGGTGTTTCTTATGTGGCCAGATCTGCCTCAAACTTCTCATAGAGCAAGAAGGCTGCCTCCATGGCTGAGTGGTCTAATGTATTGAATACTGATAGCTCACTCTCACTACTGCGCAATGTCCATAGGTGTTTCTTATGTGGCCAGATCTGCCTCAAACCTCTCATAGAGCAAGAAGGCTGTCTCCATGGCTGAGTGGTCTAATGTATTGCAAAATGATAGCTCGCTCTCACTACTGCGCACTGTCCATAGGTGTTCATGAGCCCAGATCTGCCTCAAACCTCTCATAGAGCAAGAAGGCGGCCTCCATGGCTGAGTGGTCTAATGTATTGCAAACTGATAGCTCGCTCTCACTACTGCGCAATGTCCATAGGTGTTCATGTGGCCAGATCTGACTCAAACCTCTCATAGAGCAAGAAGGCTGTCTCCATGGCTGAGTGGTCTAATGTATTGCAAAATGATAGCTCGCTCTCACTACTGCGCACTGTCCATAGGTGTTTTTTATGTGGCCAGATCTGACTCAAACCTCTCATAGATCAAGGCTGCCTGGCGCCTGCCACCATTGCTGGTTGGTTGAATTTGTAGTAAGTTTTATGCCATAAATTTTCGGTCTATCGCTACTCATACTGTGTGGTTATTGCACAAATATCAACTAGGCTCATTATCAAGGGGTTTCCAATATGTTTTTCCACTAAGTACAGGTTAAAGAATAACGTCACACATATCAAAATTGTAA
Organism: Maea johnstoni; assembly: GCA_963942565.1. NCBI lineage: Eukaryota > Metazoa > Annelida > Polychaeta > Spionida > Magelonidae > Maea > Maea johnstoni. Next base: position 1,938,779 of record OZ012696.1, on the reverse strand, counting down.
CTTTGTGACTACATTTGAAGGGGAATGCAGAATTATTATTGAGCTGTGCGAGCACCTTAAGCTTTGCTTGGTAGTCATATCATATAGTGATAATGGCATCATACCTAACTCCACCTGAGAACTAATGATGACGTGGATTGGAATTTGTATTCCATGTGACTAACAATTGTTATGGGAGCTTGTACGGCTTAGCATGGATGATTCTCGATCAATAAACTCTGGTACTTGCATGTATATATCAACAGATTGATAATTAAAATACCATCCAATCATAGGAAAAAAATTCATTCTGCCATTGAGAGGCAGGCTGTTACAGTGCAACAGCTGAGAGATCCCTTATGTCAATGATGAATGTCTGTCTGTGTGTCAATTAGATTATCCCTCACCACAACAGATTTTACTGCATGGTCTGACACAACTGCAATTCTTTGGAAAACCTTTAAAAATGATGTTCAGATGCATTCTTTGAATAAGATGTATATCTCCTGCTATTTAAAAAAGTAGCATGATTTTCGTTAGATCTTTAGAAATGTTTTTAGTAATGTAGATATATATATACTACTACTACTACTACTACTACTACTACTACTATTACTACTACTATTACTACTACTACTACTACTACTGCTACTACTATTACTACTACTGCTACTACTATTACTACTACTACTACTACTACTACTTCTACTACTACTACTACTACTACTACTACTACTACTACTACTACTGCTACTACTATTACTACTACTACTACTACTACTACTACTACTACTACTACTACTACTACTACTACTACTACTACTACTGCTACTACTACTACTACAACTACTACTACTACTACTGCTACTACTACTATTACTTCGAGTACTTTTACTACAGTACTGTTGCTGCTGCTGCTGCCACTACTGCTCATTTGGTACTATCTACTCACAAGTTAGTGAAATGTTTCCTAACCTCCTGTATAAAGTGGTAGGTGCCTAATTAGTCTTAAAGACACCAATACTGCTTGATTGTTACTTTATACTCTTATAAACCAGCAAATCAAATTTGACATCACTATTTGGTATGCAGAGAGGTTTAAAATTATAGTGCAGGGCCTGAAAGGCTTTCAAGGAAAAGCTGTTTGTCTAATAACTGTTCTGTTTTAATGATGTTCATCACTTCTAAATGTGTTATCTCGGCATTCGGAAAATGCCAACATGTTTTGGTTGTCTCTCACTAAGTTGCCTTGTGAGCAAAATACAATGCAATTGGTGGAACAAATGCACTATATTACCAGTAATGCTATTGTGTTTTCTCGTTAGGCGGCCATATTGCAGGGGAATTACCAATTACCAGAGAGACAATGACTTTTATGGTAATGGAGGTGGTGTTTAAGACACGAGATTTATTTATTGCTGAACTTACATTTAGTGGCTGTCTTAAAACCTAAGCATGCCCATATTTGGACTTATCTGTACTATGAATGCATGTGAGTTCATACAGGACTAAAAAATAGGCTATTATATATATGTATATATATATATATATATATATATATATATATATATATATATATATATATATATATATATATATATATATATATATATATATATATATATATATATATATATATATATATATATATATATATATATATATATATATATATATATATATATATATATATATATATACATATATATATATATATATATATATATATATATATATATATACATATATATATATATATATATATATATATATATATATATATATATATATATATATATATATATATATATATATATATATATATATATATATTAATACTGTAAATCACTTAATATGGCGTGAACATTATATAGCGCAATTACGGTACTGCCATGTATAGCGTGATCTAAGTATAGCGGTGGAAGAGCCCCAATGTTTATTTTTACCCATTGTAGATACTGCAATAGGGTCAATTAAAAAAAGACGGGTATTTTACAATAGCGCATATGGGCAGAGCGCTATTATTGCTTTATAATTGTTCCCGTTATATACTTTTAAGTGATTTACAGTATATGTGTGTGTGTGTGTTTGTGAGTGTGTGTCTATATATATATATATATATATATATATATATATATATATATATATATATATATATATATATATATATATATATATATATATGTATATATACATAATATATATATTATGTATATATATATACACACACATATATACACAATTAAAATTGTTTTTCGCGCATCTCTGACCAGGAATCAGTGAGTTGAGGAATTATTATTGAGGCTACTTCATGAGGAAGTAGATTGACATTCAGGGCACTAAGTAGATTTCCTAGGATGATCGAATCTCGGCTTTTACTGTAATTGTATCCATTCAATTAGATTGTAATCGGAAGCGGCTCTCCGATGTGCTGTGTTATTCTTGGAATCTGTGCTTACAGTCACAGTTACCCATTTCCCCGGCTTTACGTAGACCCATGGTATCCCAGAATGCATTGCTGTTCTAGTATTCTGACTCACATGATCTGATTATAAAAAATGAATAATGAATCTCTTTCCGATAGATGATATTTTGATACCCTATCCAAATTTTACTGAATTTGGTGATTATCAGCACTACAGCTGGTTTGGCCTTGAAAAATTGTTTGTTTCCTGTAAAGCGACCCTTCTTTACATGCTAGGATTCACATCTTAAAGTTTTTACTCAAAAAAAATCCCAAAGTTTTATGTGCCTTCCAAACTACAAATATATATAAATACAGTCTGATTAGAAAACTGCAATACAACTACGGCTGGCATGAAACATGCATTGTTTGAAAAGAAAGCATTAAAATTGTTTTTTTACCCACCTAGTCCTACCCTATTTTTTTTTACAGGAAACAAACATTTTTAGGCCTGAAATACAGATGATTATCTACTGTGAGATTGAGTCCCTGGTTAGGCAATGAGAGAGGCAGGGGTTTTATTGTCAGGACTTTTTTGGGGTAATATTAAATCTTTTCCTCTAGGACATATATATGGCTGCCCTACTTCTGACCCAATAGGCTATCAAATAAAGATAGGGACCAAACGCCAATATTGAATGGGAAAAAGTATCATTTCATTCAAGATCTAAGATACATATACAGTGTTAGCGATAGGGTCAAAAAAAGTTGCATCCACACTAATATCAAGGTCCAGAAAATCCTGCGTCCTGATCATTGGCCACAAATGAGTGTTGACTTACTATGCCAACAAATGTGGTCACTTAGGGGGGTAAGGGGTTAAATGGGTAGGTTTCTTTATCCAGCTTGTGAAGTTGAGTTGACTGTGCTACTGCTTACAGCTCAAAGAACTGTTGTGAACAGGAAATTAATGGGTTCTTAATGGGAATTTTATGCGTCCTCTCTGGATGCAGACACTTCACACCTCTGGTCCATACCACTTGACTATGCGTCAAAAGGATATGTGGACGGTGTCCTAGCGATCCCTGCATATAATATGACTTATGTGCTACCCGGACTCTCTGTTACCTATTCATCCGTGAGAACTTTAAAGCTAACATTATATTGCAAAATTAGGTCCCTGAGAGGACTGTCATCGATACCGCGCCGATCGTCCATACCTTGGACTTCCCAAACATAATATATTTTTGGCCTGGTCACAAAACCATTTGCTATGAGCCTGCTTTCCTCCTATCTCCACAGTGCGATGGTTCATATTCCACTTCCAGTGCTCAGTGGGCGTACCAATATCATTGAATGATGCTAGGATAATCTGGCCGATGATCGTATCCCGTAATTGATGAGTGCCACGTTTGAGATGAGCTATTGTCATAACTGGAGAGGAGCATATCTCTACTATTAACCCAGTTATGCTCGCATCAGCCAAAAGCAGCATGAAGAATCTGCTAAATAACTTTACGGCAAAAGTATATCCATGAAAATATTTCTAAGAGAAATTTAAATCAGAACAAAACCCACAACTCTCCTTCAAATATTTCATGAAATCATTCTCAATTATAAAGATATTATCAAAAGTTTCATAGGTCCAGACGACAAATTTGCTGAAGTGTAGATAGGTTGCGTGGCATTGTGGCGCAGCAGCAGCTGTGCTGGAGATGAGATGGTTGGCAGGTCGTGTCTCCAATAACGCTAATAAATCCACCATTGTGCCTGATACTGGCTCGCACAACGCTCCCGGAGGCCGCTGCTGGGCCATTCCTTGACATGTTACGGGCCTGGCCCGATAGCTGAGCCGTCTAAGGCAATGCTAGTGACTGCATGCTCTCTTCTCACTGGGTGGTATCCAAAGAGTTCCTCCAGATATTGACATCTGGATCTATGAGTCTTTTGATGAAATATTTGAAGGTGAATTTGTGGTGAATTTATGCTCAATCCAAAAGTTATTTTCAAAAGTATCATAGATCCAGGCGACACTTGTCAATTAGATCTTCTAGGCATGGATGGGTTAATGTCCTGCCCTGTTAATCATACACATCTGAAGCGTACTCATGGTCTGACACATGGAAATATCTTCTTAACAAAGCTTGAGAAATTTTGTTTAACCCATTCATGCCAGAAGATTCCACAACAAGTGTCATCTGGACTGAAAATTACTTAATCAAATCATTCACAGATTAGAAAAATATTTCAAGGAAAGTTCTTTATTAGTTTCTGATAAAGAACTCTCCTTGAAATACTTTCTGAAAATAGATTTTGTTAGAGAGATATCACCATAATTGTCAGGCGATTTTGGCTGCTCTAGGCATGAATGGGTTAAACCATCCTCCTTCAAATATATTGCAAGTATTACTCTATTTTGTTCCAAGTTCTTGAACCATGTGTGCACTCAGATGAAAAGGGTTAAGGGTCGTAGCCTGGTGAAGTATATATGCAATTGTTTGTATGTGGCGTACACACACACACACACATATATATACTGTAGAACACGAAATTTCCGCGTGTGTTTATATATAGCGTACTTAGCGTCTGGTGCCGCTTCGCTATATATAAAAACGCTGTAGTTTGTCTTTTTTTTAGCCACTGGTGGCGCTGACGTCAATTTTGTTGATAGATTTTTTTTCCATTCTGGCGGGCATAGTCTGTTGCTCAGCTGAGTAGTCCTTGGTAGGCTTAGCTCCTTTCAGCCAGGCAAGCATTTTGATAAAAATGTTTAAAACCTAGCATTAAATGATGTTAAAAGTTACAGTACTAGTATTTAAAAGTCACAGTCCAGGCTGACAGAAGCCAGAATACTGAGTGAGTGTTGCACATAGCAACCAGAAGGATAGGTGGCCAAATGCTAAATTTAGGTTGCTTCACTCTGGCAGCATTAGATCAAGAGCTCAGTAGTGTGGCTTCTGTCAACCTGGACTGTGACTTTTAAATACTGTAACTTCTAACATCATTTAAAGCTAGATTTTAAACACTTTTAACACAATGCTTGCCTGGCTGAAAGGAGCTAAGTCTACCAAGGAGAGATGTGAATTGTCCCCAGTTATTGCCAGTGCAGACCGCTCAGTTTCTGAAACTTTAAAACAGTCAGGGTCAGCGTCAAGAAAACGAAAGAGATCGGGCAACAATAGTTATTCAGCTGAGCAACGGGCTCAAATCGCCGACTATGCCCGCCAGAATGGAAACACAGCATCTGCCCGACATTTCAGCATCATATGGACGGAAGTCACGTCCGCCAAATGATGTAATCTCTGCTTAAATTAGTTCGTCTTTTTTGCGACAGATGGCGCTGTCAGCGGCGGCTTTTACGGTACAGAGACGCTAATATAAAGATACGCTATGACGAAAAACTCCGAAATTCGCTATACATGGGACACGCGTGAATTTCGTGTTCTACAGTATATATATATATATATATATATATATATATATATATATATATATATATATATATATATATATATATATATATATATATATATATGTTGGAATATATATATATATATATATATATATATATATATATATAATATATGTATATATACATACACACACATATATGCGAGTGGTAGCCTAGTGTGGTATGTAGCGTAGTTGTGCAGGCCTCCCATAGTCAGCTGCTGCGACTAGTAACGCCACCAGATCCTGGATTCAAGCGGTGCATGCTCCGTCCCTCCCTCTCCCGTGATCACTCTCTCTCGCTCAGCGCTCACTCACCCCACAGTCTAGTCGCAGCATGCCGGCACCGACGCACCATGTTAACACGCTGCTCTCTTAATTACAGGTTACACAGGTATAAGCGTGCCACCAGGACTATCACTGCTTCAAAGGGAGAGGACGGGTATTACTACTTGTGCTACTAAGGAGATCCGCTTCAGGTAAGGACAGCTTTGTTATTGTTATTGGTATTGTAAGCGTGTTGCTGGCACACAGTCCTTCCTGGAGGATCGCACAGGTGTCTTCCTGTGCTATGTGGGTCCAGCATGCCTGCTGAATCTGGCGGATGGAGATGTGTCTGTATATATATATATATATATATATATATATATATATATATATATATATGTGTGTGTGTGTGTGTGTGTATGTAAACAGAGCATATACTTAATAATTATTAGTGCACATATGAAGTATTGTGCATGGTATACCAATTTATATACATATACATATATATACACATATATATATATATATATATATATATATATATATATATATATATATATATATATATATATATATATATATATATATATATATATATACCGGTATATATATATACCGGTATATATATATATATATATATATATATATATATATATATATATATATATATATATATATATATATATATATATATATATATATATATATATATATATATATATATATATATATGCATATAGAGTGGTATACTATGTGAAGTCGCACTACACGCTTCCTTTGAAGGTCATACATGTATGGATGTATATATACTTTCACAGCAGCAGCAGAGAGTCTGCATGGCTTTCATGAGGAGAGATGCGGGTTGAGTGACTTTGATGACTTAACTTAGAGATGCTAAAGGCCCAGGTGCTGCGTTAACTTGATTTTAGTATCATGTCAGGATATTTTACTGGATAATTTTATTATGAACATACAAAAATATGTTTGCCTGAAAGTATTCGGGTAGCCGAAAAAAAAGTTTGATATCAGGTTTCTTTGCTACAACTGATTTAATTCTAGAGGATGTCCTTACTTACAAAAGCTAAAATATCTTTTTTATTGAGTTATCATCAACTTTTATAATTTAATGTCTTTATTACAAAAATAATCTTCCAGGTAGAATATTTATTCAGGTTCATTCTTTGAGTAGTTGTGACTTTCGTAATTTGTCAGTTTCTATGTATACATTCATTGTAAATTATGCACTGAATTTTGTTTGGAGTGAAGTAGGTTTCTCAGTAGGGATGGGGATCGTTGAGAATTCTACGGTTCGGTTCAGTTCACGGTTTTGCTTCTATGGTTCGGTTTTATCACGGTTTCCTAAACGGTTTATTAATGACGTTTCTTGGATACGAAACTATGCAATGAAATGCGTGGCTGAACTTGCCTGAACTGGAAAGTTCTGGAAAGTTCCTATATACTAGCTCCCTGGCCACTTTCTCTACGCTCAGAAGGCTTCTGAGCATAGTGAAAGTGGGCAGGGTACCAGACTTGAGAGATTTTGAAATGGCTGTTTGATCGTCGCGCTTGGCAGACATTGTGAGGCCAGCAAGGAGGTAGGTGCTGACAGTAGTGCTCAGAATCGTTGAAAATATCATGGTCGAGTAATCGGCAGAAGCTGCCGACCGATACTCGACCATGGTCGACCATGTCGGGACAATTCAGGAGCGGCGCCGGTCCCCCGGAAGTAATAGAATAAGTACATGCGCAGTGCGCAGTAAGCCATGTTGTTTACAACGCCAAAGCGCTGGGTGGACAGGGTGAAGAAAACAACAGCAACAACAACATAAAGGTTAGTTTATTTTCATTTTATTGTACATTATTCGATAGATAGGAAGTCAGGGATTAGGTTGGCGGCGTGGTAAGTTACTTGCATTGTGTACTATTTTTGGTTTTAGACAGACTAGCGCTAATGCATTATACTCGTTTTCGGTCGACCATTCCTTGCCATGGTTGACCGTGGGTCGAGCATGGCGTGACGACCGAATGCTCGACCATACGAGTAATCATGCGAGCACTAGCTGACAGTGTTATTATGCCTCCAGGAACCCTGTGCATGCATAGAAAACCGAACCGTGTAGAGAGAGAGGTCCGGTTTTTGACTGGTTAACCGCAATGCTCAGGCCGGTATCACATATGAACCGGTCCTCGGTCCCCATCCCTATTTCTCAGTTTGTTATCTTATCACTTGGCTCATGATAGCTTGTAAAGGGTTATTGATGAAGGCCAGGATCAACATATCTGTTTGCCTGAGCAAGCTAGCCACCATGCTATAAACTTAACTTGCTGATTTTCAATCCTTATGCTGCTGTTGACTAATTTGACCAATTCAAAATGATGCAAAAAAACTAAAAGGTGACTGAAGCCCTGGCACACAGGCTATAAAGACAAATATTATTATAGCCCCACATAATTTTCTGTAGTCTCAGGCTATTGGGCTAGTGGTTAGCTGGACCCTTGGTGCTGTCAAAACTCGGTTTAGTGAGTGAAACCAACTGATTTTCAACTCAAGTTGATTGCGCCCCATCACTGGATAAAAAGGTATGTGTGCTTTGTTAGAAGCCCCATGTAATATGTATGGAATAGAGAGAGAGAGAGAGAGTTGCCGGAGGTGCTTCTTCAAGCAATTGATCACGTTTGACATCTGTCATTCCATATTACAAAAACATCTTTTTCTGCCGCAAGACATGAAAAAAGATCATAAATATTTTAGGACAATATTATGCTTGGAGTGGAGATGTTCTTGGTGGCAGGAAAGTATGCACAATGTATCATTCTATCCTTAACCCAGTCACGCCCATAGCATATTTCAACAAGTGTCGTCAGCATCTAGGATATCTTTGGAAACATCTCAGGAAGAAGAGATGAATTCAAACATTTTACCCTGAATTTACAACAAAAATAATACAACCCTATATATTGATAGAGCGAGACAAAGTTTGCCTCTTTCGATATTTGATTTATATATTGTCATGTATGAATGAAACTTTTGAAATAGTTCCTTTGACTCAAAAAATACAGAATATCTTACAAAATCAACTGGGTGTCTTTTTGCCCAAAATCAGGTGTTAGGGAGCAGGGTCTTAGCGGATATTTGGAAACAGGGTGTCCAAATAGAGGTTTCATAGACTTTTGCGTGTCCAAAGTGTGGTACAAAATACATACTACTAATAAGATAGACCCTATACCTTTACAGATTTTGCTTTTTTAGGCCAGATGCTGCTTTGTGTGTCTTATAAAAGTGACACTACAGCTTCTACATCTTCTATCTTTAATTCTGACATAAACTTTTGGGTGTCCAAACTGTCAAAAAACATTGTTCTGCGTGTCCAAATGACACGCTGGACGCATTGCAGCTAAGCCCCTGTTAGGGAGTCTACGTGACTGGCTGACCCCTGGCTGGGTATTGGATCACTCTCACTCTCTGTCATATGAATTGTCAGTGCGTGCGTGTCACAATACTGTAGATCTGTGTTTCATTAACCCTTGTGAATACAAATTTTACTTTTCCACACAAGTCTGATGCAAAATTGTAATGGGGACTATTGGCCAAACCACAACACCAGGTGGTTCATGTTTGACCATCGTATACAATTTCTGGTCCACTTTATTTAATGTGACATATCAAAATGAACCTTGAATTGAGCACAACATTCTGACAATCAATTGCCTAATCTTTGAGCTATGTAGGGGTCTTCCATTAAGTGAGCCAGGCTCTGGCATATATGTGTGGATGTGGCATTGGAAGGGTTAACCCTACATTTCAATGCATTATCCATTACCATCACATGTTGAAGCTGTCAGACTTACTAGGAAGTTCGGGGATTTTCCTTGGGGAATCCTAGGAATTCCTTGCAGAATCTTAGCCAGGATTTAAAAAAATGCCTGTCCAAAACAGCAATTCCAAAATATCCGCCCATCTAGATTTAGCTATACTTGATGGAATCACGTCTACATGCCACACGGGTGAGAGTGGCGTATCATAATATTCTTGATCTGTCGCTGTATTAATAGTCCTCTCCCTGCCTGCCTGGGTAGTAGCAGGCGATGTTTCCTAATTATTTTCACATGCTGAAATGAGCAGAACCTGTAGAAATCATCTCCGGCCTGATTGCCGACTGTGACACGTAACTCGATCGTCACCTCAATCTCTCATTCCATACCTGCTCTGATCGAGTGCCTCCGTGCAGTCTAATGAGTAACCCATTCATGATTGACATTAAGTGTCTACTGCACGAAATGTTGATCAGAACGTTTCCCACAACTCCCTTCAAACAATGTGTGAATTTTTAATTCCAGAGTTATTTTTGAAAGTATGGTTAATCCAGATGACTTTTGTTCAGCATTCCATCGGGCAAGAATGGGTGAATCCGCTAGTTAGTATTGTGAGGCTCTGTTCTCACCCAAACTACTTTCCTAGGGCCATTCAAATGATGTGTAGCTGTAGCGGTACATGTCTAGTAAGGAAACCCATTGATGCCTGGAGTTCTCTCGATTAGCCTCGTATGGATCTTCATTAGTTTTGAAAATAACTTCAGAATTATGCATGAATTCCAAGAATATTTGAAAGAGATATGTAGGTACTTTGGACTTTCATATTTATTTCCCCTTTATATATTTTCTCAGAATTGCCCTGGTGTGGAAGTTATCACCTACATAGTGGGTATGTTTTGGGAGCCACTGTGAGGCAGGCCTAGCATGGGTTAACAAGTAGCTAATACCTGTTATAGGCCCCACGGGGATATTTAGAGAGATTCTAGAAAAGGTCAGATAGTACATATATGGAAGCTTAATTGTGTTTCCATAGTGATCAGCCCAGGAGAATTGTTATGATATTTTTCAGCTATGCTGCTAATTGTTGGCCGTGGGTTTAACCTAATGTTGCCAATACTGAGAAGTCTGAAGCAAAAATATAAATGGTCTGACATTTTTAGAAATATCTAGATTACTAAGTAAAAGTTGTTGACAGAAAGGTTAATATATGTTACTGTCTGGTTCAACAGTCCCTCATAAAATATTTTTTGAATATTTTACTATTTGATCAGTCATGTTAGAGCCGACAGACAAAGTATGCCCTCAAGATGCGAACCCGTTCATACATGGGGTAGCTCCCAAAAATGTTTTGACTTCTTTTGTACAGATGTTTTTGATTAGAGCACCTTTCAGAAAAAAAATTAAAGAGATATCTTGATCAGAATCAAAACCACAATTACCCTTCAAATACTTTTTAAATTTGTGGATAAATATTTGAAGGTCAAGTGTTCACAAGATCACAACCAACAACTCCCGTTCAAATATTTTGCAAAATATTATTCTTACCTCCAGAGTTTATTATCAAAATAATTTCCAGTTAAATACAAAGAAATCTCAAAGAAGTGCTGCTGCTGTTGCTGTATGTGGCACACCAACACACACTAGTCTACAGTGCTGACATTAATTCCTACACTAAATGCATGGGCAGCCCGGGCATGATACACAACCGAACGCCCGATTGCCACGCATTTTCCTGGGCATGAATGCATGGATGACCTCACAACTGAACAATTTAGCTTAGATTCACATGTCACACAGGTCATTGATGTGCTTGGCTTATTTCTATGTTATGCATGGGTGTTTGTACAACCAGGCACTGGCAGAGGTCCGGTCGGCTGGTGCAGGAATTAGATGTGTGTAGTGTAGCTGTCACCCCTTGCACACCTGTATGGCCTGATTAGCTGCTCACAGGGAGCTGGGCGGGTGCTGCTTCTGCTATGCTGACAATCCCAGCCTTGACCTCACACATACTCACTGTACACTCGTACCTGCTAGGTGGCCACAGTCCTTAGACCACTAGGCCATCAGGGCAGGTCCCTGGACAGTGGTGAGAGGCAGCGAAAAGTCAGTGGCAGTACTTTAGAGCACTTGATTATCAGGGCAGGCCCTCAGTGATACGAGACAGTGAGCGATCAGTCACAATGCTTTAGACAATTCTTCTATCAGGCCAGGCCCTGGACAGTGATGAGAGACTGCAAACAGTCCGAGGGGGGAGAGAGAGAGAGAGAGAGAGAGAGAGAGAGAGAGAGAGAGAGAGAGAGAGAGAGAGAGAGAGAGAGAGAGAGAGAGAGAGAGAGAGAGAGAGAGAGAGGCAGAGAGAGAGGCAGAGAGAGAGGCACAGAGAGAGAGAGAGAGAGAGAGAGAGAGAGAGAGAGAGAGAGAGAGAGAGAGAGAGAGAGAGAGAGAGAGAGAGAGAGAGAGAGAGAGAGAGAGAGTGAGAGAGAGAGAGAGAGAGAGAGAGAGAGACGGACAGACAGATGAATGGATGTATAGTCTGCCAGAGGGGCTGAAGGTACAGTACCTGACAGGCTATAACTCTAGGATTATACCAGGGTTAGGGTCTAGTGGGGGAGTGGCTGATTTTGTCAGCCTGAATCAGAGAAAAGTGGTGTATAACCGTTAAGAGGTAATAAGGTTTGCTCAGGAAGCAGGGTGTGTTAGACCCCTGATTCCCCTGTGTATGGGCACCTGGCAGCGTTAAACAGGTCTGCACGCCTCCTCCACCAGAGAAATAAATCATGTAAGTGACAGGCTCAATCAATAGCACATTGCAATTGACAAGGACTGACAATAGAAGTTACCTTTGACCCCAATAACCCTTGACATACGCATTAATGTTACATAGCAGCAGTCAAAAAATGACAAACACTAGAGAACAGTTGCATTCAATCCTTACTCTGGTGCACTGAATTAATATTTATTGTTGCAGACATAAAAATGAGAAACATTAGGCCTAAAAAATGTTGTTTAATTGTTTCCTGTAACCCAACCCTAACAAGTTTTTACTCAAACAAATCCCTATCCTAATTTTTTTCCGCCCTTCAAACTTCCCAATCAACATAAAACATGCATGTAACACACATTTTTGAAAAGAAAATACCCCCCCCCCCACCCTATTTTTTCATACCGTTATAGGGAAACAAACAATTTTCTTTTTTATTCCTTAATGAACTGTACAATTTATTTCCTGCACTGCTTCGCTGAATTAGTAGTTCATTGCAGCAGAGAAACTGAGACAAATATAAGTGAACAGTTGCATTTGACCTATGCATTCTTGTCCTGACATGCTCAACTGATATTATATTTCTTCAGACAAAGAATGACACACTCGATTGAAATTTCATCGTAGCATTTTAACACCTGCAGTGAATTGATATTTCACTGTGGCAGACAAATGAGAAACATTGGTGAAGTTCCTGAAGTGATGCACGGAATTGATACTTTACACCATATTAATATTGTGGCAGTTTAATCAATGTGTACTTTGCTTTACCCTGGAGTCAGCATTTATTTAAGTGCAGCACCATTATTTGGACATCTGAGCCCTTTGCTTAAGTATCATACAACATAGTGACATGATAACTTGTCATTCCAGACCAGTACGCAATAATCTAAATGCACATCAAAGGCAGCTGTGTGCCTAGTTCATTATTTTGTAAGGGCAAAATTACCCCAGTGTACAGTATCACTCTAACAGACAAAAATGACAAAAGGAGTGAGCATACTGTTACATTTAAACCTCAAATCTCCCCCTATAATCTCACCCGTAGTAACACACTCAATTTATATTTCATTGCAGCCGACAAATATTGCATTTAATCCTAACGTCCTGCCCTGACTGTTTGTGGAAAGAGATAAGTGCCATGAGTTTATTTGACATCCTTTTACTTTCAAGAATATCTTAGTGTTTATATTCAGCATTTCAAGGGAAATCTGTGAATATTCAGAGTTTTATCTTACCCAATTGAATTCTGGGTTGTCCTGACTTGAGTATTATAATGTAATAAACTTGTAGTATTTACAGATATTATAAAAAAGACTTCTCCCAAATATTTGATTTAACAGCAACTTTGCTTACTCACTTCAATTGCTTGCAGGACCACTTTACCACAAATAAAGTTAGCCTATGTTATTTACTGTTGCCCAGGGCCAGTGGGCTAGTCCACCCATTTTCTTCAATGGGAGTAATTGAGCCATAAGATGTACGAACATGAGGTAGCGTTCACCACCGGTGCCTGATTTTATCTGATGAATAAATCATCTGAGTGACACAGTCAATTAATGTCACATTGTAACAGATTGTTTCCTCTGTAAATAGCTCCTCCGTGTAGAATAATATGTAGAATAATATTATCATTGTTATCTGATTTGCCACATCTTGAATCAACATATTACCATTGCTCCTTGGAGTGCTGTGAACAAGGTTGCCCCAGGCAGGGTCTCACAGTATATAACATTATAAGATAATAATTCAATTTATTGTCACTTTTTCTGTCATTATAGGCTATGTTGTGACTTGCCATTTATGACTGCTGGCAATTGGTTTCTTGGGCAGGGAAAGGGGTATCACTACTAACGCTATGTGTGAATGGAGTCACTGTAGTACTGTGACTGAGTAAATGCTTGGGGGACAAGTAAAAGAGAGGAATGAGAGAAGGGTTTATGTAACCACTAAACAGGGGAAGGGCGCCACACCTAGATCAGGGGCCACCCCAGCTAGAGAAAGGGGGCCACTTGATCGGTAGCTGCCCTGTAGTGGGGTCAGAGCCCGCGAGCCAAAGCGGTAGCCGATCCTTACTTACCTACCTACCTACCTACCATAGTATCATTTAAGGATGATCTGATACTGCAGGGATTTTGGAATGAATAGATAATTTTAAAGAAAACTATTAAATGATAGAAGTGGTATTGCTTTGATTCTGGTTAATATTTCTCCTCCGCAAATTTGCTGAATGATATACGTATACATGTCTGATAATATAATATCATATGATATCATATCATAAAGAAGAAAACGGCTGGGTTGATTATATTCTGTCATAACACATCTTCATCAGAAATTTCCTGAAGGATAGTTTTGTGACAAAGATTTCTTTAACTTAGGCAGACTTTTATTGGTTGCTGCGGTAATAATGCGTAAACGAGAACCCAATAAAAACTGGAGTCTACTCACAAAGTCAGCTGCTCACAATCTGACAACTTAAGATAGAAATCATCTTTTAAAGTAGTATTTGAAAAAAAACTACTTGAAGAAGAATTGTTATCCCAAAAAGGAACAACACCTAAGAAAATATTTCTCTAAATATTGCTTTAAAATCTTGATATTTCCTTGTGCCTGAGATCAGTAGACTCCAGAGGTAAATTGGTTGATAATGCAGTAATCTAGGTCAGATGGAAATCTATCCCGTGCCTGAAAAACATACTTATTGATTTCTATTTATACATACTTTGCATTTGCGGTCATGTTCACATATGCTTCATTGATCTGTAATATTCTTAAATCTCGTCGGATAATAATGCGGTAACAACTGAACTGAAAAGAAACCAAAGATATAGTGTTTTTGCATACTTGCCCACAAAAATTTAACCCTACCAAAAATAAATCTCACGCTAAGTTAATTGTCTTTCATGGACATGAAAGAAAAAAATTAGAAATGGATTTAAAAAAATTGCCAGTGGTTTTCATCTGAGGAATTCCACTCAAGTTGAATAATGTTGAATTATTGATTTTATTCTTGAGATATTCTCCAAGTTGGCAGATGTGACTTGTGAGGATGTAATAGATATTCTACAAAGCCATTAATCATGACTTTAAAGGAATTTGTTGGAATTTTGTTTATAAATCATCACTATTCTGCCAGCTAGAGGCTTAATCATGACTAACGAGTTATAAGAGTTGGAGGAAACCAGAGCACCAAGGGAAAGCACGGACGAACCTCAAGTCACTGGCAACTATCTCACATGCAGCAAGCAGGTTCCTAACTGGGCAATGGTGAATGAGGGCAGAATAATTAACGCTGCAACTCTTGTGGCTCCACCTTGAGAGTGAAAACCGAACTACACCTGGGCTGATGTCAACTCTGGGTAGGTCATGGAGATCTGCATTTAACCCATTAGTGCTCACATCGACGGCCAAAAGCAAACTGACAATTTGGATGAAATCTTGCAGGAAAAAGTCAAGTTTGGAAAATATTTGATTGAGAAATGGTATTTAGAACACTTCATACAACTCTCTTTCAAATATTTTGTAAAATAATTCATTTTTTCCTGAATTAGCATCAAAAGTGTCGGAGATCCAAACGACAATTTCAATTTCCCTTTAGGCCATTCCAATTTAATTACTTGTCTTTCAAGCTTTTTTTGGAAAAAAAATCCTGTCAGACACCAAAAAAAAAGAAAAAAGTCACCTTTGGTGTCTTACGGACGAAAGTGGTTTTGAAATTTTCTGTCAGACTCCAAAAAAAAAAAAGAAAAAGTGCAAGTTTTAAGAATATTCTTTGTAAGGGTGATTCAATCAACTACAGGAAGCTATCATTGCTGTAGTAGAGCCTCAGACTTGAGGAGGTATACCTCCCACCCTTCAGGTTACAGGAATTAATTGATTGATTGATTTTATTTAGTTGAGAATAGGCTGGTAGAAACATATTGCTACCAGTCCTAGTCGACAGACTCTAAAAAAAATAAAATAAATAAAAAAAGTCACATTTTTCAACTTTTTTTAAAATTCCAAAATGGCTCATTTCCTACCTCCTGAGCTCGTAAGACAAGTAAATAAATTGGAGTGGCCTTAATAGCCTTAATGGGCTAAGACAGACTTGCAGCAAGTCTACTAGGGTAGCTGATTCCAAGCCTTCTAGATATCACTGATGTCTGGAATAACTGACACCTGAACCAGCAATCACTGTGCCTAGAGACTGGCTCCTGAGATACGTAGCACACAACCCATTCATGCTTGGAGGCTCCTGAGATACGTAGCACACAACCCATTCATGCTAGAGACTGGCTCCTGAGATACGTAGCACACAACCCATTCATGCTTGGAGGCAATCACTGTGCCTAGGGACTGGCTCCTGAGATACGTAGCACACAACCCATTCATGCTAGAGACTGGCTCCTGAGATACGTAGCACACAACCCATTCATGCTAGGGACTGGCTCCTGAGATACGTAGCACACAACCTATTCATGCTAGAGACTGGCTCCTGAGATACGTAGCACACAACCCATTCATGCTAGGGACTGGCTCCTGAGATACGTAGCACACAACCCATTCATGCTAGAGACTGGCTCCTGAGATACGTAGCACACAACCCATTCATGCTTGGAGGCAATCACTGTGCCTAGGGACTGGCTCCTGAGATACGTAGCACACAACCCATTCATGCTAGAGACTGGCTCCTGAGATACGTAGCACACAACCCATTCATGCTAGAGACTGGCTCCTGAGATACGTAGCACACAACCCATTCATGCTAGAGACTGGCTCCTGAGATACGTAGCACACAACCCATTCATGCTAGAGACTGGCTCCTGAGATACGTAGCACACAACCCATTCATGCTAGAGACTGGCTCCTGGGATACGTAGCACACAACCCATTCATGCTAGGGACTGGCTCCTGAGATACGTAGCACACAACCCATTCATGCTAGGGACTGGCTCCTGAGATACGTAGCACACAACCCATTCATGCTAGAGACTGGCTCCTGAGATACGTAGCACACAACCCATTCATGCTTGGAGGCAATCACTGTGCCTAGGGACTGGCTCCTGAGATACGTAGCACACAACCCATTCATGCTAGGGACTGGCTCCTGAGATACGTAGCACACAACCCATTCATGCTAGAGACTGGCTCCTGAGATACGTAGCACACAACCCATTCATGCTAGAGACTGGCTCCTGAGATACGTAGCACACAACCTATTCATGCTAGAGACTGGCTCCTGAGATACGTAGCACACAACCCATTCATGCTTGGAGGCAATCACTGTGCCTAGGGACTGGCTCCTGAGATACGTAGCACACAACCCATTCATGCTAGAGACTGGCTCCTGAGATACGTAGCACACAACCCATTCATGCTAGGGACTGGCTCCTGAGATACGTAGCACACAACCCATTCATGCTAGAGACTGGCTCCTGAGATACGTAGCACACAACCCATTCATGCTAGGGACTGGCTCCTGAGATACGTAGCACACAACCCATTCATGCTAGAGACTGGCTCCTGAGATACGTAGCACACAACCCATTCATGCTTGGAGGCAATCACTGTGCCTAGGGACTGGCTCCTGAGATACGTAGCACACAACCCATTCATGCTAGAGACTGGCTCCTGAGATACGTAGCACACAACCCATTCATGCTAGGGACTGGCTCCTGAGATACGTAGCACACAACCCATTCATGCTAGAGACTGGCTCCTGAGATACGTAGCACACAACCCATTCATGCTAGGGACTGGCTCCTGAGATACGTAGCACACAACCCATTCATGCTAGAGACTGGCTCCTGAGATACGTAGCACACAACCCATTCATGCTTGGAGGCAATCACTGTGCCTAGAGACTGGCTCCTGAGATACGTAGCACACAACCCATTCATGCTAGGGACTGGCTCCTGAGATACGTAGCACACAACCCATTCATGCTAGAGACTGGCTCCTGAGATACGTAGCACACAACCCATTCATGCTTGGAGGACAAAAAAAAGAACTTACTTTTCCACAGATATCTCTCAAACATCACTATATTTTAAAGATCTTTTGATAGAGAAATGTTTATGAGAATTTAAAAAAAAACTCATTCAAAATTTTTGTCGAGGCATGCTTTACCTTTGAATTACTTTCAAAAGTATCATTGATCAAGATGAAATATCAAGCAGGACCCTAAAGTGTGAATAGTTTAATGTGTATGACCTGAAAGAAGACCTTGGGTAATTGAGTGGATACAAGGAAGAAATTATTCAAATATTTATGATTCTTGTCTTCATCGAAGTATTCATCTGAGATACTAATAAGCAGTCTGACTCTTTTGATGAAATCTCTCAAGAGAAAGCATAGCCCGGAAAATATTTGAAGGAGAAATGTTTATTACAATACTACAAACAAACATTTAAATAAGTTGTAAAATCTATCTCTACTCTCAATTTATTGTCAAAAGTATTATAGCTCCAGACAAAAAGTTGTAGTGGAACTCATTTAGAGTCACCTTTCCCCAGAGGCCCCAGAGGCCCCAGAGGGTCAGTAAGTATGAAAAGCTTGTTTATTCTGGAGTACTACTCCCTGGCATATAAGAGGTGAATGTCTTATCAAAGTATTCTACTGTTATTATTGTTGGCTATTCATCTCTATGTACTCTTGTGTGAATAAACAAAGCACTGCCACGTGGAATGTACTGAGCAGTACAACATAGTGTATATAGTGGATCAGTGAAACTACTTCATGCTTTGATATAGGGAACTTCTTAGGGATCTGCAGGTGGTCCACATATCCAATCACACACACACACACACACACACACACACACACACACACACACACACACACACCAAAATTCTCCCTCTATTTCTCTCTCTCGTTCTTGCATAAAAACAGTTTAACTCTTATGAATTAAAAAATATTATAACACTTGCAGTAACAAGATTCTTTTCCACAAATAAAATATCATTATCCACATGCCTAGGCTTAAATGGGTTAAAGATATGCTATGGCATATCCTTACAATTGACCACTTTGTTGGGCTCTCAAATTGCAGTATGTGTTTGCCTGGATGAGGGTTGATCTGCACGTATAATCTTTGCCTATCTTAGATCAAAAGCCCAGTGCATTGACCACTAGCTAGACTCACAGCTGGTCACTAATCAATACACTTCCACCATCCCATCCCCCGACATTCAATAGGACCAGACAATCATATGACATTCTCTTACAAATCTTTACAAGACTATTTTCCCCTCTCCTGGGCCTGAATGGGTCAAGGATAGTGATTTGGCATATCCTGATATTGCAAGGCCAATTCTCCTATTGTGTGATTGATTGTCACCGCGTGTGCTAGCATGGATGGGAGTTGATCTTTGGCGTATAATGTTTGCCTATCTGAGATCAATAGCCGACCGCTGTGACCACTAGCTAGACTCACAGCTGGTCACTCATCAATACACTTCCACCATCCCACCCCCGACATTCAATAGGACCAGACAATCATATGACATTCGGTGCCTGCCCTGACAGCTTAGTAGTCTAAGGCATTGCCACTGACTGCTCGCTGTCTCTCACAATGGAGCAGGTTCAAGTCCAGCTGGAGCATATGAATTAGTTGGTTTTCTTGGGAACTCATGGATATTTCTCGATTTAAGGCTAGGAGGCAGGTGCAGAGCTAGGAGTCAGGGGGAGGGGTTGTTGGGGATCACTCTGACTATAGATCCTTATTGAACCAACAGTGCAGAGCTAGGAGTTAAGGGGAGGGGTGGTTGGGGATCACTCTGACTATAGATCCTTATTGAACCAACAGTGCAGAGCTAGGAGTCAGGGGGATGGGTGGTTGGGGATCACTCTGACTAGATCCTTATTGAACCAACAGTGCAGAGCTAGGAGTCAGGGGGAGGGGTGGTTGGGGATCACTCTGACTATAGATCCTTATTGAACCAACAGTGCAGAGCTAGGAGTCAGGGGGAGGGGTGGTTGGGGATCACTCTGACTATAGATCCTTATTGAACCAACAGTGCAGAGCTAGGAGTCAGGGGGATGGGTGGTTGGGGATCACTCTGACTAGATCCTTATTGAACCAACAGTGCAGAGCTAGGAGTCAGGGGGAGGGGTGGTTGGGGATCACTCTGACTATAGATCCTTATTGAACCAACAGTGCAGAGCTAGGAGTCAGGGGGAGGGGTGGTTGGGGATCACTCTGACTATAGATCCTTATTGAACCAACAGTGCAGAGCTAGGAGTCAGGGGGAGGGGTGGTTGGGGATCACTCTGACTATAGATCCTTATTGAACCAACAGTGCAGAGCTAGGAGTCAGGGGGAGGGGTGGTTGGGGATCACTCTGACTAGATCCTTATTGAACCAACAGTGCAGAGCTAGGAGTCAGGGGGAGGGGTGGTTGGGGATCACTCTGACTATAGATCCTTATTGAACCAACAGTGCAGAGCTAGGAGTTAAGGGGAGGGGTGGTTGGGGATCACTCTGACTAGATCCTTATTGAACCAACAGTGCAGAGCTAGGAGTCAGGGGGAGGGGTGGTTGGGGATCACTCTGACTAGATCCTTATTGAACCAACAGTGCAGAGCTAGGAGTCAGGGGGATGGGTGGTTGGGGATCACTCTGACTAGATCCTTATTGAACCAACAGTGCAGAGCTAGGAGTCAGGGGGAGGGGTGGTTGGGGATCACTCTGACTAGATCCTTATTGAACCAACAGTGCAGAGCTAGGAGTCAGGGGGATGGGTGGTTGGGGATCACTCTGACTAGATCCTTATTGAACCAACAGTGCAGAGCTAGGAGTCAGGGGGAGGGGTGGTTGGGGATCACTCTGACTATAGATCCTTATTGAACCAACAGTGCAGAGCTAGGAGTCAGGGGGAGGGGTGGTTGGGGATCACTCTGACTAGATCCTTATTGAACCAACAGTGCAGAGCTAGGAGTCAGGGGGAGGGGTGGTTGGGGATCACTCTGACTATAGATCCTTATTGAACCAACAGTGCAGAGCTAGGAGTTAAGGGGAGGGGTGGTTGGGGATCACTCTGACTAGATCCTTATTGAACCAACAGTGCAGAGCTAGGAGTCAGGGGGAGGGGTGGTTGGGGATCACTCTGACTATAGATCCTTATTGAACCAACAGTGCAGAGCTAGGAGTCAGGGGGATGGGTGGTTGGGGATCACTCTGACTAGATCCTTATTGAACCAACAGTGCAGAGCTAGGAGTTAAGGGGAGGGGTTGTTGGGGATCACTCTGACTAGATCCTTATTGAACCAACAGTGCAGAGCTAGGAGTCAGGGGGAGGGGTGGTTGGGGATCACTCTGACTATAGATCCTTATTGAACCAACAGTGCAGAGCTAGGAGTCAGGGGGATGGGTGGTTGGGGATCACTCTGACTATAGATCCTTATTGAACCAACAGTGCAGAGCTAGGAGTCAGGGGGATGGGTGGTTGGGGATCACTCTGACTATAGATCCTTATTGAACCAACAGTGCAGAGCTAGGAGTCAGGGGGATGGGTGGTTGGGGATCACTCTGACTATAGATCCTTATTGAACCAACAGTGCAGAGCTAGGAGTCAGGGGGATGGGTGGTTGGGGATCACTCTGACTATAGATCCTTATTGAACCAACAGTGCAGAGCTAGGAGTTAAGGGGAGGGGTTGTTGGGGATCACTCTGACTAGATCCTTATTGAACCAACAGTGCAGAGCTAGGAGTCAGGGGGAGGGGTGGTTGGGGATCACTCTGACTATAGATCCTTATTGAACCAACAGTGCAGAGCTAGGAGTCAGGGGGATGGGTGGTTGGGGATCACTCTGACTATAGATCCTTATTGAACCAACAGTGCAGAGCTAGGAGTCAGGGGGATGGGTGGTTGGGGATCACTCTGACTATAGATCCTTATTGAACCAACAGTGCAGAGCTAGGAGTCAGGGGGAGGGGTGGTTGGGGATCACTCTGACTAGATCCTTATTGAACCAACAGTGCAGAGCTAGGAGTCAGGGGGAGGGGTGGTTGGGGATCACTCTGACTAGATCCTTATTGAACCAACAGTGCAGAGCTAGGAGTCAGGGGATGGGTGGTTGGGGATCACTCTGACTATAGATCCTTATTGAACCAACAGTGCAGAGCTAGGAGTCAGGGGGAGGGGTGGTTGGGGATCACTCTGACTATAGATCCTTATTGAACCAACAGTGCAGAGCTAGGAGTCAGGGGGATGGGTGGTTGGGGATCACTCTGACTATAGATCCTTATTGAACCAACAGTGCAGAGCTAGGAGTCAGGGGGAGGGGTGGTTGGGGATCACTCTGACTATAGATCCTTATTGAACCAACAGTGCAGAGCTAGGAGTCAGGGGGAGGGGTGGTTGGGGATCACTCTGACTATAGATCCTTATTGAACCAACAGTGCAGCAGGGCTCCTAGGAGCCGCAGCGTTGGAGCATTAGCTGTTATGATCAGCTGTGTCTACTTCTCAATGGAACAAGATCTCTGATCCCAGGACCTGCCGCCACAACTCACAACTCACACGTCATGGGAGTGCATAGAAGCTACTAGCGAGCGTGACCAGGAACACCCTAACTCACCAGTGAGGCCCGACCACAACCAATGACCCCTCAGTACTACCAGTGACGCCCTAGCAGAGGCAGTGACGCCCACATCTTTGCCGAACTTTACATGTATAACAAGTGTCCCGTTACTCCAGTATTGACTGCCCAATGCATCTCTAACATGGGGGACTATCTCTTCTTCAGTCAGCTGTAGCGACGCCCAAGCACAGTCAGTGACGCCCACATCTTTGCCAAACTTTCCCTGTATGACAAGTGTCGTGTATTGACTGCGCCGCGGTGGCGTGTCTCTAGCATGCGGGAGTGTCTGTTCGTCAGTCAGCTGTAGCGGGGTGAACATGGAAACGCCGGGTTTGTTGTGATATCCTACACCGACCGGAATGCCGAGTAGCAGAATTATTGCCTGAAGTTGGCGCAGCAGCTTTCTTTACTTGTGTGAGAATCTTACCTACTTTCTCTGCTTGTTCACATGCTATACATGCAACTATTGGTAGAATCTGGTACCTACTTTCTCTACTTTTTCTCATGCTATACATGCAACTTTTGGTAGAATCGAGTACCACATTTAGTTTGATGTCTTCAATTAACATCCTGGTCCACACTGTGATGGAGTAGGTTTCAGTGTAGCAAAAGTTACCACCACCATAACAACAACAACAACAACAACAACAATTACAATAACAGCAACAAAAATAACTAGGCATGCAACTATTGGTAGAATCTAGTACCATGTTTGGCCAAATCTGTCTTTTCCTAGTGCAGACTGTTAAAACAAGCTCTAGTGTAGCAACAGCTACCACAGCAACATCAACAACAACAACAACAACAAAGTAGGGGCCTAAGATATATTATCATTTAGTGTTTAGTGTCAATTTCTTTGGATATTACAAAAGATTCTGGATTTATAATGGTGATGACACACATTGAACCAGTTCTCTATAAATGTCAAGACTGATATATACTTCTATCATCCATATATTGAAAACATAAAAATTTAAGTCGCCAATGGCAATTATCAATACCAAAAGAGTGCTTATTAATAAAACAACCTTGGTGTTGAAAGTATCTCTATGTAGCTGCACTGTGTAGGTTTCAGCACTTTGTTCTCATTCAGAGTGCTTGGCTGGTGGTCCTATATGGAAATGCGCTGAATATACATATGTGCAGATTTATATATATATATATATATATATATATATATATATATATATATATATATATATATATATATATATATATATAAATGTGTGTGTATACTGTGTGTCTGTGTGTGTGAATCTAGCCTTGGAAGCAGGCATTTTCATGGAAACATCCAGACTCTAGGTTGGCAGCAAATGTGTTAAATCAGGAAGCCTTTAAGACCAGCATGCATGCATGTGTTGTTGAGCAGAGGATGCATGGTTTTTGAGTGACGAGTGTGTTTTATGATGGCTCTATCTGGTGCCTGTGGGCTCCGGGCACTGAGCCCAGCTCCTGTCTGCTTTGTTAAATGTAGAGCCATGTGCAGATCAGCCAGACTCCGGGACCGTCAAAATGGCTTTACAGAGCTCCGGTCAGAGAAATACCCAACCTTTAACATCACACATCTGGACACTCAAACATTTTGTGAGGAATTTCTAATAATGTCATCTTTAAAGCAAATGATTGACCATTTTCTCCTAAGTTTGATTCCTATGGCATAACACAAGGATATTTTACCTTTTCTCTGAATAAGAAAATACTGTTTATGGTAGTTAGCTGGATATATTGGGGTCCTTGAAGAAATGGATGCCCCAACATTTTACAATAGCTTATTCTGAGCACCCTGTTTCACAATCCTGGCTAATTTCCTGAAGTCATCCCTGGGCTGCACGGTCTGAGCCGGGATACAGAAACTGGGTGGCCGAAATTGGCAATTGGAAAAAAATTGTGGCATCCAACTTTTCAAAATTATACTCAATATTATAGCTATAAACATGTATTTACTTATTGAAATAAGGCACACTATCTTAATACAGTATTATTGCAATCATATTTAGGTGACAACATTCAATTATGTGCTTTCAATTAACATATTTAGAAATTCCTCACAAACAATTGGATGCCCTGAGGAGCAATTTCTGAGTGTTTTGGTGTCCAATTGATGCCTAGACACCCAGCTGGTGTCCCTGGGTATATGTGGAGTCTTCCTTGAAAATGCTAGTTATAATTCTGTAAGCGGCGGATATGCCTATCTGATGCTAGAGCCAGATGATATAGTGGCTTGGGTTGCAGTGTATAAGGTTTCCATTTATTGAGTTAGTAGATGAAAAGATTACCTGTAGCCGGGGAGATACTATTGCCCTGGCAGCTGATTGGTCAATTTCCTTGTTGTACTGGACCTCACTGGGCTTCTAATATTGCTCATGTCGGGAAGGGGGGGGGGGGGGGGGAGCTGATGATCTTTCTTGTGAAAATGGTACAGGGCCGATGTTTGCATTCAGCCAGCAGGTATGGCACAAGGCCATCAGGCCTCGTGCCATACCTGCTGGCGTCTTGCAGTCATCTTGCCATAAACCATTTTCACAACAAGGATGAATCATTCAAATTCATGAAAATGAGGTTACTATTTCTATAGGAGGCATGAGATTGGTTATGCTATCTGAAACAATTTTCAGCTTCTGATCTGCCTAAATTGGTTTAAAACTGTAATTGATTATTCTAGGAAACTGCTCTTTAATTTCCTCATGCCTCAAAACCACTTTGCTTTTTATTGGGTAAGACACTAGCCCTCACCAAAAAAGTTTCCAGTAAGTTATTACATTCAAGAATACCCTAAGGAATATGACTGGTGATGGATGGTTCTATCTGGTCATGTTAGAAAATAGCCATCATGGAGAAGGGTCCAATGAGGTATCACAGGTAGGTAGGCCATATAATAGGGATAGTCTCCAAGGAGTATGGGAGGTGCAAGACATTTCTATCTACAAAAGTGCCTCCAGTTATTGCCAAATATCCCCTTTTCAAGCAGGAGAAAAAGTCAGTAATAAAAGACAGACGTTATTAGTATGAGGTACAAGATTTCATCTCATTGGACTTATTGAGTTGTTACATGAAGGCAATACTGCATTACCGCAAACATGAAGGATAATTACCATATAACGGATATATCCTGTGTTATTAGACAAGTTTAATATTATCAGTGTGAGAAACCAAGTACCAGTATGTCACACCAGTATGTCCTTTAATACACCCAGCTATTGTGGGAGTTCATATGAGTGTGAGATTAGACACAGAGTGCAGGAATGATGCACAGGAAGAGATCGACAGACACGGTATTAGTCATTACATGAAAAGACTACCCTTGGGTCAGAGTAAAAGGCTGATTAATTTGTGTTACACCTGTCATGGAAGGTTACACCTTCCAGCTGGTATTGAATATCTCATATGTGTCAATGAATCGCTCACACGCTCCCAGCGACCACCTTTTTTTGCTGTCTCGCTCAAACTTTATAGATGAATTCATAACAAATCTAAAAGCATGTAAGTGTTATCTTCATTTAATCAGATTGAAGTTTGATGTTGTTGCTGTTTTAGAAAGATTGCTATCATTATTGATATTAGTTAGGAAGTCCTGGCAATGTCCTATATTTCTCACAGGTATCATCAGTATTCCAAGCAACAATAACTAAAGGCAATCTTAAAGATATTCAGAAAGTACCGGAAAGGGAAATGTCAATTCGATCTCAATTTTTAGCACTAGTCCTTCAAATGTTTGTGAAATGATGTTTAATTGCCAGGCTGTTATCAAAATGTCATAGATGCCACTTGCCATGGCTGGTAAATATATATATATATATATATATATATATATATATATATATATATATATATATATATATATATATATATATATATATATATATATATATATGTATATATATACAGGTGAACTTGGATATGACGGACCACTGTACGACGGATTTTTGCATATGACGGACGATATGCTTGGTCCCAGTCCGATGCATATCAAGTATTCGTCATATGTATGCGACGGATTTTGCATATGACGGACCAATTTTCCTGGTCCCATTGA
This sequence comes from Maea johnstoni, assembly GCA_963942565.1. NCBI lineage: Eukaryota > Metazoa > Annelida > Polychaeta > Spionida > Magelonidae > Maea > Maea johnstoni. The sequence continues at coordinate 1,911,503 of OZ012696.1, read as the reverse complement.
GTCCGTCATATCCAAGTTCACCTGTATATATATATGTATGCATGTATATATATGTGAATCACATCACATTACATGTTATGCAAATAGGTCAACTGGTTAAAGGGGAACTGTAGGCATGGCTGGGATAGCCCAGCATCTGTTCACCTGACCTGCTCCCGCAAGATGTTACATGGGCATCAATTATCTAATGCTATGATATTTCCTCCTTTTATGGGGTCAAGCAGAGAGAGCTGGCTGGCTGGCTGGCTGGTGTCGCGAGTGCGATATATGGCGACAAGCAGCTGCAGCAGGAGACATGTAAACACTAGATCACCATGACACCAGGCCGGGCTCCACATAGCCTTGGGGTCTGCCCTGGTGGCTGAGTGGTCTAAGGTGCTGCCACTGATGGTTTGCTGGCTCTCAACACAACAGAGCATACCCCAATAGCTGAGTGGTCTAAGGTGCTTCCACTGATGGTTCACTGGCTCTCAACACAACAGAGCATACCCCAATAGCTGAGTGGTCTAAGGTGCTGCCACTGATGGTTCGCTGGCTCTCAACACAACAGAGCATACCCCAATATCAGAGTGGTCTAAGGTGCTGCCACTGATGGTTTACTGGCTCTCAACACAACAGAGCATACCCCAATATCAGAGTGGTCCAAGGTGCTGCTACTGATGGTTCGCCGGCTCTCAACACAACAGAGCATACCCCAATATCAGAGTGGTCCAAGGTGCTGCTACTGATGGTTCGCCGGCTCTCAACACAACAGAGCATACCCCAATATCAGAGTGGTCCAAGGTGCTGCTACTGATGGTTTGCTGCCTCTCAACACAACAGAGCACACCCCAATAGCTGAGTGGTCTAACGTGCTGCCACTGATGGTTTGCTGGCTCTCAACACAACAGAGCACACCCCAATAGCAGAGTGGTCCAAGGTGCTGCCACTGATGGTTCGCTGGCTCTCAACACAACAGAGCATACCCCAATATCAGAGTGGTCCAAGGTGCTGCTACTGATGGTTTGCTGCCTCTCAACACAACAGAGCACACCCCAATAGCTGAGTGGTCTAACGTGCTGCCACTGATGGTTTGCTGGCTCTCAACACAACAGAGCACACCCCAATAGCTGAGTGGTCTAAGGTGCTGCCACTGATGGTTTACTGGCTCTCAACACAACAGAGCATACCCCAATATCAGAGTGGTCCAAGGTGCTGCTACTGATGGTTTGCTGGCTCTCAACACAACAGAGCATACCCCAATATCAGAGTGGTCTAAGGTGCTGCCACTGATGGTTCGCCGGCTCTTAACACAACATAGCATACCCCAATAGCTGAGTGGTCTAACGTGCTGCCACTGATGGTTGCCGCCTCTCAACACAACAGAGCACACCCCAATAGCTGAGTGGTCTAAGGTGCTGCCACTGATGGTTCGCTGCCTCTCAACACAACAGAGCACACCCCAATAGCTGAGTGGTCTAAGGTGCTGCCACTGATGGTTCGCTGGCTCTCAACACAACATAGCATACCCCAATAGCTGAGTGGTCTAAGGTGCTTCCACTGATGGTTCGCTGCCTCTCAACACAACAGAGCACACCCCAATAGCAGAGTGGTCCAAGGTGCTGCCACTGATGGTTCGCTGGCTCTCAACACAACATAGCATACCCCAATAGCTGAGTGGTCTAAGGTGCTTCCACTGATGGTTGCCGCCTCTCAACACAACAGAGCACACCCCAATAGCTGAGTGGTCTAAGGTGCTGCCACTGATGGTTCGCTGGCTCTCAACACAACAGAGCATACCCCAATAGCTGAGTGGTCTAAGGTGCTTCCACTGATGGTTGCCGCCTCTCAACACAACAGAGCACACCCCAATAGCTGAGTGGTCTAAGGTGCTGCCACTGATGGTTCGCTGCCTCTCAACACAACAGAGCACACCCCAATAGCTGAGTGGTCTAACGTGCTGCCACTGATGGTTTGCTGGCTCTCAACACAACATAGCATACCCCAATAGCTGAGTTGTCTAAGGTGCTGCCACTGATGGTTCGCCGGCTCTCAACACAACAGAGCATACCCCAATAGCTGAGTGGTCTAACGTGCTGCCACTGATGGTTTGCTGGCTCTCAACACAACATAGCATACCCCAATAGCTGAGTTGTCTAAGGTGCTGCCACTGATGGTTCGCCGGCTCTCAACACAACAGAGCACACCCCAATAGCTGAGTGGTCTAACGTGCTGCCACTGATGGTTTGCTGGCTCTCAACACAACATAGCATACCCCAATAGCTGAGTTGTCTAAGGTGCTGCCACTGATGGTTCGCCGGCTCTCAACACAACAGAGCACACCCCAATAGCTGAGTGGTCTAAGGTGCTGCCACTGATGGTTTGCTGGCTCTCAACACAACATAGCATACCCCAATAGCTGAGTGGTCTAATGTGCTGCCACTGATGGTTTGCTGGCTCTCAACACAACAGAGCATACCCCAATAGCTGAGTGGTCTAAGGTGCTGCCACTGATGGTTCGCTGCCTCTCAACACAACAGAGCATACCCCAATAGCTGAGTGGTCTAAGGTGCTGCCACTGATGGTTCGCTGCCTCTCAACACAACAGAGCACACCCCAATAGCTGAGTGGTCTAAGGTGCTGCCACTGATGGTTTGCTGCCTCTCAACACAACAGAGCATACCCCAATAGCTGAGTGGTCTAACGTGCTGCCACTTACTGTTCGCTGTCTCTCAACACAACAAAGCATACCCCAATAGCTGAATTGTTTCAAGTACTGCCACTTACTGTTCACTGTCTCTCAACACAACAGAGCATACCCCAATAGCTGAATGGTATCAAGTGCTGCCACTGATGGTTCGCTGTCTCTCATTACCCTGATTTCCAATTGAGATCTCCGTTGGTAGGTGAGAAGATGGACGTTGACTTTGGGTACTGTGGTGATTTTCCCTGGGTACTCTGAACAAGCCAGTTAACACTAAAAGATATATCTCCATGACATAAGGCAGCTAGGGCCGGACAATACCAACCAGAACATTACCTACAACTCTCCTTCAAGTATTTTGTTAAAGTATTGAGTAAAGTAAAGTAAAGTAAAGAGTTGTCATCAAAAATATCATGGGTCCAGAGGGCAGTATCCTGAGCAACTCTTAAGCGTGAATGGGTTAAGAAAATCTCTATTATCCTGGTATCATGTCAGTCAGATTGCATTACATTACCACTGAGTTTCAGCTCGGCATCTCTTCCAATATTTGCATCATTGATGGTGATAGAATTACCTCATAATTGCTTTATCTCATCAATTCATGTAGCTGGAGCAGATATCTGAATAAATCTTAATAGAGTTAATTTGAGTCATTTTCCATTTGATTTCTTTCTGGTATTATAAATCTCACGAGCTGGTAGTAGTAGTAGTAGTAGTAGTAGTAGTAGTAGTAGTAGTAGTAGTAGTAGTAATGGAAGTACTACTATATATATATATATATATATATATATATATATATATATATATATATATATATATATATATATATATATATATATATATATATATATATTTATATATATGTATGTATATATGTATATATATATATATATATATATATATATATATATATATATATATATATATATATATATATATATATATATATATATATATATATATATATATATATATATATATATATATATATGTATGCATATAGTAGAGGCAGTTCTAGTAGTGGAGTCAGAATTCCCAGAGCTGCCGGAGCAGGTCTCTGTAGTAGAGGGATGTGCATGTCTGAACAGTTTGGCTGCTGACGTAAAGTGGCACTGGCAGAGAATAAAGAAGTGATCTCTTCACATGAAACCGTAGTGAGCGTGATTTGATCGAGTGCCGTATAAACTCTGCTTACCTGTGCTGACTAATTCCCCCAAGCCGGTGCAAATATTACGTTAACAAATTGTTGTGTCGCACGCGAAGCCACAGATACCTCTGATCTTGTGATGTAGATCAAAATAAATGACTCGCCGGAGGTTTCACACACGGAAGAATATGGCCCCAAACCTTGGCAATGAAAATTAATGAGTGCTGCCGTAGTGGTTTTCTTTGATGGATCTGATGCCCATCTGTTCTTAGATGTTCCTCAGCATTAAGCCAGGTTTTGGCAAAGTTTTAGCCAGTATAAAGCACGGTTTTGGCAAATTTCCTTAAAAATATTAAAACACTGTAATGATAAAGATTTCTTTTTGCTGAAGATGTGGATAGGTAGGAGCTTAGCCTGGCAATGGGATACTACTACTTCAACTACAGCTACTACTGATGTTCGCCCAGTTGCTCGAACATGACGAACAGCTTAGCATTCGTATTTGCCTCCGATTATGATCATCACTCGCAATTTGGCATGTTCCAACATAAAAACCAACATGGATAAAAATTATGTTAAAAAAATAGCTGAACTTTCAGTGGTCCAGCCTACTAGAAAAAACTCTAAAACAAATGTTTATTCACCTGTCTATGGCCCCACCAAACAGGAAACACTCTGGGTCAGCTCCAGAAAGTTGGATTCGATATAAACATGCCGCCACATCCACTATTACTACTACTACTACTACTACAACTACTACTACTACTACTACTACCATTACTACTACTACTACTACTACTACTACTACTACCATTACTACTACTACTACTACTACTACTACTACTACTACTACTACTACTACTACTACTACTACCATTACTACTACTACTACTACTACTACCATTACTACTACTACTACTACTACTACTACTACTACTACTACTACTACCATTACTACTACTACTACTGCTACTACTACTACTACTACTACTACTACTACTACTACTACCATTACTACTACTACTACTGCTACTACTACTACCATTACTACTACTACTACTACTGCTACTACTACTACTACTACTACTACTACTACTACTACCATTACTACTACTACTACTACTACTACTACTACTACTACTACTACTACTACTACTACTACTACTACTACCATTACTACTACTACTACTTCTACTACTACTACTACTACTACGACTACCAATGCTGCTGTTGCTAACAGTACTTCTAATGGTTATTTAGTGATGTTAGCATTAAGATAGCGTATGGGATGAGAAAGGTGATAATGACTGAACTGGACCTTAGCCACCTGAGCATGGCGGCGGAGTGTTAATACATTGAGAGTGCGCTTGAGGTAAGATGGATCTGCTCCGTGATTGGCCCGGACAGCGGAGCACGCCGGAGCGAGACAGGAGCGTGTTGGATCCTCGCACGGGAGGTGCAACACGCGCCATTTAAGGAGAAAACGGAGAGCGCTCCTGATGGCTGCAGACAATCTTCCATTACCAAGGGACGCCGCGGGTGGCAAGAGTGATGTACTCAGTGTAGCACAATGGCCCCTGGTGCTTTTTGCTTGGTGTGTGTCTGCACAAATGTCACTCTTCTTTTTCTTCTGTAAGTGTATGTATGTGTGTGATACAAAAACCTAGTCAAACCTCCATATGTCGCCCATGGGGAACCAGCAATAGGAAATCACTAATCCTAATACCAAATCGAGTCACTTTTTGCAAGTGATATATATGTGTCTCTCTATATCAAGGGACCAGTTGACCACTAGCCCCATCGCCTAAGGTGCACAGAAAATTGTGTGGGGCTATAATAATATTTATAGCCCAACTGGCTATAAGAACCGTGACATTTTAAGATCAGATTACTAACAGGAATAAGATCAGTTGAAGTACACCATTTTACACATCAGTTTACTTTAATACAGTCCAAAATAAAATGTAACGTTGAAAAATGCTTATAACCTCAACATTTTTCGCTGAAGCCAGACCACCGCTGCATCTGTGTGCTTGTGTTGCATGAAGAGCAATAGCTGCGATAGCTGAGATGCAGCCTCACTGCAGGTCCCATGGGGGAAACACCTTTTGTCTGCTAGAGCCGCAGTTCGCTGACGGATGACTTGTGCTGTGCTCAGGGGCTCCCAAAACAATTCCAAATCTGTACGCTGCCTGACGGATGACTTGTGAAAGTAATATCCTTGCGCTAAGGTGATGTACAAGGTCCCTTAGCCTTGCCCCTCATTTAAACATCAGTAAGGTTGGAAGCTATTATTCATTACCACCCCCCCCCCAAAAAAAAAGAATGTTTGTTTCCTATAACATTACAATATGGAATGAAATAGAATAGAATGAAATGAAATAAAGAAAAATAAGCTAGTATAAGTCCACAAAAATGATTTGGTAATGATATAAAACAAAATAGATTGGAAAACAAAAATGGAAAAATGGAAATATAGATAAATGAATAAGAAAGGGGTGTAGACTTTTTATAATGCACCCATATGCACAATAGGGGGTATTGTTACTAATATAATCTGCCTTCATTGCTCTATGGTATAATGCCACAACATAATAGACTATTAGTTACACCATATTGTTGATTTATCATATAATTATGATGTTTACAACTTCTTGTCCATTTTAATGTGTACTCATACTGTATTCATATAGTTGGCTACTGCTCTCGCCTCTGGAAATGTCCATAAATATCAGTCTGTTTACTTTGATTATGCCCTACCATGGTCTTGTATTTCACTTTGATTTTTCTTTTGATTAGGATGTGTATATGGCTGTTATTTCACAGTTATCCCTTACCATAGAGCAGCGGTTCTACAGCCTTCTTCCAGCAGTAATACAGCGGTAGCAGATAGCGGTAGCTGCAGCAGCCCAACAGCGGTTTCTGGAAACCTCCTGTGAGATGCCCATTCTCTGCCTGTGGGACTGGCACAATGTACAGCGGTAAAAATAGTAGACATTCAGCGGAATGACAGCGGTTATTACCGCTGAAGACTCACCGCTGACTGAACAGCAGTACAGCAGCGGTCTGTCAGCCTCACCGCTGTGCAACAGCGTTGACGCTGTAGGTGCGCTTAAGAGTGCTTAAGAGCGCTGGAGGAGCGCTGAAGGACCGCTGAAAATCCCTACAGCGGTAACTGCTGAGGAACCGCTGAAAAGGCTGAATTACCGCTGGAGGCTGTAACAGGAATGAACAGGGCTAAGCTGTCGCTGGAAAAGGCTGCATTACCGCTGAAGGGGCTGGCTCGCCTGCTGGAAAAAGGCTGCACTACCGCTGGAGAGGCTGGACTGCTGCTAGGCAGCTGGAAAAAGGCTGCACTACCGCTGGAGGGGCTGGACTGCTGCTAGGCAGCAGAACAGCCGCTGTAGTACCGCTGTAGGCTGCAATAAAAATACACCGGGCTGGACCGCTGCTAGCCTGCTGGAAAAAGGCTGCACTACCGCTGGAGGGGCTGGACTGCTGCTAGGCAGCAGAACAGCCGCTGTAGTACCGCTGTAGGCTGCAATAAAAATACACCGGGCTGGACCGCTGCTAGCCTGCTGGAAAAAGGCTGCACTACCGCTGGAGGGGCTGGACTGCTGCTAGGCAGCTGAACAGCCGCTGTAGGCTGCAATATAAATACACTGGGCTGGACCGCTGCTAGCCTGCTGGAAAAAGGCTGCACTACCACTGGAGGGGCTGGACTGCTGCTGAGCAGCCGCAGTAGGCTGCAATATTAATACACCGGGCTGGACCGGTAAAAGGCTGCACTACCGCTGTAAGTTGTAACAGAGATATACAGGGTGGGCTGCTGATATACATATATATCCTTATAGTGACTGCTATATAGGTACAGGAAACTAGTAGTACTTCAAATAATGCCATTTTATGATTCAATTAAAAATGAACAATTTATCATTTGAATTTGTAACGGAATGAGTAAAAAAGCTCAAGTACACAGAAAAGTAACATTGATTGTACACCAAGGATGTATGAGCATTTAAAATGCCAATATCAGAGTATATACCCTTTACAATGCACATTTCTGTGTGTAATCGACAAGTGGACGACCTCTATTTGTTGTATAATAAATGTTTTATTGTCCTTAAGTGCTAAATGTGTGTCCCTCTGCCCTGTCTCTCTCTCGCCCTCCCTCTCACTCTCTGCCTCTACCAGCCAACAGGCCCCCTATTCAAAGGGAAATCAGTTGGGGCCTACATGAAATATAAAAAAATCGAAATTGTGTTAGAAGTCATATGGCAAATGACCATAACATAGGAGATTTGATGTTTCTTTAGGACACTTACCATGAATTGCCAGAATCTCTGCATGGTATAGAGCTCTGCCCCATCTTGCTTGAATGAGTTCAGATACAAAATAATCTGGAAATTCCTTTCTTGGTGATACTATTGAAGCCATACTCAGCACTGAACATTTTTTCTCACTGATGAGTCCCCCATTTGGGAGGGATACTTTCCAATCCACTAGAACAAACATCATGATAGCTGACTGCAGAGGTGAAACTGACTGTCTTCAGAGAGATTTCTCTAAGAATGACCTGCTTTTCACCAGTGGCAGAACAGAACCTTTGATGTCATAACTGACATGCACAAATATTTAAAACAATGTTTCTATTTTAGTCTGGGCTTGCGGCATGCCTGTCAATCATTTTTAATATTCAATACAATGTTGCTTCCTGGAATAAGATTTTACTATAAGCAAATGTAGCAAGTCCATACAGCGGTTTGCCAGCAGAAACCGCTGATTGCAGCGGTGAAGATAGTAGTCTCTGTAAAAATGGCTATGTCCTATCAGTGGTATGCAGCGGTCTCTGTGGAGCCCTCCACATAGCTAAGTCCATACAGCGGTTTGCCAGCAGAAACCGCTGATTGCAGCGGTGAGGCTAGTAGTTCTGTAAAAATGGCTGTCCTATCAGCGGTATGCAGCAGTCTCTTTGGAGCCCTCCACACAGCTAAGTCCATACAGCGGTTTGCCAGCAGAAACCGCTGATTGCAGCGGTGAGGCAAGTAGTTATTGTAAAAATGGCTATGTCCTATCAGCGGTATGCAGCGGTCTCTGTGGAGCCCTCCACACAGCCAAGTCCATACAGCGGTTAGCCAGCAGAAACTGCTTATTGTACAGCGGTAAAGACAGCAGTTTGTCAACGGAAATCGCTGATTGTAGCGGTATTGTTAGTAGTTTCCCAGCGGAAACCGCTGATTGTAGCGGTAAGGCTTTTTGATCAGCGGAAACAACTGAACTGACAGCGGTGCCGCTGACAGACCGCTATTACCGCTGGAGCTTGGTGAGGGATGTTTTCCTTTATAAACCTGGGAATTCTAGAATTGTGTTCATTTTAAATCTTATTGCTGTGGTAAGGGTAAATCATTTCTGGCTAGTTTTTAATTTATAGAGGAGGAAAGAAAAAGGGCAACTGACTGGCAACTCTCTCACTTGTCCTGAGCTCTAATTTGTACGTCTATAACCTCTAGGCCGTCAGGGCAGTCCCTGCTGGTAAGATGGAACATACCGGCTGACAGATACCTTCATCCACCTTTACCAGTTCTGCTTATCATACTGAATTTGGTTTTGGAATCATAAAACCATTTGTTTTTATTATTCATGTTATGGAATAGGACAGGATATCAGAAGGCATTAGCGTTATCCTGTCCCCTTTGGGAAAAACATAGGCCGACTATTCTGGCTGGCAGGAGGCGTACACACTTTATTACAGAGAAGCATGCAACATATGACGCTAACATTCTTCCTATCTCTCTCTTTCACTCTCTGTCTCTGTAAGTCTGTCTGTCTATGTCTCTGTCTCTCTGTCTCTGTCAGTCTGTCTCTGTCAGTCTGTCTCTGTCAGTCTGTCTCTGTCAGTCTGTCTCTGTCAGTCTGTCTCTGTCTGTCTCTCTGTCTGTCTCTGTCAGTCTGTCTGTCTCTCTGTCTGTCTCTGTCTCTCTCTGTCTCTCTCTGTCAGTCTCTGTCTCTCTCTCTCTCTCTCTCTCTCTCCATTTTTTTGTCATATTATTTTGACATTGAAGAAGCTTTGCAAAAATGATATAAACCTTATAGGAAATGATTGGAGAGTATGCTTAAATGCAGGTAGATACATTACCGTAATCATGCCTTAATTGATATATCTCTTCATTCACACAGTGCCCAGGTGGTCTTGCAATTATGCAAATTATCTTGTTTTAAGCTTAACCCATTTTCCCCCTTAATTGGCTGTAAGTGATGCACTTATTATCACTTATTATGATAGGATTATGTAATGGCATTTGTTATAGATTGCAGGTATTCCATTCAATTAATATACTTCATCATAATGATGGTAATGTATAGCAGTCCAGAATTAAGCTGCATGATCGAATGCCAATTGCTCCGGTCAGCTTGAGGCTATGGGAAAGTAAGTCTACAAGAATTTGTTTTTCGTACTCACTTTGATGTAACATGTAACATTAAAAGATGTTTCTTTAATTGGTTTTATCATTATTGTTATCACTATTATTATCATTATTATTATTATTATTAGTAGTAGTAGTAGTAGTAGTAGTAGTAGTAGTAGTAGTAGTAGTAGTAGTAGTAGTAGTAGTAGTAGTAGTAGTTATATCATTATTGTTATTATTATTATTATTATTATTGTTATTATTATCATCATCATCATCATTATCATTATCATTATAATTACTATTAATATTATTATTATTATTATTATTATTATTATTATCATTATCAATTTTATTATTATTATTATTATTCATTTATTTTTTTTGCTTTTTCTTACTCTTAAACTTAGAAACTTCATAAGGAAATTAGAAACCCAATGGATTTTAGCCATAAAATGTGTGCAACCATGCCCTTGCACCGAAGCAAACTTAAGCTAACATGTTTTATGCAACAGGGCCAGTTGTTCTACTCCTACAGGTTGTGCTGAACATGAGTGAGGAGTTAGCAAGGCCTTTACTGTGTATATTGATGTTTGTGTGAGGAGCGTGTTTGTAGGTGCTCACATAAGGGCCCAGCATTGATAGCAGGCCGCCCCCGCCGGCCGCCACTCGCTGGCTGGCATGTGTAAAGGCAGCTAGGTGAGCTGGGTGAAACAGTTGCATTACCTGGTGATCTGCCCACACCTGTAGGTAATTACATCTCTCTCACGGCCACAACACCTCTTACCTCCAACAATGTGCCCCACTCTATGCTATCACATACAATCATACATCCTATAGGCTATTGCTTATTGAGGCTTTATCCTCAGTTGCAATTACTATGCCACTATCACATATCCTATAGCTTATTGAGGCTTTACTCATGTTATCAATTACTAACCTACTATCATATACATCCTATAGCCAATATATTTATGTTTATGTTCCTATACTATCCCATTATCATATATCCTATAGCCAATTGATATTTTATTTACAATCAGAATTGATCACCATTCAACATGGTGAATCCCATATCAAATGTAGCTGAGACTTCTCAGGAAATCCTGGCATTTTCCTAGCATTATCCCAGGAAATCCTGACATTTTCCTAGCATTATCCCAGGAAATCCTGACATTTTCCTAACATTATCCCAGGAAATCCTGGCATTTTCCTAGCATTATCCCAGGAAATCCTGGCATTTTCCTAGCATTATCCCAGGAAATCCTGACGCTTTCTTAGCATTATCCCAGGAAATCCTGACATTTTCCTAGTATTATCCCAGGAAATCCTGACATTTTCCTAGCATTATCCCAGGAAATCCTGACATTTTCCTAGTTTTATCCCAGGAAATCCTGACATTTTCCTAGCATTATCCCAGGAAATCCTGGCGCTTTCTTAGCATTATCCCAGGAAATCCTGGCATTTTCCTAGCATTATCCCAGGAAATCCTGACATTTTCCTAGCATTATCCCAGGAAATCCTGGCATTTTCCTAGTTTTATCCCAGGAAATCCTGGCATTTTCCTAGCATTATCCCAGGAAATCCTGGCATTTTCCTAGCATTATCCCAGGAAATCCTGGCATTTTCCTAGCAATATCCCAGGAAATCCTGGCATATTCATAGCACTGTTCCAAGACATTCTGGGTATATCAAGCTGTAAGGGATGACTATCAGGTTTGCCTTAGAAAGATAACTATTTGTAGGTGCATCAGCAGTGTTCTTTGAAATAATCATTGCATTAAAGGGGTGCCTATAGTAACAACACTCGCCAGAACGACTGATAACTGATATACTCTATTTTCTAAGGAATTTGAGCCACCCCCCTGAAGCATGGTGACTTGCCCTGCAATCCTTGGTTAGTTACCTCAGTACGTAACCCTGTGGCATTCCTGATCAGGGCTACATGTGTAAGATATGCCTAAAATCCTACATTTAGGGTCAATAGCAGTCTCCATAGCTCTTTAGAGGTGACACTGTCCTTGATTAAAGGACTTGTGAAGGCCGCGTGTGTAATTCATTACCTCCTAGACGAGAGAGCTCCCATATCCTGATCTGGATCCCTGGGCCGCCGCCGTGCGACCAGTCTCGCCGCCGCCGTGTTATATGGGAGGGGTAATACGTCCAGACAGCTCTCCTCCTCGCCTGAAATTGGGGTTATTATAGGGGTACAGATACTTCTCCCATAAGGGGTTAAGTAGATTGCTCTATTTATGGGAGTGTATTTTCCAGGATTCCCTTCGGACAAAACTGGTGCAGTTTCTTTGCATGTAATTGACAGTCACAAATTGGTTAAGTTATCTAGTAAGCCAAGGTAAGCTTCGTTTAGGGTTTTGTTTTGTCCAGTTTTTCCTGCCTATAATTCACTGTTCCAGATTGGTTCAGTTAGCCATTAGGTCAGAAGTAAGTTTTGTTTAAGTTTCTTTCGTGACCTCAAAACAATCTCACGCATGCCTAATTTAGAATCCCCTTGATGAGCAATTGCTTGAATCTTTGATACTTTTAGTAATAACTTCGGATTAACCCATTGATAATATAGCCTGATATTTTTTGACAGGTATTATCCAGACTTGAGATAATTTTGAAAATAACTTAGGAATTAAATATTTGAAGGAGAGTTATGGGTTGGGCTGTAACTTTATTTCTCCTTCAGATTCCTGAAAAATGCTTTGTTCACAAATATATTATCTGTCAGGGCATTTTTGGCCGCTACAGGCATGAATATGTTAAAACATTAACTCACAAACTTTCAAGGAGAGTTGTGGGTAGGGTTTACATCAGAATTCTCTAGCACATTTTTCAATCATTTTTATGAGCTCAATAATGATATATTGTTTTGTCATTTGAATTGAATTTAGACTATTAGTTCCTACATCAATGGAAGTTTATTAACTGTTGTTAGAAAGGTTACTTAGTACGTCTTTGTTATGGGGGTTCGGGAAGGGGGTAGAAATAGGTTGGTAGAATGGTGACATAATATTTGGAGATTACCACATATATGGCATAGAAGGTATTCTCTTATGGGGCGCCGTTAATGTAACATGCACACTTTTGTTGACAGAAGCAAATTTTGTCCAACAAAAGTCACTTTTGTCTGACAAAAGTAATTTTGTCTACGACAGAATTACTTTTGTCAGACAAAAGTTGATTTTGTCAGACAAAAGTTGATTTTGTCTCGACAAAAGTAATTTTGTCATAGACAAAATTACTTTTGTCTGACAAAAGCAATTTTGTCTTGACAAAAATTGCTTTGAAGACTTTTACATAATATTCGTTTCCTGCCTGTATTTTGAGCTTGTAAAGGCCCCATCACGACTGTAAGCTTACACTTCGTAGTTCTTCATTAATTTAAGGGGCCCCTAGACTAAGTTATGCATCTCGATCGGGCTGCAGTATCTAGAACGAGATACTGCACCTCGATCGAGCGTTGGAGATGCTGCAACTCGTCTATTCGATCATGCACGCCGCCTGCCATCGCTGCACGACACTAGGACAGAATTCTGAATGTAACACTTGGCGAGTGGTCTCGCCAAGTGTAACACAAATGAAATTTTGTCTCGACAAAAGTTATTTTGTCATAGACAAAATTATTTTTGTCAGACAAAAGTTGATTTTGTCAAGACAAAATTGCTTTTGTCAGACAAAAGTAATTTTGTCTATGACAAAATTACTTTTGTCTGACAAAATCAACTTTTGTCTGACAAAATCAACTTTTGTCTGACAAAAATAATTTTGTCGTAGACAAAATTACTTTTGTCAGACAAAAGTGACTTTTTTTGGACAAAATTTGCTTCTGTCAACAAAAGTGTGCATGTTACAAACGGCGCCCCACATTCTCTCCTATAAAGGAGTAATACATATTGGTTAACCCTTCCAATGCTGAGGCTCCTTTTGTCCACAGCACAAAGAAGTAAAGATCTTTGAAACCCATCTAAACTCTGTCATGTAGGTATTCATTAGATAGCTCTCGCTAAGTACTCTCAGATGGGTACCCATATCATATGCCAGTGTTGCAGTCATTTATCAGGAAACTTTTGCATCATTTTATATTGGTCAAATTAGACACCAGCAGCATAAAGGGTTAAGTTGATTGATTAGTGTGTTATGATGGATACTTATCTGGATTTGAAGTTTTGGTTTTTGTCACTCTTTATGCAATATTGGGGCTGGATTGTGACTATTATAAGCCAGTTAATGGTGGAGAAAACCTGAGTACCCGGGGAAAGCCACCTCCTAACCCAACTAGTTACTGGCAACTTACAAACATGCCACAATCTGGATTCAAACCTCATTGGCAGTGGTAAGAGACAGCGAGCAGTCAGTGGCAATGCCTTAGACCACCCAGTTTTCAGTGTCAGTCTTGGATAATTATGTTGAACTTAATGGATTGACCCATTTACCCACTACTCAAAGCGGCTAAGCCAGGCCTGACGATTTTAAAAATGAAAAATGAAAAGCATTTATTTTTGGAAAAAATTTGAAGGAGATATGTTTATCAGAAGCCAAACAACAATCTTGATCAAATATTTTTGCAAACAAGTTATTTTCAAAAGTATGAGTGTACAGGCACCAACATAAGTTTCAGAACTAACTTGCCATGCCAGGCAAGTAGTTAATAACTCTAACTTCCCCGACACAATTTGTGACTTGTCCGAAATAAGTTATAACTTATGCTAGAATGGAATGTATCAAGCATGGATTTGATGATTTGAAAACTATTTTCTTTTAAATTGTGTTGCGTTGTTTGCATATTTCTAGGTATTTGTGCCATTTTCTATATAAAAATGTGTAGACTGCTCGGGAAATCAGCTTGCCCGTTCAGGCAAGTGCAAATTAAAATTTAGTTGCCCGAAAGCCCTTTTTTCAGAAGTCACTTGCCGGGGCAAGCGGGCTAGTAATATGTCGGCGCCTGGAGTAGCAGTACAGAAGATCCTTTCTTATCTAACAGGGCTCGACGTTAAGGCTAGCCCCGTAGCCCCGGGCTAGTGATATGTCGGCGCCTGGAGTAGCAGTACAGAAGATCCTTTCTTATCTAACAGGGCTCGACGTTAAGGCTAGCCCCGTAGCCCCGGGCTAGTGATATGTCGGCGCCTGGAGTAGCAGTACAGAAGATCCTTTCTTATCTAACAGGGCTCGACGTTAAGGCTAGCCCCGTAGCCCCGGGCTAGTGATATGTCGGCGCCTGGAGTAGCAGTAGAGAAGATCCTTTCTTATCTAACAGGGCTCGACGTTAAGGCTAGCCCCGTAGCCCCGGGCTAGTGATATGTCGGCGCCTGGAGTAGCAGTACAGAAGATCCTTTCTTATCTAACAGGGCTCGACGTTAAGGCTAGCCCCGTAGCCCCGGGCTAGTAATATGTCGGCGCCTGGAGTAGCAGTACAGAAGATCCTTTCTTATCTAAGTTATTCTTTAATTGAGACAATCTTAGTGCTTTAGGCCTTTTGCCTATTGGGGCTGACCGTGGATGATTATGTAGAAGTTGAGAGAGTTAGTTAATGAGTTTGAACAGTTGGTTTATTCCCAAAGTTGTTTTCATTGAGATGTTGATGCTGGTATGTCCCCTATGGCTGTAGCTAAATTGCTGTATCGACGTTAAGGCTAGCCCCGTAGCCCCGGGCTAGTGATATGTCGGCGCCTGGAGTAGCAGTAGAGAAGATCCTTTCTTATCTAACAGGGCTCGACGTTAAGGCTAGCCCCGTAGCCCCGGGCTAGTGATATGTCGGCGCCTGGAGTAGCAGTACAGAAGATCCTTTCTTATCTAACAGGGCTCGACGTTAAGGCTAGCCCCGTAGCCCCGGGCTAGTGATATGTCGGCGCCTGGAGTAGCAGTACAGAAGATCCTTTCTTATCTAACAGGGCTCGACGTTAAGGCTAGCCCCGTAGCCCCGGGCTAGTGATATGTCGGCGCCTGGAGTAGCAGTACAGAAGATCCTTTCTTATCTAACAGGGCTCGACGTTAAGGCTAGCCCCGTAGCCCCGGGCTAGTGATATGTCGGCGCCTGGAGTAGCAGTACAGAAGATCCTTTCTTATCTAACAGGGCTCGACGTTAAGGCTAGCCCCGTAGCCCCGGGCTAGTGATATGTCGGCGCCTGGAGTAGCAGTACAGAAGATCCTTTCTTATCTAACAGGGCTCGACGTTAAGGCTAGCCCCGTAGCCCCGGGCTAGTGATATGTCGGCGCCTGGAGTAGCAGTACAGAAGATCCTTTCTTATCTAACAGGGCTCGACGTTAAGGCTAGCCCCGTAGCCCCGGGCTAGTGATATGTCGGCGCCTGGAGTAGCAGTACAGAAGATCCTTTCTTATCCAACAGGGCTCGACGTTAAGGCTAGCCCCGTAGCCCCGGGCTAGTGATATGTCGGCGCCTGGAGTAGCAGTACAGAAGATCCTTTCTTATCTAACAGGGCTCGACGTTAAGGCTAGCCCCGTAGCCCCGGGCTAGTGATATGTCGGCGCCTGGAGTAGCAGTACAGAAGATCCTTTCTTATCCAACAGGGCTCGACGTTAAGGCTAGCCCCGTAGCCCCGGGCTAGTGATATGTCGGCGCCTGGAGTAGCAGTACAGAAGATCCTTTCTTATCTAACAGGGCTCGACGTTAAGGCTAGCCCCGTAGCCCCGGGCTAGTGATATGTCGGCGCCTGGAGTAGCAGTACAGAAGATCCTTTCTTATCTAACAGGGCTCGACGTTAAGGCTAGCCCCGTAGCCCCGGGCTAGTGATATGTCGGCGCCTGGAGTAGCAGTAGAGAAGATCCTTTCTTATCTAACAGGGCTCGACGTTAAGGCTAGCCCTGTAGCCCCGGGCTAGTGATATGTCGGCGCCTGGAGTAGCAGTAGAGAAGATCCTTTCTTATCTAACAGGGCTCGACGTTAAGGCTAGCCCCGTAGCCCCGGGCTAGTGATATGTCGGCGCCTGGAGTAGCAGTAGAGAAGATCCTTTCTTATATAAGTTATTCTTTAATTGAGACAATCTTAATGCTTTAGGCCATTTGCCTATTGGGGCTGACCGTGGATGATTATGTAGAAGTTGATGAGTTAGTTAATGAGTTTGAACAGTTGGTTTATTCCCGAAGTTGTTTTCATTGAGATGTTGATGCTGGTATGTCCCCTACGGCTGTAGCTAAATTGCTGTATTCATGAGCCTGTGCTTTGCTGGGATCCCCCATGTCCTGCATGGAACAAGAAATAGACGAGTACAAATTGGTCGACTTATATCTATTATGCTACTGGTGTTTAATTAACCCATTCATCATCGGATATCTCATTGACAAGAGTCGTATGGACCAAGTTATACTTTTGCTTATAACTTTGGAATGAAGCATACATTCGTAAAATATTTGAAGGAGAGTTATAATTAGAATTCTGATGAACTCTCCTTTAGATATTTTCAAAATATTGCATTTATTAGAGAGATATCACCAGAATTGTCTACAGACATGAGCTGTTCTCCTTTATACCTTTTTCAAAAGATACTCTTATCACAACGTTAAGACAGGTTAACCCAGTAATGCCTTAGAATTGTTGCTTGACTCCAAGGAACCTTTGACACTAACTTTGAAATTAAGAATGATTTCATGTAAGTGTTTTGAATAACATTTCTAGAAACACTTAACCTCAGAGATTCAACCAAAATTATAAGGCTGGTTATTGAAGTTATGAGCAAGGTCTTAGCCAGGATTTTCATAACAGGGTGTCCAATACATGGGGTTTCAAGTAGACAGGGTGTCCAAACCCCCTCACTAAAAAATAAAGTCATCATACTGACCATATATATTGACACATCCAGTAATTATATGCTTTATTTCTTCAACAAATGTTCTAGTTATCATTTAAGAATTAAACTTTATGAAATATCTACTAGTAATTAATATTTAAAAAAAAGATAGGGTGTCTTTCCCCCCAAAATAGGTATTTTTCGTTGACCAGGGTGCCAAGAAGACATTGTGACACCCTGCTGGCTAAGACCCTGGTGAGGAGCATAAATGGGTTAATTGATCTCACAGCATTGCTACCTGTAAGCCTTTGTTCTGCAAAATTGATAATCTTATAATTTTGTAAGCGTGAAACAAGTGGATCAGGAAACACGAAAAGATCTTCAAGGCTGAGAGCATATGCGTGTTTGTTCTCGACAGCGAGAACGTCAATATCTAAGACACTGTGTGTGCGCAGCACGTCGTCGGAGTATGGATCCAGCTCCTCCTTCTCAGCTTACCTCAACTCATACATACTTAGTGGCCAGACGCAATGCACTTGCTCTCTCTCTCTCTCTCTCTCTCTCTC
>OZ012696.1:1859597-1892752 GCA_963942565.1 Maea johnstoni | reverse complement strand
TGTTTGTGTTCGTTCTCAATGGAGGCGGATCTGGCAACAATACCGGCTCCATGCCAGCATCCCTCATTATACAGTAGCGCCCCCTGGGATAACTTAAGTAGCGTGCTATGCCACCATCGGAACCCCGTGTCAATATTACCATTGCCTTTGATTGGTCCATTTATGGATAACTAGCGCATGGTTGAATATCGCGTATCAGAGGTAATTAAGTTGATCATTAGGGAAATTATCGGAGAAATAGATCATCTTTCTCTTGTTGAAGTTCATGTGGTGTTCCGTAGCTAATGGCAGACCAAATCGCCAATAACAACACAGTAAGTCACACCCTCATCTTTAAATCATTCATGCTCTGGGCTACTAGATGGAGTAGTGGTTTTTAGTAATCTTACAGTTATTTCAACTTTTCCTACTAGGTGGGTGGCCAAATCCCTAAAAGAGCTCTAGAAATGTTTTTGATGGCGTTTTCGTTACAAGTCGTCATCCATGCTTATTCATCTCTACATAGGGTGGGCTTTAGTGTACGGGTGGATGACATGTCTGATTTTGCTGCATAAGAGAATTTTGGGATATTTTAGAAAGAGAGAGAGAGAGAGGGAGGGAGGGAGGGGGACAGAGAAAGGGGGAGGGAGAGAGAGAGAGAGAGAGAGAGAGAGAGAGAGAGAGAGAGAGAGAGAGAGAAGAGAGAGAGAGAGAGAGAGAGAGAGAGATAGAGAGAGAGAGAGAGAGAGAGAGAGAGAGAGAGAGAGAGAGAAAGAGAGTGAGAGAGAGACAGAGCATGCAGCTTCCTAGCAAGAAATCTCAAAGGCACTTAATACAGCTAGGCAAGCAAGAAAATTCTATTATATGTCAAGCAGCCACCGACTTCCTCAGAAATTGATTGTACAATTCATGCGGAATTGTAGATAGCTAATTTTTAAGTGTCAGATGTCATAGACTGAAGTCTGTGAGGTACTGTATCTTATGTGGGTGATTGTATATCCAGATGAACCCTCCCCCCTTTTCTATCGGCTATGCATCTTCTATCATCTTCTTTTAAGTCTGGCTTAATTAAGTCTCCCCTCAAACGTGACATGACCAGTGATTTATAGAATTATAGAACCTTTGAATATTTCCTGATGTTGTGTGAAATGTTAATGTCAAACTCTCTCTAATAACTAATATGGTTTCATGTTACTTTGAACATACCCAATAACTGAGTGAGCAGTTATTTTCTAGCCTCCTCAATAACTAACACACTAAACAATACATCTCCATGTTCACCTAAGTCTGCCTACACCCTCCGCTCAAACACAATGTCGCTCTAACACAATGTCCGTCGGAATTCAGGAAATCTGATGCAAGTAAAACATTCCCAATAATTGAGGGAGAAGTTACCTTCCACCCCCCTCCCCCCCCTTCCTGTAATGACTACACACACTATGCAATACATCTCCATGTTCATTTCCAAGTCTGCCTACACCCTCCGCTCAAACACAATGTCCTTGGGAATCCAGGGAATTATGCAAGTTGAAAATTCCTGAAAAACTGGGGGAAAACTTTCCTTTCGAGCCCCTGTAATGACTACACACACTATGCAATGCATCTCCATGTTCATCTAAGTCTGCCTAAAACCTCTGCTGAAGCGCGATGATAGACTTAGGCATCCCCGGGCGGGCCTCGCCCTATAAACCACGCTGATGGCACGTCCGTATGAATCCGCGTAATTGGTAATAATACTGGCCAGCGCGGGGGGCCGCCGTGAATCCTGCCGCGGTGCTCAGTGCGGGCGGGCGTCACGAGCAGCGCGGGCGAGCGGGGGACCCATATGGCGACGCGGGGAAAGGGGAGCCAGCGCGAGCATTTATCATCATTATTGACTAAGAGGCGCTCCGACAACGCTCCGACAACATTCATAAAGCTTTCCCCGGCTGACAGCCAACCCACCGTGCTATACAGTGTCAGAGATATAGGCAGGCATGGGCGCAGAAAGAGATTCCATAGTGAAATCCTGCTACAACCTGTGGAATCTCTAAAGGCTACTTGCAAAATTTGCAACATATACTACCCATCGGTATAACGCTATAGTTATTACAGAGGGGTTGAAAGTTTTCAGATAAGTTAAAAAAATTGTATATTTCTGCATATCCTTCAAAGATATCATGTTTTGGAGAGAAGTTCTTCAGATTAGTGAATGAGAAATTGCGAGAAAGTGGATATTGGTTTTCTTCTCTTAAATTTACTTCTTGTTTTCTACCTGCCGGCCAGAGGGGGGACAGTATTGGTGTCAGTACCTGTCAAATACTGGAAGAATGTCCTTAAATTGAATTATGTCACTTAAAGTTCTACTTCTCTCATATTAGGCTGTAACTAACATTGTTGTATACATGTACATGGTTTATTTACCCTTAAGAAATGAAGTTTTGAATACTAAGAAATTACTATGATATAAGGATTTCCTAAGAAATCTCAGGTAAAATTGGTTAGGCATGAAGGTAAAAAAATTGCTTTCCGCATCTCATTGTTACAAACCTCCCAAAACGGTACAATGCATGGTTATGCTAATGCATGCTTTGTGCTGTAAAGGGTGTCCTTACAGTCTGACCTTGGCCTTGCCTGGTTTGATGGATGCCACCATAGACGCATAGTTTCATTTGTTGCCAATCTGTGAGCACCACGCTGGCCTCACTCTTCCCCAGAGCCTACTCACGACTCAGGCCGCTTGATTTTGCATTCTTCTATCCCTCCCCTTAATACCACCACACAAATACTTTATAGGCTCAGGTCACCTTGGTCAATTTTTTTTCTTACATTCAGGGACTAAGCCAGGATTTAAAAACTGGTTGCCCAGAATTGGTAATTATAAAACTTTTGGGCATCCTATTTTTCAAGGTGGACCACAATATAATCAGATTTAGGTATTGAAATTAAACACGCTATCCTTGTATAATGTCATGGAATTTATATGTGGAAAAAAAATCAATTATACGTATGAAAATGACTTCAGAAAATACTCATTGAAAAATGTGTGTTCTTAGGGGTGATTTTTGAGGATATGGTGTCCATATTGATGCCCAGATGCCCTGCTGTCTGAGATTATGCGTACATTCCATATAAGGCTTGTTTGACAATCGCTGGTCTTTGAGAGACGTTCATGTCCGTCACCGGTCATTTGTCAATGAGGTTGGAGTGGCCCAAAGTAGAAGTTGGCTGCCTCAGGCTGAGCAGTCTAATGTATTGTACACTGATTGCTTTAAGATTGTGTTAAGATTCCCTAACACATTGATTTGAAGGAGAAGGGTCAGGCTGCCCCCATGGCTGAGCAGTCTAATCATTTGCACAATGGTAGCTTGTTGTGTCCCACCGATACATAATGTCTATAGGTGTTTCTTGTGGCCAAATTTGCCTCAAGTTTCTCACAGGTAAAGAAGGCTGCCTCCATGGCTGAGCGGTCTAATGCATTGCACACTGGTTCCTATCTGAGTAAGATTCCCTAACACATTGTTTAGAAGGAAGGAGGCTGGCTGCCTTCAGGGCTAAGCAGTCTAATGCATTGCAAATTGGTTACTTTGAATAAGTTTCCTTTATGCATTGATTAGAACGGATGATGACTGTATCCATGGCCGAGCAGTTAAGTGTATTCACACTGCTTGCT
Source organism: Maea johnstoni (assembly GCA_963942565.1). Classification (NCBI taxonomy): domain Eukaryota; kingdom Metazoa; phylum Annelida; class Polychaeta; order Spionida; family Magelonidae; genus Maea; species Maea johnstoni. The sequence continues at coordinate 1,889,121 of OZ012696.1, read as the reverse complement.
TTAATAGTATTCCCATACACATTGTTTATAAGGGATGGTGGCTGCCTCCATGGTTGAGCAATTAAGTGTATTCACACTGCTTGCTTTAATAGTATTCCCATACACATTGTTTATAAGGGATGGTGGCTGCCTCCATGGTTGAGCAATTAAGTGTATTCACACTGCTTGCTTTAATAGTATTCCCATACACATTGTTTATAAGGGATGGTGGCTGCCTCCATGGTTGAGCAATTAAGTGTATGCACACTGCTTGCTTTAATATTATTCGCATACACATTGTTTATAAGGGATGGTGGCTGCCTCCATGGTTGAGCAGTATATTGGGCGCTGGTTGCTTCCTAAGTAAGATTCCCTAGCACATTGATTAGAAGGATGAGGGTGGCTGCCTTCAGGGCTAAGCAGTCTAATGGATTGCGCACTAGTTGATTTTCTAACAAGATTCCTAACTTCCACATTGATTAGAGGGGGATGGCTGTTTTGAGCCTTACCTCCCTGGTAGGCATTGAAAAACTTATCGCCTTTAGAAGTCTATATGGGAAGTCTCTATTGTGAAAATCAGTATAAATCTATCAGGAAATTATTTTTGATTATTTGAAGTGTGCTAAGATACACCATCAAACTTGTTTGATGTCTGGTACGCGTGCTTTACTTGGTATACAGACATATACGCAGGAGCTCTAATATAAGCTTCCAAAAGTTAAAACAGTTAACCTGTTAATTGTTCACAGTGGCCAAATTACAGCCCGACAATTTTAATGAGATCTTGTAGGCAAAAGCAAAGCTTTATGAAGACGTGAAGGAGAAATGATATTCAGAACATTATCAATTACTCTCCCTCAAAGAAGTTGGTAAAATCATTCTCAATTACAAAGTTGCAATCAAAAGTATCATTGCTCCAGACAAAAGTCTCTGGAGATAATCTTAAGCATTAGTGGTTTAACCCATTCATGCCTGTAGCACTCAAAACCTATGATGGTGAATATCTCTAAAACTAAATAAATTCTTAGAAAATATTTGAGGGGAAAATATGATTCAGATTAAACTACTAAACACCTCCCCTTCAAATGATTTTCCAATTTATTCTTAATTTCAAAGTTATATTTGAAAGTATCACAGGTCCAGACGGCAATAGTCCAGGTAATCTGCAGGCCTATTATTAGTGAGTTGAAGTAGCAGAGTTGGCTGTGGGCTCCTCGTGGTCCAGTTTGGATGACTCTGCGGCGGCAATCAGCAGCCTGCAGCGCTGGGAAGTGGAAGCTTCTAATTTTCCATCGGTTGAGATCAACTCGGACACGTAGAGGAGATTAGATTGCTGTTGCTGACTGGCTAATTACGTTAGACAATCAGGGCTCGCCCTCACAAGTGCAATTAACCTCCGCTTCTACTCCCCACTATTGCTCTCCCCTTAACCCATTAATGCCAGCACATCTCTTACCTACAGTCTCAAGCCAGCAGGGTGTCTGGGCACCATTTGGACACCAAATCCTCAAAAATTACCCCTCAGGAAACCCAAATATTTGTGAAGAATACCTTAAATGGTCAATTTTAAGCACAGGATCGAATTTATTCACTAGAATATAATTCCCATGATACTCACTGTATAAGTATATTATACTTTATTTAAAAAAACATATATTTGATATATATGGTCTTCTATATAAAGACCATATACAAAATTTTAAAATTGCCAAATTTGGGCACCCAGTTTCTAAATACTGGCTTAGACCCTGTCTGTGTTTATGATACTTATGGAAAAAAATTCAGAATTCAATTAAAAATATTCACAACTAGCTTCCTCTTCCACTCTCCACTCTTGCTCTCGATCCCTTAATGACAGACGACACTTATACCAGAATCTCCAGGCAGGAATGGGTTAATGTCTCTCTGATAGCAGTTGATGTGCGCTGCCCGAGGCTCACATCGTAACACCTAGTGGCTGACTGAGGCAAGCTTTTTTGGCATAAATGCATTTACTGGTAACTCAATCCATTTAGGCTTAGACATCTCCTTGGAATTGTTGTCTGGACGCTATGATATCTGTGAAAATAATCTACTCACCACTTTTGAAAAAGACTCACAGAATTATATATATAACACATTTGTGCTAAGACTTTGCAAGAGTGTCTTTAAGATTGGCGAGCTATAGTCCCTTCTTTAAGTGAATTTTATCATCTGTCTCATATTTGCGTGTATGGTTCTCTGGGCTGATGTTGATACTAAGGCATACAGGTAGTGTTGGGACGATCATCGATTATAATCAACGCTTACTCGGTTGCCTCTTTCATAATGATTTATCGATAATGAAACTGGTTATCGATAATAATCGGAAAATACGACACCTAGCGGCGAAACATGAAACTAAAAAGACGGCAAGTTGTCAGCTTTCTCGCAATGAAACTTAAGCTCCAAAACACGTGAAAAGGGAGTAAAAGTGTTCCAAAATGTAAAAAGATTATTGGTCTTACGAATCATATACTGGTATTCAGGTACCAATCCAAATTATGCATGTTGGGGATGCAAGCTGGAGCAGATCGTAAGAGCTTATTTGGTGCACTTTCACTCTTTCTAAGGAGTGTTACAAAAGGTGCACATGTTTCAAATTTTGCACTCTAGGCCTGTACCCAATTACCGAAAGAGTGCGATGAACTGATTATGATCGATAATCGATCGGTTGGCTGTAACTGATTATCGATTATGAAATTGCAACCGATTCCCAACCCTACATACAGGCATGTGTGGTATTGGAAGGGTTGAGTATACTGATCTCATCCCAGTCTCTAACATTAAGCCATTAGAGAAAAGAAATTAATTACGCTAAAAAACTGTAAATATTTGTTCAAGCAACAGTCGTTTTATGCCCATCAATTAAAAGCCTGTTGATCCTGACTATATGAGAAAACACTCTGTTTGGCTAGTGGAAGCATTTGGATATTGTCGGGATGTTGAAATAGGTTCATTTGTGCTTTGGACTTTTGTTGTCTGGTCCTGTGATACATTGGAAAATAACTTTGAAATTGAGCATAAATTGTAAAAAAAATTGAAGGTGAATTGTAAGTTAATTTCTGATTTACATTTCTCCTTCAAATATTTTCAAAAAATTGCTTTTGTTAGAGAGGTATCACCAAAATAGTGGTTTTGGTCACTACAGGCATGAATCAGTTTATTCCGCCAGTAAAAGAGAACAAGTAGAACAGTCCCCTGCTCTAAGATTCTAAGCATGTGTACTTGACATCTGTCTTTGAAAGCTGTCGATATATACCAGATATGCTGTTTCCATGTTATGTTGGCCAATTTATTCTTAAAGCCCCTGCCTGATCTGACACATAGGGGTAAAACTACCTTTAACTCATTCACATGCAGAGTGGCCAAAACAGGCCTGACAATTTTGATATTATTTTTTTAAACGAAAGCATTTTTGGGGAAATATTTGAAGAAATGTTAATCAGAAGTCAAACAACAACTCTCCTTCCAATATTTTGTGAACTTATGCTTTATTCTCAAATTATTTTCAAAAGTACAAGAGTAGCAGACATTATCATTCTCGAGGAACTCTTAGTGCGAATGGGTTAACCAAGCCCTACTCAGAGTTCTTGTTAAAAAAGCTTTCTGGTTGTCTGTTTCCCTTCTTGGCTGGTTGCCTGTCTCCCTTCCTGCTTGTTGCCTGTCTCTCTTCTCCATTGTCGCCTGTTAAAGTGCTTGGTTGGTTGCTTGTCTCCTTCCTTGCTAGACGCTAACGGCTTTCCGAAGGGCTCTGCCCTGTTTTATAACCGAGAGGTTATCATTAGTATTGGTCCAAGCCACCAGGGCTTCGAGTACACTACACAGAAATCACTGCTTCTAACTGCCGCTCGCCAAATCAAATGTTGCAAACAGCCTGTTTTTGGCAGCAAATTAATCTATGAAACAGAGCGGCCAAAAATCAAAGTTATGCGTGAGATCGATAGGGTGTATTGACATAATGTATGGGAAAATTTTCTGGATATTTTCGCGCCCGTGTACTTACATTGCAGATGTCGCAATAGGTGAACAGGGTTATTGCATGTGCTCACATGTTGTGGCTACAGGCGAGACTTTACTAATCTACGCAGCCGCGGAGACGTCGCCCATTAGAGCCAGCCTTAATGCTGAGAATATCGTTAAACTGGCCATAAGTTCTTAAACCAGGGTACGCGTGGGTTATGGAATGTTCAATTGATATTGTGCACGTACGTTGGCATACCTTTCAACATTCAACAATCCAAAATCAGGAGATTTCAGACGGTTTAATAATGCGGCCTCTTCAGTTCGGTTTCGTTTTGTTTAGTTCCAATTCCGGCCACTAGGGGTCAGGTTGGTACTTAGGCTTGCGCCTTTACAATTGAGAATCATGTACACGTATATGTTAATGGGATAACTTTAATTCTATGTAGCAGATCACAATTGCTGCATGATGATATACACACAGTTATCAAGAACACACAAATAGCTTTGGAACTGAAAATATCACCATGAACAACACTTACATTGTGTGATCTTTCAAGATCTAATACTTCTATGTTCAGCATATTATGAAATTTTTGGCTCTTGGATAGAAAATAGATTTACTTTTGAAGAAGGGTAGATGATTTTTGAAAGATGGCAAATCAGTAGCTAATCTGAAGATTTCTTCAAATCAGGTGCTCTATCAGTGTCAGTAGAGAGCATATTTGAGGTCTGAAATCAGGAGAGTATTGCTCAAATCAATGGAGTTGACAGGTATGCGTTGGTTATGTAATTCGGCAAATATAGTCGACTGACCAATTCATACCTGTCAACATTCAAACATCCGAAATCAGATTTCACGCGGTTCACCATTGGGGCTTCTTTCGCGACCAGGGGTCAGGGTTAGAATATTAGCTTAGGAGTGGGCTATTATATTTCACAGGAGTTAGCAAATTGATAACCATAGAAATATGAGTATGAAATCACTTTCATTTTATGCAGCAGATCAATTTAATAGTCCATGACCCAGAGGGTTGCTCAGTACCATACTGGGGGGCAAATTCTGATTAATGTTTTTGAATTCCCCATATTCTCAGCCTCATGGTATTTCAGTAAAGAATATGACCAAATCAGACCTATTCTTTCTTTTCCCAGGTGAACTTATATATTTAAACGATCACTAAATTGCTTTTACTCACTACCCATATTCCTCATATTTCATAACTGTTACATCTCTATCCATTCCCTCTGAGACATATGGATCTGTGTGCCGGCCTCCCTTTTTTAGCGCACAGATCCATTCCTCTGCTTCATACTACTTTCCACTACTTTCATCTCCACTCCTATGACCTTGTACCCGACTTTCTCTGGGTTAGCTGTCACTGTCCTGCCTGGTTGCTTGCATCCCTCCTTGGTAGCCGTTCTTTTTTGCCTCTGGTTGCCTGTCTCTCATCAGTCTGGTTGTTTGTATCCTTACTGTCTCTTTCCCCTCTGATCAGTCTGTCCTCTGCCTGGTTCCCTGTTCCCCTCTTTGATTGGTTACATGTCTCCCTGCCTGGTTACCTGTCTCAGTTCTGTCTGCTTGCCTATCTCCTTTATTATCAATGCTTGCGATCTCCCTTCTCTCCGGTTGCCTGTTTCCATACTCGCTCTGTAGCCATCTGACTCTTTGGTTGCCTGTCTCATACCCCCTCCTCTAGTTCCAACTTCCAATTCTCCAAGCTATGTGTGGGAGCCAAGTAGACCTTTGTGTGTCAACCCTGATGTAATAATCTGCAATGAAGAGTATTAGATTAAATGGAGGACTAGCTAAGTGAATCCCCGGGGCCATTCTACTGCTAATCACTGTCTTCGAGGTCTCTTCAGTGCTCCGACTACTGGCCAACTCTATTGGAAACTACATTCTAATAGAATATATCAAGTATCCACCAGCTATTTACCTTCAATGTACAGCCATAGATTAACAGAGGGTAACAGAATTTATGCTGGATTGTACCACTAGAGGTCCCAATTACTCATGGACAAACTCTGGTCTGATAGGTTTATGTACTTTCACTGGGAAGATGTATATATATATATATATATATATATATATATATATATATATATATATATATATATATATATATATATATATATATATATATATATATATGTGTGTGTGTTTGTGTGTGTGTGTGTGTTTGTGTGTGTGTGTGTGTGTGTGTGTATAAATGTATATAGTTATGAGGTATTGTATACATAGGTAATAACTGAAAAAATCCTGTAGAAATCATTCTATCCACTTTCCACAATACAGTGATAGAATATTCTTTTATTATGTGACAAAATGCAATGAAATATTTGTTCAATATTTAAATTGTTTAAAGTTTATTCCCACAGCTTATTTATCAGTCCATCTTCATGGTGCTGTTATGGTAAGTCTGTATCACGTCATAAAAAACATATTGTCAAGCCAGCAAGCAGCGCTTGATTACTTATCAGGCGTAAGCATATGTAAGGGGCTTATTCCTCTCGGTTAGTGCTGAAAAGCTCCTTTAGCTAATCTAGTTATGTGAAATAGCCGCGTCGTTATAAACTGGTTAATTTCAGGATTGAGGTTATGTTTTTGTGGAAAGCTTTTTTCGTGCGAGTAGTTAAGCAGAGTGCTTTGTCGATCAGCAAAATAGATGCGTCCATTATGAAGTGGTTAAATGTATCAGTTGAGATGGTTGTCGCATTAGAGATAAGATTAGCTGAGATTTGGCCACTTTTCCCTAATGGTATTCCTATGCAATCCCCCCACTTCAGCAAGCTCCACTCCACCTGCTGCTGATGATCACATAATGGAATGATAGTGTGTGTGTGGGGGAGGGGGGGGGGGGGGGGGGGGGGGGCTGGGGCTGTTCAGGTAATGGCAAACTGCTGATAGGTACCTAGCCAGTGGGGTAGGGTAGGGTAGGGGGTAGAGGGTGTCCTGGTAATGGTAAACTGACAGGGACCTAGCCAGTGGGGTAGGGTAGGGTAGGGGGTAGAGGGTGTTCTGGTAATGGCAAACTGACAGGGACCTAGCCAGTGGGGTAGGGTAGGGGGTAGAGGGTGTCCTGGTAATGGTAAACTGACAGGGACCTAGCCAGTGGGGTAGGGTAGGGTAGGGGGTAGAGGGTGTTCTGGTAATGGCAAACTGACAGGGACCTAGCCAGTGGGGTAGGGTAGGGTAGGGGGTAGAGGGTGTTCTGGTAATGGTAAACTGACAGGGACCTAGCCAGTGGGGTAGGGTAGGGGTAGAGGGTGTTCTGGTAATGGCAAACTGACAGGGACCTAGCCAGTGGGGTAGGGTAGGGTAGAGGGTGTTCTGGTAATGGCAAACTGACAGGGACCTAGCCAGTGGGGTAGGGATGGGTAGGGGGTAGAGGGTGTTCTGGTAATGGCAAACTGACAGGGACCTAGCCAGTGGGGTAGGGTAGGGTAGGGGGTAGAGGGTGTTCAGGTAATGGCAAACTGACAGGGACCTAGCCAGTGGGGTAGGGTAGGGTAGGGGGTAGAGGGTGTTCTGGTAATGGCAAACTGACAGGGACCTAGCCAGTGGGGTAGGGTAGGGTAGAGGGTAGAGGGTGTTCTGGTAATGGTAAACTGACAGGGACCTAGCCAGTGGGGTAGGGTAGGGTAGGGGGTAGAGGGTGTTCTGGTAATGGCAAACTGACAGGGACCTAGCCAGTGGGGTAGGGTAGGGTAGGGGGTAGAGGGTGTTCTGGTAATGGTAAACTGACAGGGACCTAGCCAGTGGGGTAGGGTAGGGTAGGGGGTAGAGGGTGTTCTGGTAATGGCAAACTGACAGGGACCTAGCCAGTGGGGTAGGGTAGGGGTAGAGGGTGTTCAGGTAATGGCAAACTGACAGGGACCTAGCCAGTGGGGTAGGGTAGGGTAGGGGGTAGAGGGTGTTCTGGTAATGGCAAACTGACAGGGACCTAGCCAGTGGGGTAGGGTAGGGTAGAGGGTAGAGGGTGTTCTGGTAATGGCAAACTGACAGGGACCTAGCCAGTGGGGTAGGGTAGGGTAGAGGGTAGAGGGTGTTCTGGTAATGGCAAACTGACAGGGACCTAGCCAGTGGGGTAGGGTAGGGTAGGGGGGAGGGGGTGTTCTGGTAATGGCAAACTGACAGGGACCTAGCCAGTGGGGTAGGGTAGGGTAGGGGGTAGAGGGTGTTCTGGTAATAGCAAACTGACAGGGACCTAGCCAGTAGGGTAGGGTAGGGGGTAGAGGGTGTTCTGGTAATGGCAAACTGACAGGGACCTAGCCAGTGGGGTAGGGTAGGGTAGGGGGTAGAGGGTGTTCTGGTAATGGCAAACTGACAGGTACCTAGCCAGTGGGGTAGGGTAGGGTAGGGGGTAGAGGGTGTTCTGGTAATGGTAAACTGACAGGGACCTAGCCAGTGGGGTAGGGTAGGGGGTAGAGGGTGTTCTGGTAATGGCAAACTGACAGGGACCTAGCCAGTGGGGTAGGGTAGGGTAGAGGGTGTTCAGGTAATGGCAAACTGACAGGGACCTAGCCAGTAGGGTAGGGTAGGGGGGAGGGGGTGTTCTGGTAATGGCAAACTGACAGGGACCTAGCCAGTGGGGTAGGGTAGGGTAGAGGGTGTTCAGGTAATGGCAAACCGACAGGGACCTAGCCAGTGGGGTAGGGTAGGGTAGGGGGTAGAGGGTGTTCAGGTAATGGCAAACTGACAGGGACCTAGCTAGTGGGGTAGGGTAGGGTAGGGAGTAGAGGGTGTTCTGGTAATGGCAAACTGACAGGGACCTAGCCAGTGGGGTAGGGTAGGGTAGGGGGTAGAGGGTGTTCTGATAATGGAAAACTGACAGGGACCTATCCAGTGGGGTAGGGTAGGGTAGGGGGTAGAGGGTGTTCTGGTAATGGCAAACTGACAGGGACCTAGCCAGTGGGGTAGGGTAGGGGGTAGAGGGTGTTCTGGTAATGGTAAACTGACAGGGACATAGCCAGTGGGGTAGGGTAGGGTAGAGGGTGTTCTGGTAATGGTAAACTGACAGGGACCTAGCCAGTGGGGTAGGGTAGGGGGTAGAGGGTGTTCTGGTAATGGTAAACTGACAGGGACCTAGCCAGTGGGGTAGGGTAGGGGGTAGAGGGTGTTCTGGTAATGGCAAACTGACAGGGACCTAGCCAGTGGGGTAGGGTAGGGGGTAGAGGGTGTTCTGGTAATGGTAAACTGACAGGGACCTAGCCAGTGGGGTAGGGTAGGGGGTAGAGGGTGTTCTGGTAATGGTAAACTGACAGGGACCTAGCCAGTGGGGTAGGGTAGGGTAGGGGGTAGAGGGTGTTCAGGTAATGGCAAACTGACAGGGACCTAGCCAGTGGGGTAGGGTAGGGTAGGGGGTAGAGGGTGTTCTGGTAATGGCAAACTGACAGGGACCTAGCCAGTGGGGTAGGGTAGGGTAGGGGGTAGAGGGTGTTCTGGTAATGGCAAACTGACAGGGACCTAGCCAGTGGGGTAGGGTAGGGTAGGGGGTAGAGGGTGTTCTGGTAATGGCAAACTGACAGGGACCTAGCCAGTGGGGTAGGGTAGGGGGTAGAGGGTGTTCTGGTAATGGTAAACTGACAGGGACCTAGCCAGTGGGGTAGGGTAGGGTAGGGGGTAGAGGGTGTTCTGGTAATGGCAAACTGACAGGGACCTAGCCAGTGGGGTAGGGTAGGGTAGGGGGTAGAGGGTGTTCTGGTAATGGCAAACTGACAGGTACCTAGCCAGTGGGGTAGGGTAGGGTAGGGGGTAGAGGGTGTTCTGGTAATGGCAAACTGACAGGTACCTAGCCAGTGGGGTAGGGTAGGGTAGGGGGTAGAGGGTGTTCTGGTAATGGCAAACTGACAGGGACCTAGCCAGTGGGGTAGGGTAGGGTAGGGGGTAGAGGGTGTTCTGGTAATGGCAAACTGACAGGGACCTAGCCAGTGGGGTAGGGTAGGGTAGGGGGTAGAGGGTGTTCTGGTAATGGCAAACTGACAGATACCTAGCCAGTGGGGTAGGGTAGGGTAGGGGGTAGAGGGTGTTCTGGTAATGGCAAACTGACAGGGACCTAGCCAGTGGGGTAGGGTAGGGTAGGGGGTAGAGGGTGTTCTGGTAATGGCAAACTGACAGGGACCTAGCCAGTGGGGTAGGGTAGGGGTAGAGGGTGTTCTGGTAATGGCAAACTGACAGGGACCTAGCCAGTGGGGTAGGGTAGGGGGTAGAGGGTGTTCAGGTAATGGGAAACTGACAGGGACCTAGCCAGTGGGGTAGGGTAGGGTAGGGTAGAGGGTGTTCAGGTAATGGCAAACTGACAGGGACCTAGCCAGTGGGGTAGGGTAGGGTAGGGGGTAGAGGGTGTTCTGGTAATGGCAAACTGACAGGGACCTAGCCAGTGGGGTAGGGTAGGGTAGGGGGTAGAGGGTGTTCTGGTAATGGCAAACTGACAGGGACCTAGCCAGTGGGGTAGGGTAGGGGGTAGAGGGTGTTCTGGTAATGGCAAACTGACAGGGACCTAGCCAGTGGGGTAGGGTAGGGTAGAGGGTAGAGGGTGTTCTGGTAATGGCAAACTGACAGGGACCTAGCCAGTGGGGTAAGGTAGGGTAGGGGGTAGAGGGTGTTCTGGTAATGGCAAACTGACAGGGACCTAGCCAGTGGGGTAGGGTAGGGTAGGGGGTAGAGGGTGTTCTGGTAATGGCAAACTGACAGGGACCTAGCCATTGGGGTAGGGTAGGGTAGAGGGTAGAGGGTGTTCTGGTAATGGTAAACTGACAGGGACCTAGCCAGTGGGGTAGGGTAGGGTAGGGGTTAGAGGGTGTTCTGGTAATGGCAAACTGACAGGGACCTAGCCAGTGGGGTAGGGTAGGGTAGGGGGTAGAGGGTGTTCTGGTAATGGCAAACTGACAGGGACCTAGCCAGTGGGGTAGGGTAGGGGTAGAGGGTGTTCTGGTAATGGCAAACTGACAGGGACCTAGCCAGTGGGGTAGGGTAGGGTCGGGGGTAGAGGGTGTTCTGGTAATGGTAAACTGACAGGGACCTAGCCAGTGGGGTAGGGTAGGGTAGAGGGTAGAGGGTGTTCTGGTAATGGTAAACTGACAGGGACCTAGCCAGTGGGGTAGGGTAGGGTAGAGGGTAGAGGGTGTTCTGGTAATGGTAAACTGACAGGGACCTAGCCAGTGGGGTAGGGTAGGGTCGGGGGTAGAGGGTGTTCTGGTAATGGTAAACTGACAGGGACCTAGCCAGTGGGGTAGGGTAGGGTAGAGGGTAGAGGGTGTTCTGGTAATGGCAAACTGACAGGGACCTAGCCAGTGGGGTAGGGTAGGGGGTAGAGGGTGTTCTGGTAATGGTAAACTGACAGGGACCTAGCCAGTGGGGTAGGGTAGGGTAGGGGGTAGAGGGTGGTCAGGTATTGGCAAACTGACAGGGACCTAGCCAGTGGGGTAGGGTAAGGTAAGGGGTAGAGGGTGTTCTGGTAATGGCAAACTGACAGGGACCTAGCCAGTGGGGTAGGGTAGGGTAGGGGGTAGTGGGTGTTCTGGTAATGGCAAACTGACAGGGACCTAGCCAGTGGGGTAGGGTAGGGTAGGGGGTAGAGGGTGTTCTGGTAATGGCAAACTGACAGGGACCTAGCCAGTGGGGTAGGGTAGGGTAGGGGGTAGAGGGTGTTCTGGTAATGGCAAACTGACAGGGACCTAGCCAGTGGGGTAGGGTAGGGTAGGGGGTAGAGGGTGTTCTGGTAATGGCAAACTGACAGGGACCTAGCCAGTGGGGTAGGGTAGGGGTAGAGGGTGTTCTGGTAATGGCAAACTGACAGGGACCTAGCCAGTGGTGTAGGGTAGGGTCGGGGGTAGAGGGTGTTCTGGTAATGGTAAACTGACAGGGACCTAGCCAGTGGGGTAGGGTAGGGTAGAGGGTGTTCTGGTAATGGTAAACTGACAGGGACCTAGCCAGTGGGGTAGGGTAGGGTAGAGGGTAGAGGGTGTTCTGGTAATGGTAAACTGACAGGGACCTAGCCAGTGGGGTAGGGTAGAGGGTAGAGGGTGTTCTGGTAATGGTAAACTGACAGGGACCTAGCCAGTGGGGTAGGGTAGGGTAGAGGGTAGAGGGTGTTCTGGTAATGGCAAACTGACAGGGACCTAGCCAGTGGGGTAGGGTAGGGGGTAGAGGGTGTTCTGGTAATGGTAAACTGACAGGGACCTAGCCAGTGGGGTAGGGTAGGGTAGGGGGTAGAGGGTGTTCAGGTATTGGCAAACTGACAGGGACCTAGCCATTGGGGTAGGGTAAGGTAAGGGGTAGAGGGTGTTCTGGTAATGGCAAACTGACAGGGACCTAGCCAGTGGGGTAGGGTAGGGTAGGGGGTAGAGGGTGTTCTGGTAATGGCAAACTGACAGGGACCTAGCCAGTGGGGTAGGGTAGGGTAGGGGGTAGAGGGTGTTCTGGTAATGGCAAACTGACAGGGACCTAGCCAGTGGGGTAGGGTAGGGTAGGGGGTAGAGGGTGTTCTGGTAATGGCAAACTGACAGGGACCTAGCCAGTGGGGTAGGGTAGGGTAGGGGGTAGAGGGTGTTCTGGTAATGGCAAACTGACAGGGACCTAGCCATTGGGGTAGGGTAGGGTAGGGGGTAGAGGGTGTTCTGGTAATGGCAAACTGACAGGGACCTAGCCAGTGGGGTAGGGTAGGGTAGGGGGTAGAGGGTGTTCTGGTAATGGCAAACTGACAGGGACCTAGCCAGTGGGGTAGGGTAGGGTATGGGGTAGAGGGTGTTCTGGCTATGGCAAACTGACAGGGACCTAGCCAGTGGGGTAGGGTAGGGTAGGGGGTAGAGGGTGTTCTGGTAATGGCAAACTGACAGGGACCTAGCCAGTGGGGTAGGGTAGGGTAGGGGGGAGGGGGTGTTCTGGTAATGGCAAACTGACAGGGACCTAGCCAGTGGGGTAGGGTAGGGTAGGGGGTAGAGGGTGTTCAGGTAATGGCAAACTGACAGGGACCTAGCCAGTGGGGTAGGGTAGGGTAGGGGGGAGGGGGTGTTCTGGTAATGGCAAACTGACAGGGACCTAGCCAGTGGGGTAGGGTAGGGTAGGGGGTAGAGGGTGTTCTGGTAATGGCAAACTGACAGGGACCTAGCCAGTGGGGTAGGGTAGGGGGTAGAGGGTGTTCTGGTAATGGCAAACTGACAGGGACCTAGCCAGTGGGGTAGGGTAGGGGGTAGAGGGTGTTCTGGTAATGGTAAACTGACAGGGACCTAGCCAGTGGGGTAGGGTAGGGTAGGGGGTAGAGGGTGTTCTGGTAATGGCAAACTGACAGGGACCTAGCCAGTGGGGTAGGGTAGGGGGTAGAGGGTGTTCTGGTAATGGTAAACTGACAGGGACCTAGCCAGTGGGGTAGGGTAGGGTAGGGGGTAGAGGGTGTTCTGGTAATGGCAAACTGACAGGGACCTAGCCAGTGGGGTAGGGTAGGGTAGAGGGTGTTCTGGTAATGGCACACTGACAGGGACCTAGCCAGTGGGGTAGGGTAGGGTAGGGGGTAGAGGGTGTTCTGGTAATGGCAAACTGACAGGGACCTAGCCAGTGGGGTAGGGTAGGGTAGAGGGGAGGGGGTGTTCTGGTAATGGCAAACTGACAGGGACCTAGCCAGTGGGGTAGGGTAGGGTAGGGGGTAGAGGGTGTTCTGGTAATGGCAAACTGACAGGGACCTAGCCAGTGGGGTAGGGTAGGGTAGAGGGTGTTCTGGTAATGGCAAACTGACAGGTACCTAACTTCTTTTTTAGACCGGCAAAAATTTCTATGAAGTATTTTACACCTATCCCTTTTAGGGTTAATAAACACATCTTTACCTAAACCAACCATCTAAGACATGACAGAGGTGCAAATTGCCCTTTGTGACACCATAGACAGAAATTTTATGAATGCTGTATTAGGCAGGCATTTTTATAATCATGGCTAAGACCCTGCAAACAGGTAGACCTTTTTTAACATGGAAGAGAGTAGTACTGCCATCAATACTGTTTTTTTTTTTATCCTGTGTCGGATAGTTATTGCAATAAATTGAATCCAATATGTAGATATTGGAATCGATATCCTTCTTTCTGCAGCCTCTCATTCATTTCATAGACACAAGAACACAAACTAGGAGGAAAGACTGCATTTCTCAATATTGTTTCAGGACAAAACACTGTTCAAAGAGACATGCAGGTACCTGTCTGCCTGCTCAATATTCTCTTGAACGCCACACAAAAACAAACATGGCTTGCTTGATGCTACTTTCAGCCAATTAAGATAAAAAAAACAATGCTAAGAAACAGAATCAGCACTGAAATCATTAAAAGAATATGTCTAACACAAAACCCCTGAGAAGTTTACGATGCCAGTCTTTGATGAGGGTAGCCTAGCCCCTTAAGAGCCTAGCCCCATCCTTGCTGAGGTATGTGAGAAAGTTGCCAGTGACTTTGGGTAAGGCCATGGTTTTCCCTCCCCCACTGACAACATGCTATAGTCATGACATGGCTGCAATATGGTTGAAAAAGTGGCAAAAAAGTCACAAAATATAATTCCAAATTCTAAACTTCAAGAAGGCCTTACTATTTTGAATAGCTCAAAAGGAACGAATTTTTTTTGCAAAATATCTTCCAAATTTTACTTTGGTTTTACAAGATTCAACCATTATGTTATACCATAGCCACTCTACAGTACAGACCTTAAATTCCTGCACCAGTTGACCGGACGTCTGCCAGTGTTTGGTTGTACAAACTCCCACGTATAACATGTAATAAGAATAAGCCAAGCACATCAATGATCCACTTAGCGTGTGAATCAAAGCTACATTTCAGTTGTGAGGTCATCCATGCATCCATGCCCAGGAAACTGGGTGGCAATGGGTTGTGTGACTGTCCAGTCATTTAGTGCAGGAATTAGATGTCAGCACTGTAGATGTGAACAGGGACTCCTGGCAGGAACGGGTTAAAGTCTCAAGTTACGCAAATGATCATGAACAAATTTCCTGCATGGCGCGGCGGAGGCACAGGTCCCAGTGTCCCGTCTATTAGCTCTAGTTAATACCCGACAAACGACTGGACATTCCCGGCGGCCTAGACCAGTGCTGCCTCTCTGGCTAATGGCCAGGCAAGATCAATAGACTTACAGTGGTTTATCATTGACAGTAGATTACTGTTGTACTAGCTACCCTCGTAATCTGTAGAGGACGCACAAGTTATAGATTCTGGCGCCCTCCCATGTACAAGTTGGAAATGAAGTCTTTAAAACAAAGGTGGTGTATATTTCTATGCCTCTGTCTATTATAGAATCATAGTCATTATCTAATGCAATGACTATTGTGATTAGTGTGGAAAAAAATCCCACAAAATATATGTGTATTCATCTTTCTATCTGTCTGTTGGTCCATCCGTCCGTCCATCCATCCATCTATATCTATAGCTATGCATATATATATATATAATTTGCACTTCCCAAAAGCGCAAAGGCCGAGCGGCAGCTTTACTAAATACTTTTATTTTTCTTTGTATGATATTGGCATAGTCTGTCTGACTTGAGTTGGATAGCTGCTTTTTCCACTTTTTTCCCACAAAAAGTTCGTTTTCTTGCCTTCAAAACTTGGCAAACCTCTTTGCGGCACTATAAACATACTCTTTGTCTCAAATCCGCAAAATTTTGATTTTGCTCATTAGTAAATGGTAAAATTTGCCCATTGCCAACAATTGACAACAGTAGAAACACGCGAGATCGTCATTGTTGGCAATGGGCAAATTATACAATGGGATCAATGAGCTAAAAAGCTGACGGAAAATTCCACCTTTCAAAAATATGAATTTTAACTCTGTAGCCCACTTGGATCCAGAGATATTGCCAATTGAAGTAGACCAGCTCCTCCGTTTAAGGAGCAACCCTTTATATGGTCTGGGATTACGTCAAATGAAAGGTCCAAATTGCACACACCCCTCCTGTGAAATCCAAGATCCCCCGCTGGCATTCCCCTTCAGATGCAGTTAAGGTGATGGGTACCATTGCAAGCTAGTCAAATGCCCCGTCCCAAAACACACCTTACAGCGACGTAACCATATAGCCAGTTGTATCTCTAGATTCCTGAGTGTTATCAGGTAGAGAATATTATAGCCAACAATCCTTAGTCAACCCATATTTTATATAATTTCAATATTTACAACTTTTCACTCAAATGACATATTCTCACTAGTTACACAGGTGGTGATCACTGCAGGTTCAGAATTACCTTAGGGATATCATTGTCTATGCCCAATAAAAAGTATTTTTTAGATTTTTTTACTGCTGACGACTTTTACAGGCCATACCATCGAACATTTTAGTGAGAAATCTCGTGTGTGGAGGCATGGGAACCCCATTGATAGTAATGGACATACTTCGCTGATCACTTCTGAGCACCGGGAACGAAGGGTAGTTGCACAAAGATACACCTCGACGATCTGAAGACAATGGCTTGTGGTCAGGACGCCATAAATAGGTGCTAGCTATGAGCACGTGACTGGAGGTTACCAAGTCTAGTTGGTGAGTCAGGTGGAGATTTCTAACTAAAATTTTCAACGTTATGGCCTGTAAAAATCTTCAGCAGTAAAAAATCAAAAAAAAACTTTTTATTGGGCATAGTCAATGATATCCCTAAAGTAACTCTGAACCTACAGTAACCATCACCTGCGTAATTAATGAGAATATGTCATTTGAAAAAAAGTTGTAAATTTTGAAATAAAACAGAATATGGATTGAATAATGACAGGTGGCGATGATATTCGCTACCTGATAACACTCTGGAGATACACCTAGGAACCTGGAGATACACCTAGTTATAGGATTATGCTGCTTTAAGGTGAGTTTTGGGACAGGGCGTTAACTGGCTTGCAATGGTACCCATCACCTTAAAAAGTTACGAATTTGATATCCGTGACGTCATTCTTTACTTGCTCTTCGCGAAAACATATCGGAAGCTCGATGATAAGCTTTATATTTGTGCAAACACCACACAGTAGGAGTAGCGATTGACCGAAAATAAAGCATGGAATTACACTGATTTCAACCTGTTGCAAAATCGTCATTTCGCAACAAATTTCAACTTGAATTAAGAGACAAGTAGAATTAATTGTGGCGGTTCTAACAACGTAAACTGCATTGAAATTGGTCCACGGAAAGACCAGTAATTCATTTTTGCAGTGTATCAGCATAACTGGTGCTAGTGTCGATATTTTCCCGTAGATGTCGCCAATCGTCATTTGGTGGGATTCGATGACGTCATTTTGGTGCCATAGTCCGGCGATAGAGAGCGCTATTTGTTAACTGGTCATCTGCGGTCAAAACGGTATTGTGATTCAATTAATACAATTTAAAGGAATCAATCGTTACATTACGGCACGAATGGTCTAGCGGCGACCTCTATTTAATATTCACGCACACGCTAGGTGCGTTTGCTAAGAGATCTCGCGAGATCGCGCGTTCGCCGCCATTTTAAAATGGCGGCGACTATAGCAGATGCGGCAATGTAATTCCGAGCTCAGGACTTCGCTCGGAAATATATACATATATATATATATATATATATATATATATATATATATATATATATATATATATATATATATATATATATATATATATATATATAATTGTATATACAGCTATAGCTATTAATTACAACTAAGGCTTTATCCTTAAAGGAAGGCCACATGCACATACTTCATTACCCCTTACTGTTAGTCACAAATTACACTTCAAATGCAGGACTAATATTGATGCTGCTTCACAGTAGTGATAACGCCACAAGTGCCATCTTGGGTACCTTATTTATTACAGCTGTACGTAATGTTCTATGTCTGTATTAATTCTACTGTTTCCATGAAGTGTACGAAGGGAATTGAAGGTCTGTGACAGTACTTTATGTGGCACTGTTGCTGTTGCTGCTGCTGTTATCTGATACTGTATAGAAGAGACATGTATGTACAATGGGTGCATTATTGATCTGTGTTAGACATCACAAGGTTTCCATATTCCTCACTATAAATAATGCACTCCAGGCTCTCTCTCTACATGTATGGTTGCTTCTTTTTTCACCTCAGTCATACCTCAACATTAAGATTATTGTCAAATATATACACTCAACTGCACACTCACACACATATATATGTATATATATATATATATATATATATATATATATATATATATATATATATATATATATATATATATATATATATATATATATATATATATATATATATATATATATATATATATTAGTCATGTCATTGATATCCAAATTTATCGATTCGATCAATTGATATGTTTTTTGATTAGATTCGATTTGATTTGAGTAACACGCTGGTAGGGCACAATCATTTATCTAATAATCATTTACAATAAAAAAAAATGCTTGCCTTTATTCAATTCATTCATCATCCAAAGACAACCATTATTATCTAAATTTCATTACATGTTCAGTAAAATAAATCTATTCAATACATTCATTCATCATCATAATCTAAAATCAACAAATCACTGAGATAAGTAAAATCAATGAAGTCTTTCTGTATTCATCAATTATCAGTCATAATTCATTCTGTTCTATTTTTACTTTATTTGAATACATGGCTAACTTAATTTGATTTATTCATCAATTCATTTCATTGTATTTGATTCAATGTTTCATACATATTACAATTAATTTCATTTTAAATTGTATTATGATTTTGTGACTCTTTTTATATGTATTTATTTATCTATAACCGCATTGTATGTCTGCATTGACATATACTACGTCTGTTCATTTGTGACATGAGCGTTCAAAAGGTTTCCCGTTGTATCTCTGAATATACTGTGCACATGATGAGCGCAGTAATTGAAATAATTCTTCCAATTTATTGTAAAAAATGTTATTTCAAAAGTTATGTCAATTAATTGATGAAAGAATCACGACAGTCTTTTGGGTTTTGTCATCGTTTGTGTGCCCTTTTTACACAGCACTGATCAGAATCTGGTCAGAATCTAATGTGATAATGATGAATAATTCATGCTTAGTGCAGTTCTCCAAAAATGAATCCAAATTGAAAAAAATGATTGTCAATAGCCCTATCTCCAACTGCTCCCGTTATGCTATATGTTGATATGTATTGAACATGGCAGGGTAGGGGGGGGGGGGGGGGGGGGTGGGAATATACACATGGCTAATTAGCCATGCAATTTTGATCAATGCATCATTAGAATGTCTCTGCAGACTTTAATGGGAGTTTAATTAATTAGCTGTGCATCTTTTTCGCTGTTCCTACTCATGTTTGACAAGCCTGAGAGCTCAGGGAAACGAATGCCTGCCTGCTCTACATGTATGGTTCCTATGAAATTTGATTCACAAATGCCTTAATTAATCACATCTTTCCTTCTTTCAGGTGAGTCAGCATTCAATATTCAGTAGCAGCAAGTACAGTCAACAGGCACAGACAGGTAGGTACATTAGAGAGGAAATGTATTAAATGCTGAGTTTTATAAGTTTCAACATTACTTGGTTTGCAATTGGAAGGTATGGGTGGGAAGGATGTGTATATGTTTTTTAAAGCATTCCAGAATGCATCTTAGAGAAATTAGAATTCAAATGTTCTCAGTTTTTCAAATTTTTACTCCATTCAAATTCTATAATCATTTCTTTATGAATGGTTGATTAGAATGAAAAGAAAGAGTATTTTTCAACTTCTGGAAAGCATGCGTTTGAAGCAAAATTAACATTGGAAAAACTGATGCTATTGGCTGTTAATATACCAATTATGCCAAAATCTGTTAAAATAAAATCTGTTAAAATTTGATACCTAAACAAATACATGTTTGAAGCAACGAGAGTTTGGTTAAATTTAATATAGGTAAAAAGAGCCAACAACTGTTCCTGTTTGTGTGCAGGGCAATGGGAGGCTCTGTGATAGTTAGTGTATTACTCTACTCAGTCTGGTTATGGGTTATAGGGAAATGGTGTAGGCTTCATCATATGTAAAAATCTCATAACAACCCCATATTCACAACTAAACCAAATGTAAATGCTCACAGTAGTAAAAGGCAGCCTGGAAATCTTGATCAGAACTCCTGAAATCCTTCAGATGAAAGCATTTAGTGGTAAAAGTAGTTGAAGGAGTTATGTTGATTAGAACACTACCACCAATTCTACAAATATTTTGTCAAACATCAGAAGGTTTTCATATTCCTCACTATAAATAAAGAACTAGCTATCTCTGTGTACAGTATATGCATAAGTTGACTCCTTTTACCTCTGACATATTAACATTATTTTGATTTGTCAAATAGTTCTTAATTCCCAAGTTATTGTCAATCTCTTAAGCCTGAATGGTTTGATATAATAGTTGCGCCACTTGCTAATTGCCAATTGCTGGTGGGACTGAAGGAGAGTAAAAGGTGCTGCAATATGTCAGGAGCAGATGTATATATATATTTATATATCATACATATATGACTTATGCATGTAGACAAGCCATTCTAACGAAAGCATCTTTTGCGAAATATTTAGTAAGATTACCTGAAACATACATTGTATGCTAAGTGTATTATCACAGTTAAAAAAATCCTCTTTTCTCTCTTTTTGGTGCTACAAGAAGTCTAAACCATCACAAGTGTGAATTTTTCTGAGAATTCATTATTCCTCACTATAGGAACTAGTCCTAGCTGCATGTTCAGACCTGGTTTATCAACTCTGTAATCACCCATCATACAATTCTATATGGGTTTTGCTTGTAGGAGAAAACCATTTTCCGGCTAATATGGAATGTAATGCCATCTGATAAATGGCTAGAAATCATGGTATCTGAAACCACTATCCTCCCTTAAGGAGAAAACGCACAGCAGAATATTATCATCTCGCCAGCAACTAATGAGACTCCTGCTGCTGCCTTACGTTGGCCCGACCCTATGTAGCGGCGCACTGCTAGCGCTGCCATTACAGGCGACAACCTTTCTTAACTCTTTGGTACTTAGAGTTACACTGGAAATTATCGTCTAAATCTTGGATTCTTTTGACAATGACTTGGAAATAGAGAATGAATTTTAAGAATATTTGACAAAGTATTGTCAGTAATGATCTGATGAACATTACTCCATCATATAATTTCCAATATTATTTTGTTGTACATATTTCACCAAAATCATCTGGCTGCTTTTGACTGTTGTGGGTGTTTATTGGTGAAGAATAGAATAAGAATATTTTGTGCTTATAAGATATGTGGCCGGATTTGTTTTTTTTTCTGTTTGACAATTTGTAGTCCTCGTAATTGGATCTTGATTTAGGGACTGCCGTGTATAGCGCCTGCCCTGATGGCCGTGTGGTCTAGGGCATCGCAACATGCAGGCTGCTTGCTGCATGTCTATCACTACTGCGTATCCAGAAGATAATCACAAGTTAGCCGCTTATGTGGCATAAAAAGTGACGATTACAAGTTTCCCATTCCGTGGTCAGAATGTGTACATAGGAGCATCTGCCCACTAACTGTGCCCTAGGTCTGTGCTATGAGTGCTTAAAAGAGGTCATTCTGTATGCCAATGCCAAGTAAGGCCAAGTAAGGAATTGTTTCCTGTGCCGTCTAAAAAAGGGGTAGGTAGGTCAATTTATATTTCAAACAATTTATGTTTCTGGCAGCTGCAGTTGTAATACAGTGTTTTGATCATATATATATGTTGATTGGGAGTTAGAATGATGGAAAAAGAACTTTGAGTAAAAACTTGTTAGGGTCAATTAGCAGGAAACAAACACCTTTTTTAGGCCTAACAAGGGGTTGACCTTAACATGTTCAGGGAGGAGGCATCTGGGATTTTAAATTTAGGAGAAATTTACATGAATCCCGGTTGGCCCAGTGCACCTGGCATTATGTACCAAAGGCACACTTCTTGCCTAGGCTAAGGGCATCTGGGGGCCTGCTCCCAAAGAAATGTTTGAAAAATATGTCCTTTGAGATGCATTTTGGGACACAGTATTATGAAAACAGTTGGAGATAAAAATTGAAGAAAACAAAAACATCATATTCTCAAAGTTCTCCAGTTGATAATTGATATAGCCATTTGCAAACTTGGCTCCTGTATTTCACTATATGGTCGCAAAATGCACTGGCAATACCCCTAAACAACCATAGAGGTCAATCACTGGCAATACCCCTAAACAACCATAGAGGTCAATCACTGGCAATACCCCTAAACAACCATAGAGGTCAATCACTGGTAATTTCAAGGAGTCTCATTATAAAGTTGGAATATGGTAACTTAAGATTAATAACTTTGGTATACTTCCTTTACCAAATGTCATTAAGAATTCCCAGGAACCCCTGGCATTTTCCTAGTATTATCCCAATAAATTCTGGGTACTCCTGCAAGCTCCAGTTGATAAGGGATCCAAAAGTTGTAATATATGAACAAGAAACTACCTTGTAGTCTTGGAAGTCCCAGTGCTAGCTTATCGCGTATGTTGCCATTCTGTTAGATTGGAAGTCCCAGTGCTAGCTTATCGCGTATGTTGCCATTCTGTTAGATTGGAAGTCCCAGTGCTAGCTTATCG
This sequence comes from Maea johnstoni, assembly GCA_963942565.1. Taxonomy (NCBI): domain Eukaryota; kingdom Metazoa; phylum Annelida; class Polychaeta; order Spionida; family Magelonidae; genus Maea; species Maea johnstoni. The sequence continues at coordinate 1,866,604 of OZ012696.1, read as the reverse complement.
CGTATGTTGCCATTCTGTTAGATTGGAAGTCCCAGTGCTAGCTTATCGCGTATGTTGCCATTCTGTTAGATTGGAAGTCCCAGTGCTAGCTTATCGCGTATGTTGCCATTCTGTTAGATTGGAAGTCCCAGTGCTAGCTTATCGCGTATGTTGCCATTCTGTTAGATTGGAAGTCCCAGTGCTAGCTTATCGCGTATGTTGCCATTCTGTTAGATTGGAAGTCCCAGTGCTAGCTTATCGCGTATGTTGCCATTCTGTTAGATTGGAAGTCCCAGTGCTAGCTTATCGCGTATGTTGCCATTCTGTTAGGTTTAGGTTGCAGAGGAGCAACCTCCCCATAAACAAACCTCCCAACAAACTTAAATCCGCCATCCGCCTTTGATGCCTCAGACTTTATTTTGATTAATCTTTCACTTGTCTTGAAATATTTGCCCACCTTGGCTGGCAACATGAAAGGTTTCCATGGAAACGTGTTGGAATCTTAGAAATGCGGATACATCTCTTGTAGGTCGTTAGATTTCAAGGCAATATTTCACGCAGCCAGTTTGCACTTGTCAAACAACTGCACTAACCGTCCTTTGTAAAATAAACTGACTTATCTTTGGTTATGAGCCAGAGTCTAAAGCAGTCATACTGTTCTATATTTATGCAACGTGGGACTTAACATGATCCATACACAATTTGATACGTTTGCAATTAATTCATTTAATCATAAATATATACATATTCATATATATATTATATATATATATATATATATATATATATATATATATATATATATATATATATATATATATATATATATATATATATTTATATTTACATAAGCTTATGTATCCTTATTTATTTCTATATATCTATGTATTTATATGCTGAAATATATCTATTGTAAAAGCCTGTATGAGATCCCTTCTTTCAAATCATCACCTTAGCCATCACCCCTTTATTTATACAGCATCTCTGTGCAACTTTTTCAATCTGACACTCTGTGGTCGCTTTTTTATCCTGACCAATAAGAAAAGCCTGTATTATGCTTATTAGCGCTGATCGATTCCTTCCGTCCGTCCGTCCGTCCGTTCGCAGATCGGCATTTTGTCCACGATGCTGCCGTTGACATGTGAGTCGCGGTGGTCTTTGACAGGTGCAGGCCCAGCCGCCAGTCACAGCTTTGCCGGGGGTTTGATTAAAAGTCAATTTGTTGCCAATTCCCCCGCCTAGGCGGAACACGCTGCGCAACCTAATAATGCTGTCAAAAAATTGATGTGGGATATGAGAGTGCTCTTCTATTACATGCACTTTGCCTCAGAGGTACTTGAAGGCGTGTTCCTGATCGATGATGCCATTCTTGCTGCCGCTGCTGCTTCCTTTTCTTGTCATCCCCAAGCGGTAGGCAAGCGGCAGAAGCACAAAGAAATTGATAGGGACGTTTAATGCTGTTTTATCACATTACTCTTTCTAGGGAGTACTTGAAGACAGTTTTCTAATTTTGGTACTGCTATCTGCAATGCTGTTTTTGTAGTGCTATCTAAGTGGTAAATAAGCGGTAAATAAGTGGTTAGTGTCAGACCACCAACCCGCTGTAAGAAGGAGCAGGTTAAAGACCATCCGGTCTTAGATAACCATGTTAGCGGCTGATTCGATTGTGCAAATTAAGTAACAAGCTTAGCACATTTATTTGTGTGTAATCAGGTTAGGGTATTAGTTGTGGTTATGCTGGTGTATCCAGAGTCGCCTGTCCCTTGACCCCATAAATAATTCATATCTCTCTAACTCAGTTACAAGCAGTCTGGCCACTAATAGACAGCAAAATTTCAGAGTAAATTTTTTTCAGGAATTGGATGTTCCGCACTTAGGGCATGATCCGTGATGTTTTGCGCGTTGGAGTGAAATTGCAGCACACTCTCATCCTTGCGGTAGTCATGAACCACAGCAAGGAGGTCAGTGGTAGTTGAGTGCTGAAAGCAAGTTATGACATTTCCTCAGAGTGCTCAGTAACTGGATAGCAAGTAATGGAACATGGAACTGCAATTATATATGGTTGCAGTTCTTATACCCATGGTAACTTATATTGGTGTTCATGTGGGCTGTTCCTTTTTATGATTGTAGTGTATATATGCATATATGTGATTATATATATATATATATATATATATATATATATATATATATATATATATATATATATATATATATATATATATATATATATATATATTTATATATATACATATATATATATGTATATATATATATATATATATATATATATATATATATACTGTATACCGTGTAAATATTGCGCATATAAAATAATGCGCTCAGCAGTTAACTGCCTTTGATGCGCAGTTTAATTATTGCGCATTGATAACCTCCAGCTCAAGCTGTGTGAGGGGGCAAGGGTATGCAACCTACCCGGCTTTTGGGAAGGGTGGTGCCGGTATGTTCAAGCCGGTCAGCCCCTTAAGGACGCCGATGCTGGCAAGTGCAATCTTCATTTCGTCACCAGCCACGAACAGTGTCATCTTGGTTGCAATCAGTAACTCTGATTAGTAGTTACCGGCAAGTTTGAACACACTCGAGTGTGCAAGTTGTCCACATCGTATGTAATTGAACTTGGTACAATCGGAGGCCGCGAAGGGTCTTTATGTTGTATGACAAGTGCGTTGAAGGGTACATGCATAGGGATCCTATGTCAAAATAATAGTGCGCAGTTTAATAAATGCGGACTCCATGGGTGCGCAAAGTACGCATTAATTAAACTGCCGCAATATTAACACGGTATACAGTATATATATATATATATATATATATATATATATATATATATATATATATATATATATATATATATATGAATAAGTTCACCACTGGTCAGTTCTTCGAGGAGTTCTCTTCATTTCTCCAGGACAAAGTCACTGGCTCAGGTGACTTATTGATGGTTGGTGACCTAAATTTCCATCTTGATAAAAAGACTGACAACACCACCCACAAATTCACTGATATGCTGGGGTCACTGGGTATCGAACAACACGTCAATAAACCCACTCACATGTCTGGACATATATTGGATGTTATCATGTGTCGAGACACAGATAATCTTGTACAAGAGGTCCAGGTGGGTGATATGATAACAGACCACCATCTACTGTTATGCAACGTCCATCACCCCAAGCCACACCTTCAGAAGACAAAAATAATAACAAGGGCCTTTCGCTCCATTAACCTGCCCAGTTTTAGAACAGACATTTCACAAGGACTGGGGGATCCTGATGACAACCTCTCTGTCACTGATCTCATGGACATATATGATACACAACTAACCAATGTGCTGAATAAGCATGCACCACCCAAGGAAAAGTCTATTGTAATAAGACCACAACAGCCTTGGTTCTCAGATGATCTCCATCGAGCAAAATCTGAGAAAAGAAAAGCTGAAAGGCTGTGGAGGAGAACTGGCCTGACAGTTCATCGTGAAATCTTCAAGGAAGAAAGAGACAAATACAACAAGCTCCTTGAAAGTAACAAAGTGTCATATTACAATCAGAGGATTATTGATTGTGGGCAGGATTCAAAAGCGATGTCCCAGACAATGAATGAACTCCTCTTCAGGCAGAAAGTGTCAAAACTCCCAGAACACAGCTCTGCAGAAGAACTTGCAAATAGGTTCTCATGCTTTTTCAAGGAAAAGATTGATAAAATCAGGGATAACCTCCCTGACTGCTCTGACATCAACCTGGAAATAGCACAGTCACCACCTGTTTCCACTCTGAATGTTCTGCGGAATACTACAGAGGAGGAAGTATGGAAGATAATTTGCAAGTCTCCTGCGAAAAGCTGCATGCTTGATCCAATCCCAACTTGGCTCATCAAAGAAAGTAGAAGCGAATTACTTCCAGTAATGACTAACATCATAAATTCTTCTCTCAGATCTAGCCAGGTACCGAAATCCATGAAGTCTGCTATAGTAACACCGTTACTTAAGAAATCTACCCTAGATCCAGATATTCTAAAGAACTACCGTCCTGTCAGTAACCTTTCTTACATCTCAAAACTGTTGGAGAGGGTGGTGGCGGGGCGACTCACTGACTACATGACTGAGAACAACTTGCATGAACATTTACAATCTGCTTACAAGCCTGGTCACAGCACTGAGACTGCCCTAGTGAAAGTACAGAATGACATTCTAACCAGCATTGACCAGCATGGAGTAGTTATACTGGTCATGTTAGATCTGAGTGCGGCGTTCGACACCATCGACCATGATATTCTATTCAGCAGAATGGAAAATACATTAGGTATTACGGGTCAAGCACTTGCTTGGTTTAAGCCTTACCTGTCAGGACGCACACTCCGCATCAAGATTGACAAGTCATTCTCTGAGTTACAGGACATTCTGTGGTCCGTACCACAGGGATCAGTGTTAGGACCATTGTTGTTCCTGATCTACCTCCTACCCCTTGGAAAACTCATCAGAAAGCATAGTTTAGAGCTTCACATATATGCAGACGACACACAGCTCTATCTGGCAATAAAACCTATCACTCAACAAGCTGTGGACATAGGAGTTGCTAGGCTGGAGGGCTGCCTCACTGACATATATCAAGGATGTCACAGAACAAGCTAAAACTGAATGCAGACAAAACGGAAGTCCTAGTGCTAGGTACCCCTAAGCAGCGAGCCAAAATATCTGTGCCTAGCATCTCCGTAAATGGTGAGATTGTTAAGATTCTCAATATACCTATCGGCAATCTGGGCTCTGTTTTTGATCCAAGCATGAATATGGCCGCACATGTGTCAAAGGCAGTCAAATCTGCAAACTATCACCTTCGAAACATTGGAAGGATCAGAAAATACTTGACTGCAGAATCAACTAAAGGTGCTGTCATATCCCTGGTAACCTCAAGATTCAACTACTGCAATGGACTTCTCTGTGGAATACCTGAAGAGCTAATATGTAAGCTCCAGAGAGTACAAAATAATGCCGCCAGGGTGATCACACTCACAAAGAAGTATGACCATATCACTCCAGTACTAAAGGAACTTCACTGGTTACCAGTCAGGAAGAGAATTGAATTCAAGATTCTTCTCCTGGCGTACAAGTGTTTGCATGGAACTGCACCCTCTTACCTGAGGGAAATGCTGAAAGAGTATGTCCCACCACGGACACTGAGATCAACATCCAAGAACTTACTCTGCGAGTCGAGAACCAACATGAAAACCTACGGTGACAGATCATTTAGTGCCTGTGCCCCAAAACTATGGAATCAGCTCCCAAATAATATTCGGGCAGCTGGGAGTGTGGCAATCTTCAAACGACAATTGAAAACACATCTGTTCAAAGATGTATTTATCAAATAACTATATGGATATCAACATCTATCCTCTGACAATGAATGTAATGCGCCTTTGAGCATGTTTATGTGGAAAGGGCGCAATATCAAATGACAATATTATTATTATTATATTATTATATATATATATATATGTATATATATATATATATATATATATATATATATATATAACATGTATTTATGTATGTATGTATGCTGATTAAATATATATATTTAGACAAGCCATAGAGCTTATTGAAATTAGTCATCAAAATAATTGTTCTTGTTATTGTAATCTGTTTCCTTATCTTTTCCTCAGTAACACATCACACGGGTTATTGATTTGAGAGAGATCTTACATGATAAAGGTTGAGTGATTTCTATGACACTGGAAAATTAGGAGTTGTGCAATTTGCATGTATCTTGTACTACCTCTGCTAGTTTATATTTTAGCTAATATGTTTTACTCATCTTTAACTCATGTTTAGGGCTTAACATATAGCCTGTTGCCCGATAGCCCAAACTGTCTGGAACCCATGCTTGGCAAGTTAATGTGCGTGTGTGTCTGTGTTTCTGTGTGTTTTATGTATGTTTTACACCTGATAGTGAATATTATTTGTCCTAGCTGTGCTGTACCAAGAGTCGTCTTTTATGATAAGTTGAACTGTCTGTTGGATAGATATGCAGATGCCTCCAGATATTGAAGAATGCAAAGCCTGTATTTAAAACAGATGCATGAGCTGATATAGCAATAACAATGACACACACACTTCATATCTTTATTATTGCTTCAGCAATCTCCTCCAATCAGAATGCTTTATTTGTACCATGTGACCACATGTTATATGCTCATAATGCCCGGGGCCCGGCCCGCTAGTTAATGTGGTCACCGATAGGTGGCTGCAGCTTAACAGATTTGCCATATTTCATATGTTCATGATGCTTCCTACTCAGTTTACATTGCCTCAGGTCTGCTCAGTTATTGCTCAGTTATAATGTTGTTTGTTGAAGTAAATGATCATTTTATCCCACCTTGCCGTATATACCATGGTCTCGTGACTTGATGGAAAGGAACATTTATGTCCGTTCCAACCAAATAGACGAAATTACCAAGCAATGGGAAACTTATGCAGGTTCCAACCACCATGCCGAACAATCATTGGGGCTGTGCTCATCAGCCATTTTTTTTCGATCCGATTAATTGACTTTTTTTTTCGATGTCGATGTTTTCGATTCGATTATGTCGCGCACGTTAGTGCTTGGAAAAGTGTGGTGGGGGCCAGACCAGCACCGTGTAAAATACATTGCGTGGCCCTTACCACACTTTTCCAAGCGGTACCGCGCGCGATAGTGTCTATCGCAGTGCAGTTTTAATGGCGGCCGCCTTAGCGCCGCAATTTTCTTTGAGAAATAAAAGCACAAGGTAGGCTTTTGTGAATTTTTTTTTTTGGGGGGGGGACTAAACTGTTAGGTAGTGGTTCAAATGAGGTTGGGTTAGGGGGGAGTGTATCGAGTTCGTCGCTCGATGTCAGAAGGTGGTGAGTATCGATCATGAGACTTTCTCAAACGCTCGATGTCTTGCCAATCAAGCCCAGCCCTAACAATCATACAAAGAATCTGTGCCAATAAGATCAGATAAATGCAGATTGTATGATGTTTTGTGGCTGGGGT
>OZ012696.1:1778071-1859397 GCA_963942565.1 Maea johnstoni | reverse complement strand
TTGATTTATATGTAGTGTAGTTTAAGTTCTCTTTACCTGGTGCAGGTGTCATTTATAGGTTTTTACTACTAACATTAAATGTAAATTACCTTTTCATTGTTTCATATATAGCGTACTGATACCCTTGCTGTCTTACCTGGTAGAGTCTACAGGTGTCATATACAGGCATATATTACAGGAGTTACCTGGTAGAGTCTACAGGTGTCATATACAGGCATATATTACAGGAGTTACCTGGTAGAGTCTACAGGTGTCATATACAGGCATATATTACAGGAGTTACCTGGGCTAGGACGTAGATATGGATATTGTTTTCATGATTTATTTGTAGTGTAAATATACCATAGAAGTGTATATTTACCTGGCAAAATGTCAGATTTACCTGTGCATTAGGAGATTACTGTGAATGGAATCTGGATATTGGATACCATTTTCATTGTGTCTAATGTGTGGTGTAATAATCCCTTTGACACCTTTTATATACATACACTGATACACACATTATGAAAATTACCTTGATGGGAATCATGATAGAGGATACCATAGGTTTCGTATACATGTTTACATTATGAAAATTACTTTGTTTGTAATCTATATATAGGATACCATTCTCTTTGATTCTTATGAATTGTACTCAGATAGAAGTGTATGTTTACAGGCGACTGGTGTCATGTAATGTGTACATTATGGGAATTACTTCAATTGTGACGATGTAGGATATCATTCTCTGCAATCAGTGTCTTATGTAGTGTAGGGATATCCTAGAAGTGTATGTTTACAGGTGACTGGTGTCCTGTAATGTGTACATTATGGGAATTACTTCAATTGTGATGATGTAGGATATCATTCTCTGCAATCAGTGTCTTATGTAGTGTAGGAAATGGACTTCTCTGCACTAAGGCAGTTCATGATTTATTATTGAAATTGTAAAAGCTAACAGTGCTAACTTTAACAAAGTTTAAGGTTCCTGGGAGGCAGGCAGTAACGTTAAAGATAAGGAATCATTAAGGAAGTATCCATATTGCATGATATCCCAAATCCTTGAAATGTTTCAATCCCTATCGGTACCTCATGCTAACTTAGCCCAGGAACTGCCACATAATTGCCACACACTTACCCACACATCTGTGACTGACTTGGGGGGGACTGGTGGTAAACGTCTACCACAGGTCTGCCAGGGGTCTTATACCATTACCAACTAACGGTCAGACCAAGGAAATTGAAAGATTGACCTCTTTCTGCCACGGGTCTATAATGTGGTTTAAAAGAGGGGAGATTATAAAGGTATAAACCATTGACAAATTATCTTTTTTGTTTGTTTTTCATGAATACAGGTATTTCTAACAGGTGTGGTGTATTCTGTAATTCATCATTTTGTAATAAAGCCTTAAGAGTTTTAGATAGATGGACTTCGATTTAGTTTCTTCCTTTAGTATTTGATAAAGTTTGCTTTTGTCAGTATTTTATCATTTTAAAAGTTACCATACCCTCCCTCCCCAGTATCTCCCCCCCCCCCCTCCTACAGAAGTTATTGGGGGGTTCTTTCCTCAATCATCCATGCTCGTGCGGGCGTGAGATCGTTTTCCTGACCTGCAATGTAGCCTTTCAATTGGTTAATACCATTGCGCCGCTTGCCCGCTACGCTCCTAAGGTTTCCCTCGTAAAGGAAACAATTATTCCTGTCCCTCTTATGCAGGTAGGGCTATGGCTGCAGACAGAACGGCGCTGAGTGGCAATAAACAGTGTGTTACGAGGCCACTAGGTGGCATTAAGTATGACGCAGGCCGCAGAATGCTGGCCAGGTGTTTTTATGGGAGATGTAGTGGATTGCATTGATTGACCATCTTGTAAAGTGCTGACAGGTAATAAAAATGCCTCTCGCTTTCTCTCCCTGTCGATCTCTCTCTCTCTCTTACTCTTACTGCCCCTGGCAGCAGCTTATGATTAATGAGGAGGATTTCTCTCTCTCTCTCTCTCTCTCTCTCTCTCTCTCTCTCTCTCCCTCTCTCTCTCTCTCTCTCTCTCTCTCTCTCCCCCACACACTCTAATTCTTCCCCCACTTGTCAAGTAGTGACAATTTAACAAGATGTTCAGGCACAAATGTGTTAATCTTCCCTGTCCCTACTAAGAATTTAGTAGCTTAAGTGTGAGCAGTGAAGGATTTGCAGGATCTGCCTTAAGAGCTCCTTGACACCTACAGTCATCTCCTTTGAGCCATCTAGATGTGATGCACCATGTATCTTGTGCCATGACCCGTTGCTCATGAGAATTGACCTGGTCAGTACGAAGCTTGCTGATTTGATATGGACTGTGCAATATTACTTTCTATCAATCCAATATGACTTTCCCTTGGTCAATATAACTGAAAGTTACTGTTAGATTAATACTTATGCGTTGTCTGTGGTGCAATCCAACATGAAGAATGCTAGCCAATGGGAGGTAGGTCTGGTTAATTAGGGTTGTGAGCTCCATAGAAATTGTGCAATATATCTATTTCTTAGTGAACATCACTAGATTTTTGTTTTCTGGTTATAACATTTTTCTTTGCAGTACTGTATATCACATTTTCCTTGAAAGGATTTTGCTGCAAGTCAACAGATTTCCAAGCTATGATTATGCATACTGGCCATTATCGGGGTACAGAATATCGATTATTTCGATTCGATACCCAACCATTTGATTCGATTCAATTCAATTGACAAAGTAAAAATGTTGATTTATCGATTTATCGACTATCAATGACATCCCTAATCTCCACAGCATATAAGGATACATAGGGACCGCAAACCTGAGTTTACAATGCAAGGAGATGTTCACAGTAAAGACTGTTTCCGCTCAAGGTGTTTATGTTTTGGAGGTGTGTATATTCAAAGTATTTCCATTGTGCCGGAGGTGTTTACTTAAAAGGTGTTCACATCTTGGAGGTCACTGCATCACGTTTACATTTTAAGTGTTCACATCTTGGAGGTCACTGCATCACGTTTACATTTTAAGTGTTCACATCTTGGAGATGTTTGCATTCAAAGTGTTCACATCTTAGGGTTGTTTACATTCAAAGTGTTCATAGTTTGTAGCCTTGAAGGTGATCACAGTCATTATATTCACATCTTGCAGGTTTCCACGTATAGTTGTTGTGAATGTTCATATCTTGCAGGTTTCCACGTATAGTTGTTGTGAATGTTCATATCTTGCAGGTTTCCACATATAGTTGTTGTGAATGTTCATATCTTGCAGGTTTCCACATATAGTTGTTGTGAATGTTCATATCTTGCAGGTTTCCACATATAGTTGTTGTGAATGTTCATATCTTGCAGGTTTCCACATATAGTTGTTGTGAATGTTCATATCTTGCAGGTTTCCACATATAGTTGTTGTGAATGTTCATATCTTGGAGGTTTCCACATATAGTTGTTGTGAATGTTCATATCTTGGAGGTATTCAAGGTGTTCAAGTTTTCTCCTCAAATGACTAAAAAGAAATTACATACTGAAACCATATTTCGAGAAAAAGAATTACCATGCCCCTGCCTATGAAATCCTGTATTGGTGCATTGAAAGTTCTTTCCTCCTTCTCAAAAGACTGAGAACAATTTAAGTACTGGAACAACCTTTTAAAAATCAAACCCCCATCTTAAAGGTTCTACCTTCCATTTCAAAAGACAAATTTGTCTTATGAAAACAAATTGCATACTGGAACCACCCATTGAAAAACAAGCCCCTGATCTCAGAAATCTAGAGTTGGTTCATGGTTCTTCTCCCTTAAAAGACTGAAAACAAATCTCACACTGGAACCAGCCATTGAAAAACAAGCCCCTGGTCTCAGAAATCCCGATGCCTTCAAGGTTCTCCCCTTCTCAGAAGACTGAGAACAAATTGCGTGGGGCAGCCAATTTGGCTAATATCCACCTTCAGCAGGGCAGTAATACCCACTAAATCACCCGGCTTAGCAAAATTCACCCTGAATAGAAATCTCCAGTTGAAATGGATTTTAGCTGGCGCCAGGCTGAATTGTGTGGTTACTATCAATCGCGGCAGGGCTGCAGCGCGGCTGCCTGCGTTTTTGCGTGTTGACCGAGAGATGTGACTCCATTGCTGTAAATCAGGCTCTCGCTATCACAAGTCCATCAGGTGCTTGTGAATGGGGATTAGTCTGTTTACGGAGCACTCTGCCGCTTCTATTAAATGCCAATTTATCATAACTCCCCTAGATTTAAGGGCCATTTATTGTATTTCTCTGGGCTTGCAGAAGGGGTTATGATGATTGCATTGTGTTTGACTATTTGTTTTCTACGGTGTAGGTTGGTTTTATTCCATTGCAGACAATTTCCAGTGATTTCCTCTGGTGAATCTCCCACACTGATCCAAGGCCAAGGAAATAGGTTCTGTGTGTGGTTTAACCCTGGAATACCTGTGATACCCATCCTGTCGTAGTACTCATAGCTTTAATAACATGTATGCTAAATGTTATGCAAATCTGTTAATATTTGATACCCAAAACACATGTTTGAAGCGGCCATCAGTTTTGGTGAAGTCCAATGAAGAGAAAAGGACAAAACACGTTTCCTGCTTGTGTATTGATGTCATTGATATGAAATTTTATCGATTCGATTAACTGATATACTTTTCAATTCCATTCGATTCAATTCGATATGCCGTAATGGTCTCGTAGGGCACAATTATTTGTAGGGATGTCATTGATATCACTTTTTTTCTGATTTAATTAATTTTTATACTCTTTCCGATATATCGATCTGATTCGATTTGGTTCGATACCCTACATGTTTTGGCCATATGCCTGAGTGAAGTACACCATTCCTTCCAATTTCTTTTACAAAAAACATAGATAATACTTCAATATTTAGTCAGAGTTTCACTTTGCGCTTGTTTTTAAAACAGGAAAATGTCTGGGAAAAGTGTATTTTACTTTAATAATCATACGCCATTATTGGGGTACAGAATATTGATTATTACAGTTCGATACCCAACCATTCGATTCGATTAAATTGACAAAGTGAAAATGTTGATTTATCGATTTGTCAACTATCAATGACGTCCCTAGGCTTGTGTATGTATTCTATGAGAGCTACTGTAAGATTGGTTCTATTACTCTGCTCAGTGATGCTCTAGACTGTCACAGTTGGCCTGATTATGAGGAAAGTCAGGGCTGGAACATCTCTCATGAGAAATGTTGTCCAAAACCAAAACCATAATTCTACCTCAAATCTTACAAAGTTATGCTTAATTTCAAAACTATTTCAAAAATGATCATAGGTCCAGAAGGCAATTCTTCCAGTCACAAATTCTTGAACCCATTCATGCCTGTAGCACCAAAAAACTGCCTGACTGTTTTGGTGATATCACTCTGACAAAATCAGTTCTCAGAAGATATTTGAAGGAGAAATATCCATCAGAAGCCAATTCAGAGCTCTCCTTGAAATATCTTTCCATTTAGTGATTCATTTTGAAGTTATTTTCAGCAGTATCCTAAGTCTAGACAACACTTGTCGTGAAAGGGTTAAGTGAAGGTGATGATGAGAGGAAGGAAGGGGGTTGGGAGACGGCACTTGTCGTGAAAGGGTTAAGTTGAGGTGATGATGAGAGGAAGGAAGGGGGTTGGGAGACGGCACTTGTCGTGAAAGGGTTAAGTTGAGGTGATGATGAGAGGAAGGAAGGGGGTTGGGAGACGGCACTTGTCGTGAAAGGGTTAAGTGAAGGTGATGATGAGAGGAAGGAAGGGGGTTGGGAGACGGCACTTGTCGTGAAAGGGTTAAGTGAAGGTGATGATGAGAGGAAGGAAGGGGGTTGGGAGACTGCACTTGTCATGAAAGGGTTAAGTTGAGGTGATGATGAGAGGAAGGAAGGGGGTTGGGAGACGGCACTTGTCGTGAAAGGGTTAAGTGAAGGTGATGATGAGAGGAAGGAAGGGGGTTGGGAGACGGCACTTGTCGTGAAAGGGTTAAGTGAAGGTGATGATGAGAGGAAGGAAGGGGGTTGGGAGACGGCACTTGTCGTGAAAGGGTTAAGTGAAGGTGATGATGAGAGGAAGGAAGGGGGTTGGGAGACGGCACTTGTCGTGAAAGGGTTAAGTTGAGGTGATGATGAGAGGAAGGAAGGGGGTTGGGAGACGGCACTTGTCGTGAAAGGGTTAAGTGAAGGTGATGATGAGAGGAAGGAAGGGGGTTGGGAGACGGCACTTGTCGTGAAAGGGTTAAGTGAAGGTGATGATGAGAGGAAGGAAGGGGGTTGGGAGACGGCACTTGTCGTGAAAGGGTTAAGTGAAGGTGATGATGAGAGGAAGGAAGGGGGTTGGGAGACGGCACTTGTCGTGAAAGGGTTAAGTTGAGGTGATGATGAGAGGAAGGAAGGGGGTTGGGAGACGGCACTTGTCGTGAAAGGGTTAAGTGAAGGTGATGATGAGAGGAAGGAAGGGGGTTGGGAGACGGCACTTGTCGTGAAAGGGTTAAGTTAAGGTGATGATGAGAGGAAGGAAGGGGGTTGGGAGACGGCACTTGTCGTGAAAGGGTTAAGTTAAGGTGATGATGAGAGGAAGGAAGGGGGTTGGGAGACGGCACTTGTCGTGAAAGGGTTAAGTTAAGGTGATGATGAGAGGAAGGAAGGGGGTTGGGAGACGACACTTGTCGTGAAAGGGTTAAGTTAAGGTGATGATGAGAGGAAGGAAGGGGGTTGGGAGACGGCACTTGTCGTGAAAGGGTTAAGTTAAGGTGATGATGAGAGGAAGGAAGGGGGTTGGGAGACGGAGATCAGCTCGCGTACTTATCAGTTAATTAAGGCGAGGAGGCGTCCAGGCATCGAGCAGAGAACTTCACCGTGTCTATAGGCAGCAGAGATAATCAAACCGTCCTCGTGGAAATTGGCTTGAACCGTCACGCGTCTAAAGTGGTATTATGAAATGAACTCTGCCTAAGGGCAAGTCCCGCGTGGTATTTAGCCAGAAATCATTCAGATACACCGTATCACCTTCTGGGTGAATAGAAAAAAGTCAGGGCACTATTTGCTCTCTGGCTAGCAGATAAGTTCAATCATCTTTCTATCCTTCCTACGGGCACTCGCAAAATGTCTATGACCATAATCTGATTGTACAGTAGTATTTTTTTGTGAGATTTCCGGTCAAATTCATTTCTGCATTTGGCTAATGTATTGTTTTCCCAAATTGGCAATTGTAAAATATTTGGGTATCCAATTTTTCAAGGGAGACCAGAATACACTCAGATTACAACCATAAACATGTTTTCAATTTAATGAAATAATGCATTATGTCCATATACAGTGCCATGGGATTTATATTGATGTGAAAAAGATTTTATTATATGATTGAAATTGACATTTCAAGAAATGTCCTACAACATTCTTTGGGTGTCCTGAAGGGCTATTCTTGATGGTATGGGTGTACAAATGACACCCACGGACGCCTTGCTGGGTTAAATAAGACCGCTGTGCATGGTGTTTCTCTCCTATAAGGCTATTGCTGGTAAATACGATGCTTCTGAGTCTATTCTCGGTCATGATCCAATCCCTCTTACGCCCATGAGATATCAATAGGCCATGCAAAGTTGACCGGCCAATCAAAACGTTCCTCCGGCTGCATCGCTCATTCTCGAAGGAGGGCCCCCAGACAAATTAGCCGTAGGATTGCGGCAGACAGGGCATTTGCGAAAGGTTAGGTGGGATCTGTGATCAATACTGGGAAGATTTGGTTATTTCCCAGTTTCAAGTGGCTCCAAGCTTTATTAATGTCAGCCAACTGTATTTATTTGTAATTCCAGCGTTGATTGTCGACACTCTCTCGGTGGATATTGGACCCTTGGGAACGGCACTGCAAAAAGCCATCGTAAATCCTAACGCCTAACTGTCCTGGGAGATCCACACACAGATTTGTCAACTTGGAGTGGGATCAATCTATATACACATTACCCTAGGGTGGCAAACCTTTCTAATTAATTGAGACCTATATTACTCGAAACAACACAAGTAACAATATATATGGGAAATTAAGAGCCTCTCTCCGGGGGTCAGGCTTCATTTAAAAACTCTGCGAGACCACAGGACTTCCAGTTGTTGAATTGCCATAACCCTGCCCAAGATCTCGTAGCCCTAGCTTTGCTAAATTCTGCAGTCCTTTCATAAAAAAAAGTTTTAAGTTGTAGGCTATTTTTTTATTGATGTATTTCATTTTGGAGCTGATGTGTGAAAGAATGTTCTTCAACTGATTTTATTCTTAATATTCCTCTGAGCATGATATTAAGATGTCACTTTTCCCATAGCCAGATGGGCTACAATGGCAGATATTATTGCAGCCCCACACAATCTTTTGTGTGACCCCAGTCAGCCATGAGACCCCGGTCTCATGGCTGACCAATCTTTGCATTGTGGCACCGATGTGCGGCAGAGGCTCCAAAAGCCATATCCATCAAACACTGTTAAACTTCACCAGTTATCAGACTCCATCACTGCAGGCTACACTACCACGAGCCCTTGTCTTTGCTCCAGGACCTTTATATTTGACACCCATGTCTCTTCTTTCAAGTTTACTCACTTTTATGAAAATAACAGAGCCATTGCACAGGGTCATGTTATAGATGAAAAAATTAAGTGTATTGATAGGATGTAGCCTACTAGTAGGTTATATGCCAAGACTATATCTTGTTGCTATCCAATCCCCTAGCATCAACATTTGAAGGGCCCACAGCAATGTTTAGGCACATACAAATAAAAACCAACTGAAATATAATTTCAGCTTTATGTAACAGACAGGTTCATAAATTGTGAGTAATAGTGGAAAGAAAAATTTGTTTTTCTAGAAAGAAAAACACAGCAAAAATCAATATTTGTAAAATAGGCACATGAACTAATAAAATGACTGAAGTGAAAGTAGAAATCATTATTTACCGGCCCTACATCAGTGCACTACATTGCTAGTAAAAATGACTGAAGGCAAAGAAATCATTATTAACTGGCCCTTCATTAGTGCACTACATGACAAGTAAAATGACTACAGGGAATTAAGTAGAAATCATAATTAACTGCCCCTTCATTAGTGCACTACATGGCTAGTAAAAATAACTGACGGGAAAGTAGAAATCAATTGATTTATTGGCCTTGTGTATACATATATGCACTACATGGTAAGTAAAAATGACTGGAGGGAACATAAAATCCTTTTTTACTGGCCCTACATCATTGTACTACATGGCAAGTAAAAATGACAAGTGAAAGTGGAAATGATTTTTACTGGCCTTACTTATGCATTAGTGTACTACATGGCAAGCAGAAATTCCCAATTTCTTTATGATGTAATAATCATTTGCATACAGTGTAATTGATTAACATTACCAAACATTCTGAATATTACAAAATAAAATTAGTCAATAAAGCACACATGTATAACCCAAGGGAGGTAAGATATTAGGAAGTGCTTGGAGCATCAGGAGGCCTTCCTTCTAGCAGAGTGTTTCTATAAAGTACTTATATTTGGCATTTGTAGCTATAGTAGAGAGTAAGAATTTGAAGGAAGATATAGTGGACCTTTTCAGCTGATACGCAGCAACTCTAGAGATACTTCAAAATTTTGATTTGTGCTAAGCAGTTTCAATTATTTTGCAGGGCTAGTAAAATTTAAGTATGAACATGCCCTTCGTGGCAAGTCAATGGTGAGAAGTATGCTTGTCCCAAAAAGGTAGACGACGTCCAGAGGTTAGGGCCTACCTTAATAGCAGAGTTAGTGGTCTGAGACATTGCCAATGACTGCTCACGGTCTCTCACCTATGAGGGCCTGCCCTGATGGCGCAGTGGTCTATATAAGGCATTGCCATTGAATGCTAGCTGTCTCCCACCACTGAGGGCCTGCCAGATGGCCAAGTGTTCTAAGGCATTGCCATTGAATGCTAGCTGTCTCCCACCACTGAGGGCCTGCCAGATGGCCAAGTGTTCTAAGACATTGCCATTGAATGCTAGCTGTCTTCCAGCACTGAGGGCCTGCCAGATGGCCAAGTGTTCTAAGGCATTGCCATTGAATGCTAGCTGTCTTCCAGCACTGAGGGCCTGCCAGATGGCCAAGTGTTCTAAGGCATTGCCATTGACTGCTAGCTGTCTTCCAGCACTGAGGGCCTGCCAGATGGCCAAGTGTTCTAAGGCATTGCCATTGACTGCTAGCTGTCTTCCAGCACTGAGGGCCTGCCAGATGGCCAAGTGTTCTAAGGCATTGCCATTGAATGCTAGCTGTCTTCCAGCACTGAGGGCCTGCCAGATGGCCAAGTGTTCTAAGGCATTGCCATTGACTGCTCACGGTCTCTCACCTATGAGGGCCTGCCCTGATGGCCCAGTGGTCTATATAAGGCATTGCCATTGAATGCTAGCTGTCTTCCAGCACTGAGGGCCTGCCAGATGGCCAAGTGCTCTAAGGCATTGCCATTGAATGCTAGCTGTCTTCCAGCACTGAGGGCCTGCCAGATGGCCAAGTGTTCTAAGGCATTGCCATTGACTGCTAGCTGTCTCCCACCACTGAGGGCCTGCCAGATGGCCAAGTGTTCTAAGACATTGCCATTGAATGCTAGCTGTGTTCCCGCACTGAGGGCCTGCCAGATGGCCAAGTGTTCTAAGGCATTGTCATTGAATGCTAGCTGTCTTCCCGCACTGAGGGCCTGCCAGATGGCCAAGTGTTCTAAGGCATTGCCATTGAATGCTAGCTGTCTTCCCGCACTGAGGGCCTGCCAGATGGCCAAGTGTTCTAAGACATTGCCATTGAATGCTAGCTGTCTTCCCGCACTGAGGGCCTGCCAGATGGCCAAGTGTTCTAAGGCATTGCCATTGAATGCTAGCTGTCTTCCCGCACTGAGGGCCTGCCAGATGGCCAAGTGTTCTAAGGCATTGTCATTGAATGCTAGCTGTCTTCCAGCACTGAGGGCCTGCCAGATGGCCAAGTGTTCTAAGGCATTGTCATTGACTGCTAGCTGTCTCCCACCACTGAGGGCCTGCCAGATGGCCAAGTGTTCTAAGACATTGCCATTGAATGCTAGCTGTGTTCCCGCACTGAGGGCCTGCCAGATGGCCAAGTGTTCTAAGGCATTGTCATTGAATGCTAGCTGTCTTCCCGCACTGAGGGCCTGCCAGATGGCCAAGTGTTCTAAGGCATTGCCATTGAATGCTAGCTGTCTTCCAGCACTGAGGGCCTGCCAGATGGCCAAGTGTTCTAAGGCATTGCCATTGAATGCTAGCTGTCTTCCCGCACTGAGGGCCTGCCAGATGGCCAAGTGTTCTAAGACATTGCCATTGAATGCTAGCTGTCTTCCCGCACTGAGGGCCTGCCAGATGGCCAAGTGTTCTAAGGCATTGCCATTGAATGCTAGCTGTCTTTCCGCACTGAGGGCCTGCCAGATGGCCAAGTGTTCTAAGGCATTGTCATTGAATGCTAGCTGTCTTCCAGCACTGAGGGCCTGCCAGATGGCCAAGTGTTCTAAGGCATTGCCATTGACTGCTCACGGTCTCTCACCTATGAGGGCCTGCCCTGATGGCCCAGTGGTCTATATAAGGCATTGCCATTGAATGCTAGCTGTCGTCCAGCACTGAGGGCCTGCCAGATGGCCAAGTGCTCTAAGGCATTGCCATTGAATGCTAGCTGTCTTCCAGCACTGAGGGCCTGCCAGATGGCCAAGTGTTCTAAGGCATTGCCATTGACTGCTAGCTGTCTCCCACCACTGAGGGCCTGCCAGATGGCCAAGTGTTCTAACACATTGCCATTGAATGCTAGCTGTGTTCCCGCACTGAGGGCCTGCCAGATGGCCAAGTGTTCTAAGGCATTGTCATTGAATGCTAGCTGTCTTCCCGCACTGAGGGCCTGCCAGATGGCCAAGTGTTCTAAGGCATTGCCATTGACTGCTCACGGTCTCTCACCTATGAGGGCCTGCCCTGATGGCCCAGTGGTCTATATAAGGCATTGCCATTGAATGCTAGCTGTCTCCCACCACTGAGGGCCTGCCAGATGGCCAAGTGTTCTAAGGCATTGCCATTGACTGCTAGCTGTCTCCCGCCACTGAGGGCCTGCCAGATGGCCAAGTGTTCTAAGGCATTGTCATTGAATGCTAGCTGTCTTCCAGCACTGAGGGCCTGCCAGATGGCCAAGTGTTCTAAGACATTGCCATTGAATGCTAGCTGTCTTCCAGCACTGAGGGCCTGCCAGATGGCCAAGTGTTCTAAGGCATTGCCATTGACTGCTAGCTGTCTCCCGCCACTGAGGGCCTGCCAGATGGCCAAGTGTTCTAAGGCATTGTCATTGAATGCTAGCTGTCTCCCGCCACTGAGGGCCTGCCAGATGGCCAAGTGTTCTAAGGCATTGCCATTGACTGCTAGCTGTCTTCCCGCACTGAGGGCCTGCCAGATGGCCAAGTGTTCTAAGACATTGTCATTGAATGCTAGCTGTCTTCCAGCACTGAGGGCCTGCCAGATGGCCAAGTGTTCTAAGGCATTGTCATTGAATGCTAGCTGTCTTCCAGCACTGAGGGCCTGCCAGATGGCCAAGTGTTCTAAGACATTGCCATTGAATGCTAGCTGTCTTCCCGCACTGAGGGCCTGCCAGATGGCCAAGTGTTCTAAGGCATTGCCATTGACTGCTAGCTGTCTCCCGCCACTGAGGGCCTGCCAGATGGCCAAGTGTTCTAAGACATTGCCATTGAATGCTAGCTGTCTTCCAGCACTGAGGGCCTGCCAGATGGCCAAGTGTTCTAAGACATTGCCATTGAATGCTAGCTGTGTTCCCGCACTGAGGGCCTGCCAGATGGCCAAGTGTTCTAAGGCATTGTCATTGAATGCTAGCTGTCTTCCCGCACTGAGGGCCTGCCAGATGGCCAAGTGTTCTAAGGCATTGCCATTGACTGCTCACGGTCTCTCACCTATGAGGGCCTGCCCTGATGGCCCAGTGGTCTATATAAGGCATTGCCATTGAATGCTAGCTGTCTCCCACCACTGAGGGCCTGCCAGATGGCCAAGTGTTCTAAGGCATTGCCATTGACTGCTAGCTGTCTCCCGCCACTGAGGGCCTGCCAGATGGCCAAGTGTTCTAAGGCATTGCCATTGACTGCTAGCTGTCTCCCGCCACTGAGGGCCTGCCAGATGGCCAAGTGTTCTAAGACATTGCCATTGAATGCTAGCTGTCTTCCAGCACTGAGGGCCTGCCAGATGGCCAAGTGTTCTAAGACATTGCCATTGAATGCTAGCTGTCTTCCCGCACTGAGGGCCTGCCAGATGGCCAAGTGTTCTAAGACATTGCCATTGAATGCTAGCTGTCTTCCCGCACTGAGGGCCTGCCAGATGGCCAAGTGTTCTAAGGCATTGCCATTGAATGCTAGCTGTCTTCCCGCACTGAGGGCCTGCCAGATGGCCAAGTGTTCTAAGGCATTGTCATTGAATGCTAGCTGTCTTCCCGCACTGAGGGCCTGCCAGATGGCCAAGTGTTCTAAGGCATTGCCATTGAATGCTAGCTGTCTCCCGCCACTGCCTGAGTTTGAATCCCTGCTGGGGCAGTTGCCAGTAACTGGGTTCCCAGTTTTCTCCACTGCTTAACTGGCAAGTCACAAATTAGCCCAAATATGACAGAAATGTGGTGATAATCTAAATTCCTAAGTCCAGATGTTAGAAGGGGCACAACAACAAGGCAATTGCACACCATTGATGTGAAAGATCTACTAGAAATGTGTAGGGCTGTCATTGATATAAATGTATTTACAATTCAATTATCAATATGTCATTATAGATTTTTTCATGTTATGCAATGTGATTCAATTTCATATTTGTAAATAGAGAGATGGGTTTCTTGAGATATAATGTTAGACCACCATGACAGCAATGATCTACGTGCTGCTTTTAATAATTTGTATAATTCTGATCAAATTCTTATAGTAATATTTTGAAAGATGTAAATGACTGTGAAGACAGGCACGGAGCAACCATTGTTAAAGCCTTGAATAAATTACTTCTGATTTAGATAAGTTGCTCCTTAAATTCAATATTGATGATATGAATTTTCTTTGTTTTTGATATCTAAAAAGATTTCAATTCAATGTTTTTACAGTACAATTCCTGAATAGAAATATGGTGAGTTAAGGTGCAGCATGCATTATTCATTTGAAATATATAGTGGCTGGCTGCCTTCTCCATAGCTGACAGGCGTGCCATGCGTAAGCGCTCTCCTATATATGTGGAGTTATTGATTAACCACTTTATGTCGCAAAGCATATAATTGAAGATTTTCCACCTCAATATAATTCCCACTACATATACACGGCATATACAGTTTTTAAATTCTGAAATTAGCACCACAGCCTTCCTTAAGATTCAGTTTAACATACCAGGCCTCTATGTTAACTCAGACTGCTGCTCGCCCCATAGGACCAGTAACACCTAGGATCTACCGGTCCTGCAATATTTTTACTGGTCCTACAAATTTTTCTTTAATATAGAAAATATAGAAAGAAAACATTGCATAAAACCCACAGACATTTATTTTTACTTATTTCTTCTTCATTCATTTCAAAAATACTTGGCACATTCTTGAGGGGAAACTTGTTAACAAGAATGTCTCCAAATGTTTACTGGCCCTGTAGGACCAGTCAAGTTGTTTTTTTACTGGCCCCGTAGCCATTTTGGAAATATTTACTAGCCTGAGGCCATAGGACCACTGTTAGCGTTGAGCCCTGCATATGTGGCAGAACTCTTTCCAATTCATTTTCTAAGGGTCTGGCACTCTGTGGTAATAGATGGGATGAATTATGATGGATCTGCTAGAAGGCATTGTTGACATACCACAACACAATGTAAGGTTTCATGGCCAAGTTCATAAGCCAAGTGCATATACGGTATACCTAATGCAGCTAGGGCTGAGTGGTACTTGATTTGCCCATACCCAGCAGATCACTCCTGGCAGGACTTTCTAAGATGGCTGACGTCTGCCTTAAGTAAGTTACCTTACCAATCAATGGCCTTAAGAGGCCTGCTGCCTTGATGGTCAAGTGGTCTAAGGTCTAGCCGCTAGCAGTCTCTCACCACTGCCCGGGTTTGAATCTCAGCCGGGGTATATGAGAAAGTTAACAGTGACTGTGGCTTTGTTTTTTGCTAGAAACTTCAGTTTCCGTAAACACAACTGGCTGGTCTAGATTTTACAGAAATATGACCAAAAAGGTGACAATAATTGAAATTTCAAATTCAATGTTTTTTGCAACCCTTGATCTTAATGCTTACAGCAGCCAAAAGCAGCCTGACACTTATGCGGAAATCTTTGAGGCAAAAGCAGGATTTTAAAAAAATTGAAAGAGAAATGTTGGTTACTCTTCTAATATTTGTAAAAATCATTCTTTTATTCCCAAATTATTGTCAATAGTAGTAGGGTTTGGCACAACACTTTTTAGAGAAGGTCAATTTAACCCATTCTTAATGTCCCCAGTAGTCAAGAGCAACCGGAAAATATCACTGAAATCTTATATCCAAAAGCATTTTGTCAAAAATATTTCATGTAGAAATATTAAACTGAACAACTCTCCTTGAAATATTTTGTGAAGGCATACCTATATTTCCAAAGTTATTGTCAAAAGTGCCATAGATCCAGACAACAGTTTCCTAAGAGACTTTCAGGCATAAATGAGTTAATCAGTGACACTTTTTCTGTTATTGATTAATTGCAATTGTACAAGTATATTATTTGTCCTTCCTCCACGTGTGCTGTTGGAAAATCCATGTCCCATCCTGCTGGCCAAATCTGATACTCCATACTCACTGTACAGGGCCATGAGATATCTAGGCTGAACTGGAACATGGAGAATGAATACAATTGCTTTGTGCAATTGATTTATTCAAGGACAGCAACGTGGAATTTGTCGTGGTTGTGAGTTTATTTAGTAGATGTTATAGTGCTAGGCACATGCACGGGAATAATGCACCAAACTGCACACAGCCCTGCAATGGCTGGGCTTTCATTTTAGGAAAACTAAATTCTCAGATAATGTGAGTACATTTCAGTACTATATTTCAATGATTTGACATTTAATTAAATTCTTAAGTACTGTGTTATCTAGATGTTATAATTTGAGAATGTGAGTGAAATGTTAGTACTTTTCCACGCAGCCTTTTCAGTGTAATAAGGTTTTATCTTCAATTTATAAGTTGTGTTATGTATAGGGCTAGGAGGTTTAATCGAAAGCTTGGATGATCAACCGGATTTGCAAGAAATCTGAGTCACTCCAGTCAAGTTAAGAAAAGTCGATTATTATCACCAAGCCAGTTTGGCTATTTTGAAGTGTTCTAGATGTCAAGGGGTTGATGGGGTTTAGTTTGTTCATACCCAGTTACCTGGACACTAAAAGTTTTTATTTGAAAAACGGTCATCTGGAATATGTTTGGAGGATGATTCCTTTAAAACAAGGATTATTTTTTAGAATTTGCATTGATTGCATTGAGTTGTCTGATTTCTCTTGCCTCACTGCGCTAAACTCATGATTTCCGCTAAAGTCAGTGATAGAAATCTGACCTCATTATTCTGTTGTAAATGTCGAGCTCAGAGTCAGTTCCATCTGTTAATCTGAATAATCTTTGTATTTACATGATGCCAGGTGCAACAGATGTTTGTGTGTGTTTTTATCCTAGATCTGCAGCAACTGTTATTTCGTATCGATTGTCATCCACCATTTGTCTCTATTGATATTCTGATGGAGCTAATATTAACCCTTTTAATTCCAAACTCACATATATATATATATATATATATATATATATATATATATATATATATATATATATATATATATATATATATATATATATATATATATATATATATATATATATATAATTATATATATATATATATATATATATATATATATATATATATATATAATTATATATATATATATATATATATATATATATATATATATATATAGATATATATATATATATATATATAGATATATATATATATATATATATGTATATATATATATATATATATATATATATATATGTATATATATATATATATATATATATATATATATATATATATATATATATATATATATATATATATATATATATATATATATATATATATATATATATATATATATATATATATATATATATATATACAGGTGAACTTGGATATGACAGACTACTGTATGACAGATTTTTGCATATGACGGACAATATGCTTGGTCCCAGTATGATGCATATCAAGTAATCGTCATATGTATACGACAGATTTTGCATATAACGGACCAATTTTCCTGGTCCCATTGAGTCTGTCATATCCAAGTTCACCTGTATATATATATATATATATATATATATATATATATATATATATATATATATATATATATATATATATATATATATATATGACATGCCTTACCTACACATTCTGACAGGGGAGGGCAGGGTAATGACATGCCGTACCTACACATTCTGACAGGGGAGGGCAGGGTATTGACATGCAGTACCTACACATTCTGACAGGGGAGGGCAGGGTATTGACATGCCGTACCTACACATTCTGACAGGGGAGGGCAGGGTAATGACATGCAGTACCTACACATTCTGACAGGGGAGGGCAGGGTATTGACATGCAGTACCTACACATTCTGACAGGGGAGTGCAGGGTATTGACATGCAGTACCTACACATTCTGACAGGGGAGGGCAGGGTATTGACATGCCGTACCTACACATTCTGACAAGGGAGGGGAGGGTATGGATTCTGATTTCTGGTATGCCGTACCTACACATTCTGACAGGGGAGGGCAGCTAGGGTATTGACATGCCGTACCTACACATTCTGACAGGGGAGGGCAGGGTATTGACATGCCGTACCTACACATTCTGACAGGGGAGGGCAGGGTATTGACATGCAGTACCTACACATTCTGACAGGGGAGGGCAGGGTATTGACATGCAGTACCTACACATTCTGACAGGGGAGGGCAAGGTATTGACATGCCGTACCTACACATTCTGACAGGGGAGGGCAGGGTATTGACATGCCGTACCTACACATTCTGACAGGGGAGGGCAGGGTATTGACATGCCGTACCTACACATTCTGACAGGGGAGGGCAGGGTATTGACATGCAGTACCTGCACATTCTGACAGGGGAGGGCAGGGTATTGACATGCCGTACCTACACATTCTGACAGGGGAGGGCAGGGTATTGACATGCCATACCTACACATTCTGACAGGGGAGGGCAGGGTATTGACATGCAGTACCTACACATTCTGACAGGGGAGGGCAGGGTATTGACATGCAGTACCTACACATTCTGACAGGGGAGGGCAGGGTATTGACATGCCGTACCTACACATTCTGACAGGGGAGGGCAGGGTATTGACATGCAGTACCTACACATTCTGACAGGGGAGGGCAGGGTATTGACATGCAGTACCTACACATTCTGACAGGGGAGGGCAGGGTATTGAAATGCAGTACCTACACATTCTGACAGGGGAGGGCAGGGTATTGACATGCCGTACCTACACATTCTGACAGGGGAGGGTAGGGTATTGACATGCCGTACCTACACATTCTGACAGGGGAGGGCAGGGTATTGACATGCAGTACCTACACATTCTGACAGGGGAGGGCAGCTAGGGTATTGACATGCAGTACCTACACATTCTGACAGGGGAGGGCAGGGTATTGACATGCAGTACCTACACATTCTGACAGGGGAGGGCAGGGTATTGACATGCAGTACCTACACATTCTGACAGGGGAGGGCAGGGTATTGACATGCAGTACCTACACATTCTGACAGGGGAGGGCAGGGTATTGACATGCAGTACCTACACATTCTGACAGGGGAGGGCAGGGTAATGACATGCCGTACCTACACATTCTGACAGGGGAGGGCAAGGTATTGACATGCCGTACCTGCACATTCTGACAGGGGAGGGCAGGGTATTGACATGCCGTACCTACACATTCTGACAGGGGAGGGCAGGGTATTGACATGCCGTACCTACACATTCTGACAGGGGAGGGCAGGGTATTGACATGCAGTACCTACACATTCTGACAGGGGAGGGCAGGGTATTGACATGCAGTACCTACACATTCTGACAGGGGAGGGCAAGGTATTGACATGCCGTACCTACACATTCTGACAGGGGAGGGCAGGGTATTGACATGCCGTACCTACACATTCTGACAGGGGAGGGCAGGGTATTGACATGCCGTACCTACACATTCTGACAGGGTAGGGCAGGGTATTGACATGCAGTACCTACACATTCTGACAGGGGAGGGCAGGGTATTGACATGCCGTACCTACACATTCTGACAGGGGAGGGCAGGGTATTGACATGCAGTACCTACACATTCTGACAGGGGAGGGCAGGGTATTGACATGCAGTACTTACACATTCTGACAGGGGAGGGCAGGGTATTGACATGCCGTACCTACACATTCTGACAGGGGAGGGCAGGGTATTGACATGCAGTACCTACACATTCTGACAGGGGAGGGCAGGGTATTGACATGCAGTACCTACACATTCTGACAGGGGAGGGCAGGGTATTGACATGCCGTACCTACACATTCTGACAGGGGAGGGCAGGGTATTGACATGCAGTACCTACACATTCTGACAGGGGAGGGCAGGGTATTGACATGCAGTACCTACACATTCTGACAGGGGAGGGTAGGGTATTGACATGCAGTACCTACACATTCTGACAGGGGAGGGCAGGGTATTGACATGCAGTACCTACACATTCTGACAGGGGAGGGCAGGGTATTGACATGCAGTACCTACACATTCTGACAGGGGAGGGCAGGGTATTGACATGCAGTACCTACACATTCTGACAGGGGAGGGCAGGGTATTGACATGCAGTACCTACACATTCTGACAGGGGAGGGCAGGGTATTGACATGCAGTACCTACACATTCTGACAGGGGAGGGCAGGGTATTGACATGCAGTACCTACACATTCTGACAGGGGAGGGCAGGGTATTGACATGCCGTACCTACACATTCTGACAGGGGAGGGCAGCTAGGGTATTGACATGCAGTACCTACACATTCTGACAGGGGAGGGCAGGGTATTGACATGCCGTACCTACACATTCTGACAGGGGAGGGCAGGGTATTGACATGCAGTACCTACACATTCTGACAGGGGAGGGCAGGGTATTGACATGCAGTACCTACACATTCTGACAGGGGAGGGCAGGGTATTGACATGCAGTACCTACACATTCTGACAGGGGAGGGCAGGGTATTGACATGCCGTACCTACACATTCTGACAGGGGAGGGCAGGGTATTGACATGCAGTACCTACACATTCTGACAGGGGAGGGCAGGGTATTGACATGCAGTACCTACACATTCTGACAGGGGAGGGCAGGGTATTGACATGCAGTACCTACACATTCTGACAGGGGAGGGCAGGGTATTGACATGCCGTACCTACACATTCTGACAGGGGAGGGCAGCTAGGGTATTGACATGCAGTACCTACACATTCTGACAGGGGAGGGCAGGGTATTGACATGCCCTACCTACACATTCTGACAGGGGAGGGCAGGGTATTGACATGCAGTACCTACACATTCTGACAGGGGAGGGCAGGGTATTGACATGCAGTACCTACACATTCTGACAGGGGAGGGCAGGGTATTGACATGCAGTACCTACACATTCTGACAGGGGAGGGCAGGGTATTGACATGCAGTACCTACACATTCTGACAGGGGAGGGTAGGGTATTGACATGCAGTACCTACACATTCTGACAGGGGAGGGCAGGGTATTGACATGCCGTACCTACACATTCTGACAGGGGAGGGCAGGGAATTGACTAGCCTGCCTCCCAGGCCCTTTTTAAATGTCTTCCATTGTGGATAGATGGCACTGCAGTATACTAGGAGCTCACTTGAATATCAGTAATCTCCCTCGTGTGGCAATTGTGGGAACTAAATGGCCAACAGTAGGCCACAAGTCCCTATCTAGTATAGGTGCAGGCTTCTATATATAAATAAGCAAAATCCTAACAGAGCCTTGTGGCTAGGCTAGGTATTGACATGCAGTACCTACACATTCTGACAGGGGAGGGCAGGGTATTGTCATGAAGTACCTACACATTCTGACAGGGGAGGGTAGGGTATTGACATGCAGTACCTACACATTCTGATAGGGGAGGGCAGGGTATTGACATGCAGTACCTACACATTCTGACAGGGGAGGGCAGCTAGGGTATTGACATGCCGTACCTACACATTCTGACAGGGGAGGGCAGGGTATTGACATGCAGTACCTACACATTCTGACAGGGGAGGGCAGCTAGGGTATTGACATGCCGTACCTACACATTCTGACAAGCGAGGGCAGGGTATTGACATGCAGTACCTACACATTCTGACAGGGGAGGGCAGGGTATTGACATGCAGTACCTACACATTCTGACAGGGGAGGGCAGCTAGGGTATTGACATGCAGTACCTACACATTCTGACAGGGGAGGGCAGGGTATTGACATGCAGTACCTACACATTCTGACAGGGGAGGGCAGGGTATTGACATGCCGTACCTACACATTCTGACAGGGGAGGGCAGGGTATTGACATGCAGTACCTACACATTCTGACAGGGGAGGGCAGGGTATTGACATGCAGTACCTACACATTCTGACAGGGGAGGGCAGGGTATTGACATGCAGTACCTACACATTCTGACAGGGGAGGGCAGGGTATTGACATGCCGTACCTACACATTCTGACAGGGGAGGGCAGGGTATTGACATGCAGTACCTACACATTCTGACAGGGGAGGGCAGCTAGGGTATTGACATGCAGTACCTACACATTCTGACAGGGGAGGGCAGGGTATTGACATGCAGTACCTACACATTCTGACAGGGGAGGGCAGGGTATTGACATGCAGTACCTACACATTCTGACAGGGGAGGGCAGCTAGGGTATTGACATGCAGTACCTACACATTCTGACAGGGTAGGGCAGGGTATTGACATGCAGTACCTACACATTCTGACAGGGGAGGGCAGGGTATTGACATGCCGTGCCTACACATTCTGACAGGGGAGGGCAGGGTATTGACATGCAGTACCTACACATTCTGACAGGGGAGGGCAGCTAGGGTATTGACATGCAGTACCTACACATTCTGACAGGGGAGGGCAGGGTATTGACATGCAGTACCTACACATTCTGACAGGGGAGGGCAGGGTATTGACATGCAGTACCTACACATTCTGACAGGGGAGGGCAGGGTAATGACATGCCGTACCTACACATTCTGACAGGGGAGGGCAGGGTATTGACATGCCGTACCTGCACATTCTGACAGGGGAGGGCAGGGTATTGACATGCCGTACCTACACATTCTGACAGGGGAGGGCAGGGTATTGACATGCAGTACCTACACATTCTGACAGGGGAGGGCAGGGTATTGACATGCCGTACCTACACATTCTGACAGGGGAGGGCAGGGTATTGACATGCAGTACCTACACATTCTGACAGGGGAGGGCAGGGTATTGACATGCAGTACCTACACATTCTGACAGGGGAGGGCAGGGTATTGACATGCAGTACCTACACATTCTGACAGGGGAGGGCAGGGTATTGACATGCCGTACCTACACATTCTGACAGGGGAGGGTAGGGTATTGACATGCCGTACCTACACATTCTGACAGGGGAGGGCAGGGTATTGACATGCCGTACCTACACATTCTGACAGGGGAGGGCAGGGTATTTACATGCAGTACCTACACATTCTGACAGGGGAGGGCAGGGTATTGACATGCAGTACCTACACATTCTGACAGGGGAGGGCAGGGTATTGACATGCAGTACCTACACATTCTGACAGGGGAGGGCAGGGTATTGACATGCAGTACCTACACATTCTGACAGGGGAGGGCAGGGTAATGACATGCCGTACCTTCACATTCTGACAGGGGAGGGCAGGGTATTGACATGCCGTACCTGCACATTCTGACAGGGGAGGGCAGGGTATTGACATGCCGTACCTACACATTCTGACAGGGGAGGGCAGGGTATTGACATGCCGTACCTACACATTCTGACAGGGGAGGGCAGGGTATTGACATGCAGTACCTACACATTCTGACAGGGGAGGGCAGGGTATTGACATGCAGTACCTACACATTCTGACAGGGGAGGGCAAGGTATTGACATGCTGTACCTACACATTCTGACAGGGGAGGGCAGGGTATTGACATGCCGTACCTACACATTCTGACAGGGGAGGGCAGGGTATTGACATGCCGTACCTACACATTCTGACAGGGTAGGGCAGGGTATTGACATGCAGTACCTACACATTCTGACAGGGGAGGGCAGGGTATTGACATGCCGTACCTACACATTCTGACAGGGGAGGGCAGGGTATTGACATGCAGTACCTACACATTCTGACAGGGGAGGGCAGGGTATTGACATGCAGTACCTACACATTCTGACAGGGGAGGGCAGGGTATTGACATGCCGTACCTACACATTCTGACAGGGGAGGGCAGGGTATTGACATGCAGTACCTACACATTCTGACAGGGGAGGGCAGGGTTTTGACATGCAGTACCTACACATTCTGACAGGGGAGGGCAGGGTATTGACATGCAGTACCTACACATTCTGACAGGGGAGGGTAGGGTATTGACATGCAGTACCTACACATTCTGACAGGGGAGGGCAGGGTATTGACATGCAGTACCTACACATTCTGACAGGGGAGGGCAGGGTATTGACATGCCGTACCTACACATTCTGACAGGGGAGGGCAGGGTATTGACATGCAGTACCTACACATTCTGACAGGGGAGGGCAGGGTATTGACATGCAGTACCTACACATTCTGACAGGGGAGGGCAGGGTATTGACATGCCGTACCTACACATTCTGACAGGGGAGGGCAGGGTATTGACATGCAGTACCTACACATTCTGACAGGGGAGGGCAGGGTATTGACATGCAGTACCTACACATTCTGACAGGGGTGGGCAGGGTATTGACATGCCGTACCTACACATTCTGACAGGGGAGGGCAGGGTATTGACATGCCGTACCTACACATTCTGACAGGGGAGGGCAGCTAGGGTATTGACATGCAGTACCTACACATTCTGACAGGGGAGGGTAGGGTATTGACATGCAGTACCTACACATTCTGACAGGGGAGGGCAGGGTATTGACATGCAGTACCTACACATTCTGACAGGGGAGGGCAGGGTATTGACATGCAGTACCTACACATTCTGACAGGGGAGGGCAGGGTATTGACATGCCGTACCTACACATTCTGACAGGGGAGGGCAGCTAGGGTATTGACATGCAGTACCTACACATTCTGACAGGGGAGGGCAGGGTATTGACATGCCCTACCTACACATTCTGACAGGGGAGGGCAGGGTATTGACATGCAGTACCTACACATTCTGACAGGGGAGGGCAGGGTATTGACATGCAGTACCTACACATTCTGACAGGGGAGGGCAGGGTATTGACATGCAGTACCTACACATTCTGACAGGGGAGGGCAGGGTATTGACATGCAGTACCTACACATTCTGACAGGGGAGGGTAGGGTATTGACATGCAGTACCTACACATTCTGACAGGGGAGGGCAGGGTATTGACATGCCGTACCTACACATTCTGACAGGGGAGGGCAGGGTATTGACTAGCCTGCCTCCCAGGCCCTTTTTAAATGTCTTCCATTGTGGATAGATGGCACTGCAGTATACTAGGAGCTCACTTGAATATCAGTAATCTCCCTCGTGTGGCAATTGTGGGAACTAAATGGCCAACAGTAGGCCACAAGTCCCTATCTAGTATAGGTGCAGGCTTCTATATATAAATAAGCAAAATCCTAACAGAGCCTTGTGGCTAGGCTAGGTATTGACATGCAGTACCTACACATTCTGACAGGGGAGGGCAGGGTATTGTCATGAAGTACCTACACATTCTGACAGGGGAGGGTAGGGTATTGACATGCAGTACCTACACATTCTGATAGGGGAGGGCAGGGTATTGACATGCAGTACCTACACATTCTGACAGGGGAGGGCAGCTAGGGTATTGACATGCCGTACCTACACATTCTGACAGGGGAGGGCAGGGTATTGACATGCAGTACCTACACATTCTGACAGGGGAGGGCAGCTAGGGTATTGACATGCAGTACCTACACATTCTGACAGGGGAGGGCAGGGTATTGACATGCAGTACCTACACATTCTGACAGGGGAGGGCAGGGTATTGACATGCAGTACCTACACATTCTGACAGGGGAGGGGAGGGTATTGACATGCAGTACCTACACATTCTGACAGGGGAGGGCAGGGTATTGACATGCCGTACCTACACATTCTGACAGGGGAGGGCAGGGTATTGACATGCAGTACCCACACATTCTGACAGGGGAGGGCAGGGTATTGACATGCAGTACCTACACATTCTGACAGGGGAGGGCAGGGTATTGACATGCAGTACCTACACATTCTGACAGGGGAGGGCAGGGTATTGACATGCAGTACCTACACATTCTGACAGGGGAGGGCAGCTAGGGTATTGACATGCAGTACCTACACATTCTGACAGGGGAGGGCAGGGTATTGACATGCAGTACCTACACATTCTGACAGGGGAGGGCAGGGTATTGACATGCAGTACCTACACATTCTGACAGGGGAGGGCAGGGTATTGACATGCAGTACCTACACATTCTGACAGGGGAGGGCAGGGTATTGACATGCAGTACCTACACATTCTGACAGGGGAGGGCAGGGTATTGACATGCAGTACCTACACATTCTGACAGGGGAGGGCAGCTAGGGTATTGACATGCCGTACCTACACATTCTGACAGGAGAGGGCAGGGTAATGACATGCCGTACCTACACATTCTGACAGGGGAGGGCAGGGTATTGACATGCAGTACCTACACATTCTGACAGGGGAGGGCAGCTAGGGTATTGACATGCCGTACCTACACATTCTGACAAGCGAGGGGAGGGTATGGATTCTGATTTCTCCTTCCCATTCCAGTATTTCAGATTCCCACCACTGTCATTAGCTTGTGATCCAGGGCAGGGTCCTAGCCAGGATTTAGAAACTTGGTGCCCAAAATAAACAGCGGTAAACGTTTAGGGCATTCTCTTTTTCGAGGGAGGCCACTGTGTACTCAGATTACAACCTTAAACTTGTATTTACTTTTTGTAATAAGGCATAATATTCTAATACAATGTCATAAGAATTATATTGAGGTGAAAAAATTCAATCATATGCTTGAAATTGACATTTAATCAAATTCCTCTTAAAATGATTTGGGTGTGATTTTTGAGGGTTTCGGTGTTCAAATGACACCCAGAAGTCCTGCTAGCTGTAAGACTTAATTTAGATCCAGGGTATGAGAAAGTATCATTGACATTCCTAACCAATAATATCCTGCTCCTGGAGGTCCTCTCCTGTCAGATATGCTGCATGGCTACGTAGGGTTAATTGAAGTTATTCAAAATTAATGAAGGAGGCTGCTTCTGACAAGCTGACATTTCCAACTTCTAGAAATGATGTATTGATGAACTTCTATGTCTGTGTGTTATAATTAATGCGGATGATCATCTCTGAATGAAACAACTATTACTTCCTCCTGTTTCACCTAAATCTTTAAGGGTTTACAAGAACTAGAAACAGTCACAACTTGCACCAAAGGAAAAGTATGTACAGAATTTTACTTTCCCTAGTTTTTAGGCATTTTCCAGGCAAAGATAAATATCAACCCATTGAAGTTAGAAATGGTCTGGATCCATGATACTTTTGCCAATAATTTGGAATGGTAGGATGAAGCTGTTGGTATTGTTTAGATTAAGATCTTTCCTTCAAGTATTTTCCCAACTTAGCTTTTTGCCTGGAAGATTTTATTTACCCATTTATGTCTGTAGCACCCCAAAACTGCCTGACTATCATGGTAAGCTCTCTCTAGCGAAAGCAATTTTCAGAAAGTGTTTGAAGAAGAAATGTAAATCAGAAACTAATTTACAAATTCCCTTCCAATATTTTTCCACTTAATGGTTAATTTCAAAGTTATTTTCAAAAGTATCACAGGTATAGATAGCATTGGTCAAGGAAATCTCAAAGCATGAGTGGCTCAATATAGCCAGGAAGTTTTTGGTAGCTAGGGGCAGAAATGTGTTTATAGTATAACACCAGACACATCCCCTCACCGCATATGGAACGCATTGATTGATGTAGCGTTTTATGCTGAGAGGCTCCTGTGCCAAATGTCGTCTGGATCTTTGATACAATTGAAAATAACTTCAAAATTAAGAGCAAATTCAGTGAATATTCGAAGGAGAGTTAATTTTTGGTAACTGATCAACATTTCTCCGTCAAATGTTTTTCCAGATCTGCTTTGGTAAATAAGATATCAGCAAAACAGTCAGGAGATTTGGCACTGCAGGGTTGAGTGGGTTGAGGGGAGCGCATTGATTGGCGTGTGATCAATCAACTAAAGGCTTGAGTTTCACTTACGAGGAGGAGAATATCGGCTGATTGTAAGGATAGTGTGACAATCTCAAGGCTTCACTGCCCACCAAATCAACCCTGTAATGCCCATGCACAGTAGCAAAAAGCAGCCTGACAATTTTGTGGAAATTATTTGAAGGAGAAATGTTGATTAAAACACTACCAACAAATCTCCTTCAATTTTTTTTCGTAAATTCAATCTCTTTTCCCAAGTTATAGTCAAAAATATCTAAGATGCAGACAACAATTTTATGAGTTCTTAGGCATTAATGGGTTAAACTCCTAAAACATATCCCAGCATCATGTGTAGCTTAGATGCTCTTGAAAGTCTTATAGTGATGATCATGTATGGATTCACGTAATATTGCAAGGAGAATTTGATTTTGAGTTTTGAAAAACATCTGTCCATCGAATATTTTTCCAAAATATGCTTTTTTTTTAAAGATATTATCCAATATTGTCTGGACCTTCGATGTTTTTTGAAAATCACGTAGGATGTTAAGTGAATTCACACCTTCAGTTAGGATGAACATTTCTCATTCAAAACTTTCCCTATGTAACTTCTTTTTTTTCTTTTTTTTGTGGGGGGGGGGGGGGGATACAAACAGAAGAAAAATGTAACTTGCAAACTATTTGTTTTGGATATGAATGTGAAGAATTGTTAATAAAAAAAAACGGATCTTTGCAGTGGTATTTTCGGAGTTCACCGGTTAAAACTAAAGAATTTAAGTATCTTAGAAACAATATGCCTTTGGGATAGATGTCTCTGAAACTTAAACTGGGACATGTAAATGGTATTTTGGGAGTGAAAGGGTAAAAAAAGAAAGATCAAATAATATTTGAAATAGAAAGAAACGGTTAAACAATAATGAAAATGCTTAGGAGATGAACTGGTTATACCATCCCTGCTTAGAGTGCTTCTGATAATTATCATCCGGAGCTTTGATACTTCTTAAATAGAATAAGAATTAGAGCACAGATTCATTGAATATTTGAAGAAGTGTTGTAGGTCGGTTTCGGGCACAGACAATTAGAGCACAAATTCATAAAATATTTGGATAAGATTTGTAGGCCAGATTCTTAAAAATGTTTCTCCTTAAGATATTTTTTGAAAAATGCTTTCGTTAGAGAGATATCATCAAAATAGTCAGGCCTTTATTGGCTGCTACTGGCGTTAATGGTTTAAAAATTCAACTGAATCATGGAAATGGTGGTGAATGGGTTAAAAAACAAAAAGGAAACATCCTGTAAACAAATTTAGCTGTCTTGGTAATGAATGGTTTTAAGACCTTTAGCATAGAAATGAGTGCAGGCTCGCAGCAACGTGTCCGTGGTTTATTCAGCTTTATCGGTGTTTTATTCCGCGTCCCAGGTGCGGTTGTCTCCTTTATTCCTATCAGAAAGTGGAAAGCTTTCCCCTTTCCCAGGCCAGTATGTCTTGATTACCGTAATCTTGTGCGTCTAACTGGGTTTGGCACTCAGGCCTGTCGTGGGGCCCATACAGGAGGGCTGATTTGATTTAACGGTTTTTGGGGAGGAAAGGATAGTTGATTTCTGTCGAGTTATATAGTGATGGAGGCATGAGATAGAAGGGCTTGCTCTGAGGGCCGAGTGGTCTTAGGTGTCAGGAGCTGCTCAGAGAGCCTGCCTTGATTATATGTCAGGACCTGCCTTCAGGGCCTTCCTAGATAGCCGAGTGGTCTACTGCTTCAGGGCCTTCCTAGATAGCCGAGTGGTCTACTGCTTCAGGGCCTACTCTGATAGCCGAGTGGTCTACTGCCTCAGGGCCTGCTCTGATAGCCAAGTGGTCTACAGCTTCAGGGCCTACTCTGATAGCCAAGTGGTCTACAGCTTCAGGGCCTGCTCTGATAGCCGAGTGGTCTAATGCTTCAGGGCCTGCTCTGATAGCTAAGTGGTCTATTGCTTCAGGGCCTGCTCTGATAGCCGAGTGGTCTACTGCCTCAGGGCCTGCTCTGATAGCCGAGTGGTCTAATGCTTCAGGGCCTGCTCTGATAGCCAAGTGGTCTATTGCTTCAGGGCCTGCTCTGATAGCCGAGTGGTCTAATGCTTCAGGGCCTGCTCTGATAGCCAAGTGGTCTACTGCTTCAGGGCCTACTCTGATAGCCGAGTGGTCTACTGCCTCAGGGCCTGCTCTGATAGCCGAGTGGTCTAATGCTTCAGGGCCTGCTCTGATAGCCGAGTGGTCTACTGCCTCAGGGCCTGCTCTGATAGCCAAGTGGTCTACAGCTTCAGGGCTCTCCTAGATAGCCGAGTGGTCTACAGCTTCAGGGCCTGCTCTGATAGCCGAGTGGTCTACTGCTTCAGGGCCTACTCTGATAGCCGAGTGGTCTACTGCTTCAGGGCCTACTCTGATAGCAGAGTGGTCTACTGCTTCAGGGCCTACTCTGATAGCCGAGTGGTCTACTGCTTCAGGGCCTTCCTAGATAGCCGAGTGGTCTACTGCTTCAGGGCTTTCCTAGATAGCCGAGTGGTCTACAGCTTCAGGGCCTGCTCTGATAGCCGAGTGGTCTACTGCTTCAGGGCCTGCTCTGATAGCCGAGTGGTCTACTGCTTCAGGGCCTGCTCTGATAGCCGAGTGGTCTACTGCTTCAGGGCCTACTCTGATAGCAGAGTGGTCTACTGCTTCAGGGCCTACTCTGATAGCCGAGTGGTCTACTGCTTCAGGGCCTACTCTGATAGCCGAGTGGTCTACTGCTTCAGGGCCTACTCTGATAGCAGAGTGGTCTACTGCCTCAGGGCCTGCTCTGATAGCCGAGTGGTCTAATGCTTCAGGGCCTGATCTGATAGCAGAGTGGTCTACTGCTTCAGGGCCTACTCTGATAGCCGAGTGGTCTACTGCTTCAGGGCCTGCTCTGATAGCCGAGTGGTCTACTGCCTCAGGGCCTGCTCTGATAGCCAAGTGGTCTACTGCTTCAGGGCCTGATCTGATAGCAGAGTGGTCTACTGCTTCAGGGCCTACTCTGATAGCCGAGTGGTCTACTGCTTCAGGGCCTTCCTAGATAGCCGAGTGGTCTACTGCCTCAGGGCCTGCTCTGATAGCCGAGTGGTCTAATGCTTCAGGGCCTACTCTGATAGCCAAGTGGTCTATTGCTTCAGGGCCTACTCTGATAGCCAAGTGGTCTACTGCTTCAGGGCCTGCTCTGATAGCCGAGTGGTCTACAGCTTCAGGGCCTGATCTGATAGCCGAGTGGTCTATTGCTTCAGGGCCTGCTCTGATAGCCAAGTGGTCTATTGCTTCAGGGCCTACTCTGATAGCCGAGTGGTCTACTGCTTCAGGGCCTACTCTGATAGCCGAGTGGTCTACTGCTTCAGGGCCTACTCTGATAGCAGAGTGGTCTACTGCCTCAGGGCCTGCTCTGATAGCCGAGTGGTCTAATGCTTCAGGGCCTGCTCTGATAGCCGAGTGGTCTACTGCTTCAGGGCCTGATCTGATAGCCAAGTGGTCTATTGCTTCAGGGCCTGCTCTGATAGCCGAGTGGTCTACTGCTTCAGGGCCTGATCTGATAGCCAAGTGGTCTATTGCTTCAGGGCCTGCTCTGATAGCCGAGTGGTCTACTGCTTCAGGGCCTTCCTAGATAGCCGAGTGGTCTACTGCTTCAGGGCCTGATCTGATAGCCGAGTGGTCTAATGCTTCAGGGCCTTCCTAGATAGCCGAGTGGTCGACAGCTTCAGGGCCTTCCTAGATAGCCGAGTGGTCTACTGCTTCAGGGCCTGATCTGATAGCCAAGTGGTCTACTGCTTCAGGGCCTGATCTGATAGCCGAGTGGTCTATTGCTTCAGGGCCTGCTCTGATAGCCGAGTGGTCTACTGCCTCAGGGCCTGCTCTGATAGCCGAGTGGTCTAATGCTTCAGGGCCTGCTCTGATAGCCAAGTGGTCTATTGCTTCAGGGCCTACTCTGATAGCCAAGTGGTCTATTGCTTCAGGGCCTGCTCTGATAGCCGAGTGGTCTACTGCCTCAGGGCCTGCTCTGATAGCCGAGTGGTCTAATGCTTCAGGGCCTGCTCTGATAGCCAAGTGGTCTATTGCTTCAGGGCCTGCTCTGATAGCCGAGTGGTCTAATGCTTCAGGGCCTGCTCTGATAGCCGAGTGGTCTACTGCTTCAGGGCCTTCCTAGATAGCCGAGTGGTCTACTGCCTCAGGGCCTGCTCTGATAGCCAAGTGGTCTACAGCTTCAGGGCCTACTCTGATAGCCAAGTGGTCTACAGCTTCAGGGCCTGCTCTGATAGCCGAGTGGTCTAATGCTTCAGGGCCTGCTCTGATAGCCAAGTGGTCTATTGCTTCAGGGCCTGCTCTGATAGCAGAGTGGTCTACTGCTTCAGGGCTTTCCTAGATAGCCGAGTGGTCTACTGCTTCAGGGCCTTCCTAGATAGCCGAGTGGTCTACTGCTTCAGGGCCTTCCTAGATAGCCGAGTGGTCTACTGCTTCAGGGCCTTCCTAGATAGCCGAGTGGTCTACTGCTTCAGGGCCTTCCTAGATAGCCGAGTGGTCTACTGCTTCAGGGCCTTCCTAGATAGCCGAGTGGTCTACTGCTTCAGGGCCTTCCTAGATAGCCAAGTGGTCTACTGCTTCAGGGCCTGATCTGATAGCCGAGTGGTCTATTGCTTCAGGGCCTTCCTAGATAGCCGAGTGGTCTACTGCTTCAGGGCCTGATCTGATAGCCGAGTGGTCTATTGCTTCAGGGCCTTCCTAGATAGCCGAGTGGTCTACTGCTTCAGGGCCTGATCTGATAGCCGAGTGGTCTATTGCTTCAGGGCCTTCCTAGATAGCCGAGTGGTCTACTGCTTCAGGGCCTTCCTAGATAGCCAAGTGGTCTACTGCTTCAGGGCCTGATCTGATAGCCGAGTGGTCTACTGCTTCAGGGCCTTCCTAGATAGCCAAGTGGTCTACTGCTTCAGGGCCTGATCTGATAGCCAAGTGGTCTACTGCTTCAGGGCCTGATCTGATAGCCAAGTGGTCTACTGCTTCAGGGCCTTCCTAGATAGCCAAGTGGTCTACTGCTTCAGGGCCTGATCTGATAGCCGAGTGGTCTATTGCTTCAGGGCCTTCCTAGATAGCCGAGTGGTCTACTGCTTCAGGGCCTTCCTAGATAGCCAAGTGGTCTACTGCTTCAGGGCCTGATCTGATAGCCGAGTGGTCTACAGCTTCAGGGCCTTCCTAGATAGCCGAGTGGTCTACTGCTTCAGGGCCTTCCTAGATAGCCGAGTGGTCTACTGCTTCAGGGCCTTCCTAGATAGCCGAGTGGTCTACTGCTTCAGGGCCTTCCTAGATAGCCGAGTGGTCTACTGCTTCAGGGCCTGATCTGATAGCCGAGTGGTCTACAGCTTCAGGGCTCTCCTAGATAGCCGAGTGGTCTACTGCTTCAGGGCCTGATCTGATAGCCGAGTGGTCTACTGCTTCAGGGCCTTCCTAGATAGCCGAGTGGTCTACTGCTTCAGGGCCTTTCTAGATAGCCGAGTGGTCTACTGTTTCAGGGCCTTCCTAGATAGCCGAGTGGTCTACTGCTTCAGGGCCTGATCTGATAGCCGAGTGGTATACTGGTTCAGGGCCTTCCTAGATAGCCGAGTGGTCTACTGCTTCAGGGCCTTCCTAGATAGCCGAGTGGTCTACTGCTTCAGGGCCTTCCTAGATAGCCGAGTGGTCTAATGCTTCAGGGCCTTCCTAGATAGCCGAGTGGTCTAATGCTTCAGGGCCTTCCTAGATAGCCGAGTGGTCTACTGCTTCAGGGCCTTCCTAGATAGCAGAGTGGTCTACTGCTTCAGGGCCTGATCTGATAGCCGAGTGGTCTACTGCTTCAGGGCCTTCCTAGATAGCCGAGTGGTCTACTGCTTCAGGGCCTTCCTAGATAGCCGAGTGGTCTACTGCTTCAGGGCCTTCCTAGATAGCCGAGTGGTCTACTGCTTCAGGGCCTGATCTGATAGCCGAGTGGTCTACTGCTTCAGGGCCTTCCTAGATAGCCGAGTGGTCTACAGCTTCAGGGCCTTCCTAGATAGCAGAGTGGTCTACTGCTTCAGGGCCTTCCTAGATAGCCGAGTGGTCTACTGCTTCAGGGCCTTCCTAGATAGCAGAGTGGTCTACTGCTTCAGGGCCTTCCTAGATAGCCGAGTGGTCTACTGCTTCAGGGCCTTCCTAGATAGCCGAGTGGTCTACTGCTTCAGGGCCTGATCTGATAGCCAAGTGGTCTACTGCTTCAGGGCCTTCCTAGATAGCCGAGTGGTCTACTGCTTCAGGGCCTTCCTAGATAGCCGAGTGGTCTACTGCTTCAGGGCCTTCCTAGATAGCCGAGTGGTCTACAGCTTCAGGGCCTTCCTAGATAGCAGAGTGGTCTACTGCTTCAGGGCCTTCCTAGATAGCCGAGTGGTCTACTGCTTCAGGGCCTTCCTAGATAGCCGAGTGGTCTACTGCTTCAGGGCCTTCCTAGATAGCCGAGTGGTCTACTGCTTCAGGGCCTGATCTGATAGCCAAGTGGTCTACTGCTTCAGGGCCTTCCTAGATAGCCGAGTGGTCTACTGCTTCAGGGCCTTCCTAGATAGCCGAGTGGTCTACTGCTTCAGGGCCTTCCTAGATAGCCGAGTGGTCTACTGCTTCAGGGCCTTCCTAGATAGCAGAGTGGTCTACTGCTTCAGGGCCTTCCTAGATAGCCGAGTGGTCTACTGCTTCAGGGCCTGATCTGATAGCCGAGTGGTCTATTGCTTCAGGGCCTTCCTAGATAGCCGAGTGGTCTACTGCTTCAGGGCCTTCCTAGATAGCCGAGTGGTCTATTGCTTCAGGGCCTGATCTGATAGCCGAGTGGTCTATTGCTTCAGGGCCTTCCTAGATAGCCGAGTGGTCTACTGCTTCAGGGCCTTCCTAGATAGCCGAGTGGTCTATTGCTTCAGGGCCTTCCTAGATAGCCGAGTGGTCTATTGCTTCAGGGCCTGATCTGATAGCCGAGTGGTCTACTGCTTCAGGGCCTTCCTAGATAGCCGAGTGGTCTACTGCTTCAGGGCCTTCCTAGATAGCCGAGTGGTCTACTGCTTCAGGGCCTTCCTAGATAGCCGAGTGGTCTACTGCTTCAGGGCCTTCCTAGATAGCCGAGTGGTCTACTGCTTCAGGGCCTTCCTAGATAGCCGAGTGGTCTACTGCTTCAGGGCCTTCCTAGATAGCCGAGTGGTCTACTGCTTCAGGGCCTTCCTAGATAGCCGAGTGGTCTACTGCTTCAGGGCTTTCCTAGATAGCCCAGTGGTCTACTGCATCAGGGCCTTCCTAGATAGCCGAGTGGTCTACTGCTTCAGGGCCTTCCTAGATAGCCGAGTGGTCTACTGCTTCAGGGCTTTCCTAGATAGCCCAGTGGTCTACTGCATCAGGGCCTTCCTAGATAGCCAAGTGGTCTACTGCTTCAGGGCCTGCTCCGATAACTGAGTGGTCTAATGTGTTAGGGCCTGCTCCTATATCTGAGTGGTCTAATGTATCAAGGACTTCCCCAATAGCAATAGCCAAGTGGTCTAAGGCATCGGGGCGTGCCACCTTAGCCGAACGGTCTCACACATAGGCAACAGGTTAACTCTGATTTTACAGAATTATTATACATGGTACCTGGGATATAGATACATGAAAATCTTCTTTCTAACCCAGTTTGCTATCAATTAAATTTAAAGAAAGGCAGTGTGAATAGCTCAAAACAGCATTCATTGATTTAGATATTCTGGTATGTTACTTTTTTCCATGATTATCCCTTTCATTGGCTGACTTTTATTCAACCTTGCTTGATATTAATTTAATTTAAAGGGAGGCAGTGTGAAGATTACTAAACAGCCTCTATTGTTTTAGGTATCTTTTGCTAAGATGTTACTTTTTCATGATTATCCCTTCTTTTGACTGACATTTATTCATTTTGTTTCCTTTGTTTTTGCAGGAATCTTACCCTGGGATCATTAAAGCCCACAGCATTTTGTAAATAAAGGTGAGTGGTACATCTTTTCTTGAAGATTTTAATCATCAAAATAATTTATGTGAAGAAACATTTCTAACCCTTATGCTGCTGGTGGCTAATTTGGCCAATACAAAATGATGCAAAAACCTAAAAAATGCCTAAACTCTGGCACATGGGTACTCATCTGAGAGTACTCATCAAGAGCTATTACTATCCAATGAATACCAACGTGACAGTGTTTAGATGGTCCTTGGGCTTTGGACGAATGTAGTTTCAGCATTGGAAGGGTTCAGGTGATGCAGTCATCTGCAAACTTTGTTGCTCTATATTTTGAGGCCTTTCACCTGCTGGCCATCTTGATCCATTGTTACATAACTGTGCATTTCATTATGCATTTCTTGTTGAAACACTTCAAAAGCAAGATATTTTAAAAAGGACATTTTTTGCACAATTCTTTTACCTTATATTAACAAGGAGTTTTGTTCTAGGCTGGTGGTTATTTTGTTAATGATGATATAATATGATAAAGATGATGATAATAATAACACTACTACTACTACTACTACTACTACTACTAATAATAATAATAATAGTAATAATGATAATGATAAAGATAATAATAATAATAATAATAATAATAATAATGATAAAAGTAATAATAATAAAAATAATGATAATAATAATAATAATAATAATAATAATAATGATAATGATAATGATAATGATAATAATAATAATAATAATAATAATAATAATAATAATAATAATAATGTTGAGAATATCCAAAATTTTGAAGTGAATATAGAAGTATGAAATAAGAAAAAAACAGGGGATAATAATGGTGGGACACAGGTGGTAACTTGCACAAAATGAATGAATGAAGAGTAAACCCCCCTGAGCCACTGCTCAGAAATCAAGTATCAAATGAAACGGCTATAAAACAGTAGCTCTGTGCTTCAGCACTCTGTGCTTCCACTAACCCATTAGTGCTTGCAGCTGCCGAATCAGCCTGACAATTTAGACAAAATCTTACAAGTGAAGACATTCGTGAAAAGGTTTAGAGAGGAAATGTTAAGCAGTACATTACGAACAACTCTCCTTCAAATGTATTGTGAAGTTGTTCTTAATTCCAAAGTTATTGTGAAAAGTATTGAAGATCCAGACGACGATATAGACAATAAAACCCATTATTGCTTTGAAAGAGTTCCCCTAGAAATTGTTGTCTGGATCTAAAATGCTTTTGACAATAAAATTGCAATTGAAAATCATTTTACAACATGTTTAAAGGAGGGTTGTTGATAGTGTTTCAGTTAACATTTCTTCTTCAAATATTTTCCTAACTATGCATTTGCTTGAAAGTTTTGGTCAGAATTGTCAGACTGCTTTGGGCTGCTGTGGGCCACAATGGGTTAATCTTCAACCTTGCCTTAGTTGCTGCTAAAACCACACCAACAGGCAGCCTATTTTGGTTTAAACGTTATCATGAAAGTTTTTGTAGAAACTATTTGAAAGAAAAAGGTTTATTGCATTATTACCCCCTGAAACAAATATTTCTAGATAGTTTTGGAAGGTACAGTAGATCCAGACAAAACTATTTACAGGGAACAAAATGATGAAGATGGTGGTGATGATAATGACAATATATAAGATGATAATAATGATTATCATGATGTCAATGGTTAAAATGATAATTGTGATGATGCGAATGATGATGATTCTGAATATATTGCGTTTTAGGGAATGATGGCAAGTGTGATGATGATGATGAGGAGGATGATGGTGGCGATACCAATGATTATCATATCAATGGTTATGATGGTTATGATAATGATGATAATAATGATGGCTATGGTTAAGATGATAATTGTAATGATGATAATGAGATATATATATATATATATATATATTATATATATATATATATATATATATATATATATATATATATATATATATATATATATATATATATATATATATATATATATATATATATATATTTATATATATATATATGTATATATATATATATATATATATATATATATATATATATATATATATATATATATATATATATGTATATATATATATATATATATGTATACATCTATCTATCTATCTATCTATCTAATATCCATCTATCTATCTATCTATCTATCTATCTATCTATCTATCTATCTATATATATATATATATATATATATATATA
Source organism: Maea johnstoni (assembly GCA_963942565.1). Taxonomy (NCBI): domain Eukaryota; kingdom Metazoa; phylum Annelida; class Polychaeta; order Spionida; family Magelonidae; genus Maea; species Maea johnstoni. Next base: position 1,821,683 of record OZ012696.1, on the reverse strand, counting down.
TATATATATATATATATATATATATATATATATATATATATATAATTATATATATATATATATATATATATATATATATATATATATATATATATATATATATATATATATATATATATATATATATATATATATATATATAGGGAAGATGCATCTGTTGTCAATAGCATATCTGCAGTGGAATCTTGCTAACTTAAATAAGGCACTGACAGAAATGCAGGGCTTCCATATGGCTTTGTTTATTAGCCAAGAAGCCAGGCATGTAGCGCCAGTAAATCAGATTATTTTGATTATTGAATCAGGATTCGCTTGATTTCAGCATCAAGGATTGCCTGATGCCTGCGCATAGTGTTGAGACCTCTAAACCTGTGTACTCTAAGGGTTGGATAGCATTCTGAGGTACCGCTAACCGCTACTGATACTGATATCGTTTCAAAAAGTACTGTATCGTTCCATTTCATTCCTTACAGGTACTCTTTACTATACTAAACACTGTGAAGTTGTCATTTATTAGGAATTGTCCAGGATCCAATACAACTGAAGTTTTTCGACCTCAATATAATTCCCATGGTATATTATGCCTTGTTTCAATTATGTAAATACATTTTCATGGGTGAAATCTGAGTTTAATGTGCATGCATGGTCTCTCTTGAAAAATAGGACGCCCTACAGCTTTGCAATTGCCAATTTTGGGCACCCAGTTTCTAAATCCTGGCTAAGACCCTGATTGTTAACATTCATATTTCTTTTTCAAATGTATTCCAAAGTATGCTTTTGTTGCAAAGATTCCACCCCCCAAAAGTTTAGGTGCTGCAGGCCTGATTGGGTTGAATGAGTTCTAGGGTATATTTTATATGGTATCAAATGGGTGTTGTTGATAAGAGGAAAGCAATATTCCTGCATTTTGATGAAATCTCTTCCCTCGGGACATATGACATGGCCAATATTATTTGTCCTTCAGATGCAGAAGATTTTTTTCATGAATATACTGAATTTCATTAAGGTTGTTTTTCACTGGGGCCTACTAAATTTGTTGTAGGGATTTTATTAAGAAAAAAAGCAAATTGAAATGGATTTTCTGAAATTCATTTTGTCAGTTTCATTTTTCATTTTCATAAAGATTGCTTTTAACTTATAATTTGTAGCACTAAGTTCTGTAGAAGAAATTTGAGATGATAGTTTTGAATGGTTCATATTTCATATTTTCTGTATAGCTCATGTCAATTTAATCAAAGACTTTTACCACGCAAGAGGTGTGTCAGCAGCAGGGTTGGGACTCGTGCTCAGGGGATCACAGCTGGCCACAGCTTTGAGAAGGCAGAGGGCTATTTTCCCTATGATAGGTCACATGAAAAAGTCCCTGAGAAAACTTCATTTGTTAAAGGTTTTATTTGGCATTTCTGTCTGTGCGTCCCTGAGCCTGGGAGGCTGCCTCATTCATCATTGCCACATGTGCGAGTGGCACGCAATCTCATTCCCTGAAACCAATCTCCGCGGCGAGCATGACCAGGCAGGTCTGGCCAGTGTACCCAGCATACAACCACAAAACAACTCTCACCCACTCTCACTGTCAGGGTCTGGCCAGTGTACCCGGCATACAACCAGAAAACAACTCTCACCCGCTCTCACTGTCAGGGTCTGACCAGTGTACCCAGCATACAACCACAAAACAACTCTCACCCGCTCTCACTGTCAGGGTCTGGCCAGTGTACCCAGCATACAACCACAAAACAACTCTCACCCACTCTCACTGTCAGGGTCTGGCCAGTGTATACCCAGCATACAACCACAAAACAACTCTCACCCGCTCTCACTGTCAGGGTCTGGCCAGTGTACCAAGCATACAACCACAAAACAACTCTCACCCGCTCTCACTGTCAGGGTCTGGCCAGTGTACCCAGCATACAACCAGAAAACAACTCTCACCCGCTCTCACTGTCAGGGTCTGGCCAGTGTACCCAGCATACAACCACAAAACAACTCTCACCCGCTCTCACTGTCAAGGTCTGGCCAGTGTACCAAGCATACAACCACAAAACAACTCTCACCCGCTCTCACTGTCAGGGTCTGGCCAGTGTACCCGGCATACAACCACAAAACAACTCTCACCGCTCTCACTGTCAGGGTCTGGCCAGTGTACCCAGCATACAACCACAAAACAACTCTCACCCGCTCTCACTGTGAGGGTCTGGCCAGTGTACCCAGCATACAACCACAAAACAACTCTCACCCGCTCTCACTGTCAGGGTCTGGCCAGTGTACCAAGCATACAACCAGAAAACAATTCCCAACTGCTGTTCTTGTCAGAGACTCAGGTATGTGTACCTAGCATACAACCAGGAAACAATTCCCAACTGCTGTTCTTGTCAGGGACTGGTATGTGTAGCTTTAGGGTTGGATACCATTTAGAGGTACCGGTACTAGTACCGGTTTCGTTCCAAAAAGTACTGTATTGCACCGTTTCATTACATAAAGGTTTAACGGTATTAGCCACTGTGAAGTTATCACTAATTGTTAGGGATTTTCCAGGATCCTAAACATGATTATTAATGACAAAATATATAAGGTAATAGTGCAATAAAGTACCGTTAACAGTATCATTGAAATACTGTAACGTTTCATTGATACCGTACCATACGTTTCGTTCTTAAAGTTATCCATCCCCAAACCTAAACAATACTTGAGATTTCCTCCAGAAAGTGTTCTCTGGAACTGTTATACTTATGACAATAGCTTGAGAGATGTGAGAGATTTTACAAAATAATTAAAAGAGACTGGTAGCCAGACGAGCCAAGCTCCAGCTGGAGTGGTCAACTTGTCGACTGACTCATCTATGTAGGGAACACAATTTATTTACTTCTTAATTGCTGGGCTGAATGATAAATATTTATTTCAAAAAAACGTGTCGATGAGCTGTTGAGTCAAAATGTTGAGCTCATGAGTTTGATCTCCCTCCAAGAGTGCTGCTCTACCTATACATGATTAACATTTCTTGTTGAAATATCTTCCTAACTACGCTGTCACCATAAAGATTTCATCAAAATGATCAGACTGCCTTAATTATAATGGCAGCTGGGAGCATGAATGGGTTGAACACTTTTCTCATTCTATGCCCCTGGTGATCAAACAAGGAACTAAATAGTCTTAATCATTTGATCATTGTTTTATTCTAGATATACACCATTATTTGTAACCAGTATTTCATGAATATATATTGTCCATGTAGATACTGCATATTTACCCTACCCCTTGTGGCCTCAGCGTTTGAGTTATATCTTTCTGACAAAGACTCTTTTAGCAAAATATTCAAGAGAGAATTGTTTATCCTAACCTAACCCTCAACTTCTTCATTTGTTTTTTGTATACTAAATCTAATCCTAAGTTAGAGGAAACAAATTGTATTTCTTGTCAAATACATCCCCCCCCCCCATCCCCAATATATTTTTGATGAAATTAATAAAAGATAAAATTTGCGAATTGTAGATTTTCTTTTTTATTTCGGTGATAATTATTCTGAGGTTTATCAAAATAAAATGACAATCAGGATTTTACCCATCTTCTGCTTTCTACAAAACCTCAGTTGAACATAAGCAAGAGAAATTATATCTTACACAAAACTCAGCCTCAAACCAAATCTGTAAACGATGGTTTACAGCATTGTAAATTGACCTTTCCTGATTTAAAAAACAGCTTATTAAAAAAACACAAAACACTTCTCCAATGGGTAAAAAGGATCGTAGACAATGTATTAGTTAGTCTGTCCTTAGTTTTCAAAGTAGATCCAGATGATTTTTTTTCCAGTTTAAGCTCTAAATATTAAAGGATAAGAAGAAATGATACTTTTCCTTTAATGTTTTTGCCCTAAGAGGAGAATCCCCCTCATCTCCCAGACCTGCTGCTTGCCATCTTGTTTTCACATGATTTATTTGTCAGGGAAGATTGGCAGTTGAAATCTGATGAGAAAAACAAAATAGATTGTATTAGATTTGATCCTTTATCTATTATCAAAAAAGTTTCATTTGTATGAGAATTGAATTGGACTCCTTTGGATGGTATGACATTGAATGCACATAATGAAATTTGATATTGTATAAAATTCTTCCCAATCAGAAATTTCAATAGTTATTTTGCTCTGGGCTGGATATACATTTCTTCCCAATTCATATGTTGCAATACAGTGCTGTATGTGCTTTATAGGGGGCTGTCCTAATGGCTGAGTGGTCTAAGGCTTTGCCACTGACTGCTCACTTTCTCTCACCTCTGCCTGTATTGGAATCATGGCCAGGGCATGTCAGAAAGTTGCCAGTGACTAAGGGTCTAGCAGTGGTTAAAGATGGAGGGAGGGAGGGGTGTTTGTGAAGGGTATTTTAGTGATATTTTTCATATGAAGGCATATTCAAAAATAGAATAAAAGAGAAAAAGTCATCAGACTCCTTTCAATAGCTCCTCCTCAAATATCATGTGAAACTATCTTTATTATCAAGGTTGTTTGAAGAGTATCATAACTTTCAGGCAGCAGCTTATCAGTTGAGAAGTTTATAGCATGAGAAGGTAATTATAGAACTACTCTCAACATAATGGCTGCCGAGTTGCTCCAGTCTGGCAGAGTATCGTAACTCCCCCAGACAGCCCACCATTACCCAGATTGCATCAGCTTCCTATTTTACACTTTCTATCTTTATAAATGAATTTGCCAGCTAGAATCGGAGAAGAGTACTCATTCATAAAGGATGTCTGCCAATTAGTTTCAATTTGATATTAAGTAGCTCTCAAACGGGACTGGGACAGAATAGATATTTTATATCTTAACCCATTCATGCATGACCCAGCAGCTAAAAAGGCCTGAAGATTCGTGCATATTTAACCCATTCATGCTCAGAGATTGCCTTTACTTTTGTCGTCTCAACCTGTGATATTTTTGAAATTAACTTCATAAATTAGCATGATTTGTAAAAATATCTGATGGGGAATTGTTTAAGCTAGTTTCTAACATACTTTTCTCCTTCAAATATTTTCTGAAAATTACTATTGTTAGAGCGATATTAGGTAAATAGTAAGGCACATTTAGGCGTTGGTATGGATGTAACCCATCCATGCAACTTTTCAGAGGAGGGTCATGTAGATTACCTCAATTGCCAAGTGGTCTAGGGTATTATGCTTTATAATAATAATAATAATTGGAATTTATATAGCGCCTTTTCCATTCATAAAATGTTCCACAACGCCTCAATGGGCGAGCCTGAAAAGGTGTGTTTTGAGACACTTCTTGAAGGCCTGACACGATGTAGAATCCTTCAGGTGTTGTGGAAGCGCATTCCATAATCTCGGTGCACTAATGGAGAAAGCGCGATCTCCAAATTTGAGTCTAGTCCGAGGCTCATCCAGAAGGCCCTTTGCTTCTGATCGTAGATGGCGTCTGGGTTTATAAGGCACGAGCAGCTCCTTGATGTACTTAGGTGCAAGTCCGTTTAGCGCCTTGTATAACAGCAGTAGGACCTTAAATTGGATGCGGAATTTGATTGGTAGCCAGTGAAGCTTGATGAGAACAGGTGTGATATGTTCATACTTCCTGGTTCTCGACGCAAATGTTCATGCAGCGCAAAGCGCCCCCAAAAGTGAAACGGCAGCAGATGTAACTAATTGAACCTCAGAATAGCAAGTTCATAACACTAGGAAAATTTGATTGCGAAACTGGCGATGTCACAAAGTTAACGACATGTAAAGGCGTATTGATATAGTTATTATTGTTTATTTATTTGAAAAGGCATTAGATTAAAAGATCAAATACAATTTTTCAGCTATTTTGGCGCTCCTTATAGGGTTCTAACGACATTCGGGTGATGGCGAGCCGTCTGGCAGTAGTTAGACAACAGGCGCCATATTTGATTTGGTTATTTACCAAAGGTGACGAAGGTAGGTCATAATCAGTTTCGGGCCGTATGTAAATGTGTGGGGTCATTGATAAAAGTGGCTTAGTGGTACATGTACCTAACAAAGATCTACTACGGTTGTCAGTCACGTAAATGACAAGAATGACTCGGAATACTAGGAACGATCCCAAATAGAGTTACGGGATTTCATCAATATGGTTCTCTTTTCACGTCGTCTCACACAATAGAAGGAATAGCTTGATTGATAGCCCAGTCCGACTCCCGATCCTAGGGTCGCGGGTTCGATTCCATCTCTCGATCGTGCAATTTTTTTTCCACCCGCCCAGTGCTTCGTGTGGTACTTAGAAATATTTCATACTCAAAATAACGGTGGCTTTATTTCTATTATTTTTTTTACTTAACTTTGCTAAAATGAATTGTTGGTCAAAACCGTTGATCCCAGAAAAGACGTCTGCCTGAATTGCCGTTCGCTATAAGGGCCGATGACTTTATGTTGGGCTTAGACTAAAAACAATCTTTTATCTTTGATTTATTATAATAAACATTTCCACAGTTGTGAAGTTAGGAATTTCTTCGAGAAAATATATAGTTTAATGGATGCAAGTAATGCCTAGCCTTCATATAAAAATTGAGATCTGTGAAGTTTAATGGGTGTAAGTATTAATTTATATCTGTTGATGAAGGACACTTGCATGCACACTTGCTGCACATGACTTTACCTTAGATCACCAAACACAAGTGGATTCGAAACCAGCCGGTCAACATGAACATGCAAGCCTCAACTAATGTCAACTAATAGCCGCTAATAGGCCAGAAATTAGTGCTTTGGGCACCCCCAGCTGGTGGTGGAGATAAGGTGTCTCAGTAATGTAATCGATGCGAGAGCCCTGATTGGTCCTTGTTCCCACGTGAGCCCGTGCTGATGGCTTATGTGGTACTCCTGACATGAGTCCAGCACTTAACTATAAGGCATTACTTTATGCAACTCCCACCCATCTACCTTCTATCTGCCCTTTCACACGTCCCCACGTGATCATCAGTGCCCTATCCATGCACCTTCCACCTGTACTTTGGGCTTGGATCCGTGCGCCCGCCACTCACTTTTTGGGCGCACTACACTGCCACTTTCTATTCCTCCTGCGGCCTTTAGCGCCTTGCCGCAACACTTGCCTTCCCCCTTCTCTGTAATTATACTGTCCTCCCAGTACCTCTTTCAACGGGGCCCTATCTGGATACTATCCTTGCTGCACTGTTTTGTAGTCGCTGCAGCTTTGCAATCAAATCCTGTTGTATTCCAATTAGGAGAGCATTGCAGTAATCCAAGCCAGACATCACCAGTGACTGCATCACTGTTTTTGTGGCATCTTCTGTTAACACACGTCTCGCTTTTCCAATATTTCTCAGGTGAAAGCTAGATTTTTTGACAACACTTTTGACATGGGGTGCCATGATCAGTTGAGAGTCAAACATAGCTCCCAGATTCCGCACAGGCTCAGATGCAACTGACACATCAGTCCCCGCTACAGAGAGTGACTTAATGTTCAGTTCAGCTAGGTGTTTCTTAGAGCCGAATAGAATTATTTCAGTCTTGTCATTGTTGAGTTTCAGCTTGTTCTGAGACATCCAGATACTAATGTCACACAAACATTTCTCAAGATTTAGGATTTCACTTTTGACTATTGCGTTATCACTTGTCTTTTTGAATGATAAGCAGAGCTGGGTGTCATCAGCATAGCCATGATTGTTCAGACAGTAGGATTGGATTAGCTGTGCCAGAGGTATGATGTATATTAGGAACAATAGTGCACCCAACACAGATCCCTGTGGTACAGACCACAGGATTTCCTGATTTTCGGAGAAGTCATCATTGATTTTAATCCTCTGTTTCCTGCCTAGCAGGTACGATTTGAACCACTGTAGAGCCGATCCTTTAACTCCAAGAACTGACTGCATCCTAGATAGAAGGATGGAGTGATCGATTGTATCGAAAGCAGCGCTAAGATCGAGTAACACAAGGATCGCAGCCCCACCCTGATCGAGAGTGCGAGCTGCTTGCAAGCAGTAAGACTGACACCTGGTATATATGTATGGCAGAAACATTGATTAAAAAGTGAATCCCAAATATATAAACCAGTACCTTAGTAACATTAAGGAGTAATTAGTGGCAGGTATAAATCTATATGATTGCTTTGTGCTCTTACCCGCTCCTGTATCGAATTCTAATTACTGAATGGCCACATTCACCAGAATCACTGGGATATGATATGCGAGGGCACTTTGCTGAATCAGACAAGAACAATTTCAAATCATGTTTAATGTACATATAATGTGACTTTCCCCCAATGAATTATTAGTCTGAGTGCCCCAACATAGACTAAATATTTGCCTGAAATACCAAATGAAGCTGGGAATACCAAGGAATTCCTGGGATTATCCTTGGACAATCTGAGGATATCCTGGACAAATCCTAGGATTATTCTAGAAAAATCAAAGGATTTCCAAGGATGTCTGAGTTACAATCAGTGAAGGTTGATTTACCCTGGCTACCTATTCTATGGCCTATTGTTTATAGACTTTTTCTCCTAGCAAATGAAGCTGGGAATATCAAGGAATTCCTAGGATTATCCTTGGAAAATCCTAGAATTATATCAGAAAAATCCAAGGGTTTCCAAGGATGTCTGAGCTATAATCAGTAAAGGTTGGTTTACCATGGCTACATGGGATTTATTCCATGAAAATGGGCAAGCCAATTTATATAATATAATATAATATAATTATATAATATAATTTTAACCCATTAATGCTAACTGTGGCCAAAACCAGACCAGCCTGACAGTATTTATGAAATCTCTCCGACAAAGGTATAATTGGCAAAATATAACTCTCCTTCAAATATTTTGTAAGATCATTCTCCATTCAAAAGCCCTCATCAAACATATCTTAGATCCAGGCGACAATTTCTGGAGGAACTCTACAGTCTTAATGGGTTAGTCTCCTTGCCCATCTATAGATGTATCTTTATGACTCTTCCTGTGTGCTTTTCATAAAGACTTTTATAATAATGACAATTGTTGCCTTTCTCTGCATGACGTCCATTGTGTTATGTGATATATGTGCCTGTTACATATATACATAGCCTAGAGATGTTATGTGATCGGATAATAACACTAATGGATGGAAGAAAGGAATGTCACAAGATTATACAAGTACACATTATGTGGTGTATCATATATCCTATCATTTGTGTGAGAGTCTGAAGTAGTGTTAGGACTCTTAGCGTTAGGAATTTTTGAAAGTTGAGCGCTGGGTGTTATTTTTCCAAGAAATGCTCAAATTGCTGGTTATGCACCACAAACATGTGATAAGATGGCCAAATCAGTCGTCACCACTGTCACAGAAACCCTTATCTATGAATTGGATAACTATTTTCTGACTATGACAGCATTAGCCAGGGTAAGGACAAGGTGGTAGGGGATGAAATGGACAGTAAACAGATTTTTTATTGCAGGTTTTAAGTTACTTAGGGGCCTAGGGGGTAATTCATTCACAATCTGAACTATGCCTAAGCTTGTAGATTCCAAGCTTCAACTCTTCTAGTTTAAGACTAAGAAGTGGCCCAGAATGAGGCTATTACATGAGTTTCCCAGTAACCATCTCACCACCATCTTAAGTAAAGGTTCACGAATAGTTTTAATGCAAAAGTAAAGTATGGAAGATTTTAACCCATTCCTGCCTATGAATTACCCCTATAACACTTTTGAGAAAAATACAGGAATTGAAAATTATTTTGCATAATATTTGAAGGAGAGTTGTTGGATTTTTTTTGTTAAACGATTCTCCTTTAAATCTTTCCCCCAATCTGCTGTCACCTGTAAGATTACACTGGAGTTATTTGGCTGCTGCAAGCATTTACTGGTTAACCCTTCCAATGCTAATGATACTTTTGTCCAAACCCTGCCATGTTGGTATTCATTTGATAGCTCTTGGTCAGAGAACTCTCAGATGAGTACCCGTAGTCCTGGGTTTCAGTCATTTTAAATCTTTTTGTGCCATTTTGTGTTGGCAAAATTACCTTCCAGCAACTTAACCTGTATGCTGGTGGTGGCTCATTTGGCCAATGAAAAGTGATGCAAAAAAACTGAAAAATGACTGAAACCCTGGCACATGGTTACTCATCTGAGAGTACTCAGTGAGAGCTATCCAATTAATACCAACATGTGACAGGTTTAAGATGGCTTTCAAAAATCTTTGCATCCTTGTGCTTTGTACGAAAGTTGTCTAAGCATTGCAATTGGTAGGGATAAGGGTTATATATTATAGAAAACAAATTAGTTCAGGGGACAAGTGAAGTCCTGGGTTTGTTCAAATATTGTATGAACTTATCAAATATATTCTGAGAATTGTTTTGTTTTTCTCATACTCAGGCTTGTTAATATTTCTCAAGGATTTTTGATCCTCAGAGCTCTATCTACAACTCACTCCCTCAAATATTTTGCGTATTTATGCTTTATTTGAAAGTTCTCATATAAAGTATGATAAGTCCAGACGACACTTGTAGAGGTTGAGTATTGAAGGGGTTAAGTAGATGAGACATGCGCGGCGGAGGCGGCGGTGAGAGTTATTAGTGTATTGAGTGGCCGGCAGCTTTTGACTTATCTGTCTCTTGGCCCCGGCGGGAGCCAGAGTCCACGGAACCCCGACACAACTTCACACATCACTAATTGCCGCTTCAGCAAACATGTCCTACAGAAATTTAAGGTGATTATTGGCAAGTTTCTACCTGATTTTATGCTGGGCTGACTAATAAGGAACTATTTTTTTGTGAGAGAAAACTTTAGGTACAGTCCTCGTCATTGCAATTCAGAGATCACTGATTACCTTTTGATCAAAGATGTCATACTGAAACAAGGTAATTATTTTCAAATTTCTACCTGATTTCATGCTTGTTTGACTAATAAGGAACTATTTTTATTGTGAGAGAAAACTTAGGTATGAGTCTTTGCAATCATTGTAAATTGCAATCATTGTAAATCAGGTCACTTGCACTTTAGTGAAGAATGTATTAATTGTTCTATCAAAAAGGGAATTGTATGCAAACTTTAACCTGATTTCGTATGAGTCTGACAAATAAACAAACATTTTCATTTGAAGGGAAAACTCTGGGAAGTGCTGACAAATGCAGGCTGTCTATTGCATGCAGTGCCAAATATCCATATTGCAAATTTGCTTATTCAAATAACTATTAATATTTCATTAATGAAATTTTAATGTTTTTGTTTAATAATCATAATTTACATAACAATTAGTTCTTTGTGGGTGAAAGATTTATATATCCGTTTGTATATTCTTTATGGTTTGGATACCGTCCAGAGGCTCAGGCAACTGTCAGAATACTTACAAAATGTGAAGAAGGCTCTCGAGAATATTGGAAGAAATATCATTTCTTTTAAAAAGCAAACAACACTTATTAAAAGGGGCCTACATACTTTGTTACACTGACTTGTCAAGTTGATCATTGTTTTTACTTGCCTGAAAAAATGTTGCCGAACTAAATCTTGGTTAACCCTTCCAATGCTGAGGCTACTTTTGTCCAAAGCACAAGGACACTAAGTTTTAAAGAACATCTTAACCCTGTCATGTTAGTATTCATTGGATAGCTCCCATTAAGTACTCTCAGATGAGTACCCACGTGCCATTTTTTTTGCATCATTTTCTTTTGGCCAAATAAGCCACCAGCAGCATGAGGGTACTTATGTCCTAAGTTAACCAATTTTTATACATCTCCTTGACCAGTATCTTTAAGTTCCAACATACTTTTCCAAATTGTTTCAAATGAAGCAATAACTTACAAAATATCTCTAGGATAGTTGTAGATGTTTCTGAACAACAATACTCCTGCAAACAATTTCTGAAAGATGCTCTTGTCAGAAAGGTATGACCAGAATTGTCAGAACGGTTTTGGGCTCTACAATCAAAAACAAGTTAATGAAAATAATTGGGCATGTTTTAAGATAACAAATTCCATATTACTATGCCTTGATAGGTGAATGAATTTATATACAATTAAATTTTCACCAGTGGAGGAAAGAAATTCAATGATGTATTTGATCCTGCCAGGTGACCAAAATCATTGAATTGTGTCCATATTAAAGAATTGGTGAAATGATAGCTAGTCCAACAGGGTATGCTGAATCCAAGATGTTCTAAACATGAATTGGTAACATGTTAGATCAGTTAGGTGTTCTGAATATGAATGGGTGACATATAAGACAAGTAGGGTGACCTGAACTTAGGGTGTTCTGAGCATGAATTAGTGACATGTTAGACTAGCTAGGTTTTCTGAACTTAGGGTGTTCTAAGCATGAATTAGTGACTTGTTAGACCAGCTAGGTGTTCTGAACTTGGGGAGTTCTGAGCATGAATTAGTGACATGTTAGATCAGCTAGGTTTTCTGAACTTAGGGTGTTCTGAGCATGAATTAGTGACATGTTAGACTAGCTAGGTTTTCTGAACTTAGGGTGTTCTGAGCATGAATTAGTGACATGTTAGACCAGCTAGGTATTCTGAACTTGGAGTGTTCTGAGCATGAATGAGTGATATGTTAGATCAGCTAGGTGTTCTGAACTTGGGGAGTTCTGAGCATGAACTAGTGACATGTTAGACCAGCTAGGTGTTCTGAACTTGGAGTGTTCTGAGCATGAACTAGTGACATGTTAGACCAGCTAGGTGTTCTGAACTTAGGGAGTTCTGAGCATGAATTAGTGACATGTTAGACCAGCTAGGTGTTCTGAACTTGGAGTGTTCTGAGCATGAACTAGTGATATGTTAGACCAGCTAGGTGTTCTGAACTTAGGGAGTTCTGAGCATGAACTAGTGACATGTTAGATCAGCTAGGTGTTCTGAACTTAGGGAGTTCTGAGCATGAATTAGTGACATGTTAGACCAGCTAGGTGCTCTGAACTTAGGGGAGTTCTGAGCATGAACTAGTGACATGTTAGACCAGCTAGGTGTTCTGAACTTGGAGTGTTCTGAGCATGAACTAGTGACATGTTAGACCAGCTAGGTGTTCTGAACTTGGGGAGTTCTGAACATGAATTAGTGACATGTTAGACTAGCTAGGTGTTCTGAACTTGGAGTGTTCTGAGCATGAACTAGTGACATGTTAGACCAGCTAGGTGTTCTGAACTTGGGGAGTTCTGAGCATGAATGAGTGACATGTTAGATCAGCTAGGTGTTCTGAACTTGGGGAGTTCTGAACATGAATTAGTGACATGTTAGATCAGCTAGGTGTTCTGAACTTAGGGAGTTCTGAGCATGAATTAGTGACATGTTAGACCAGCTAGGTGTTCTAAACTTGGGGAGTTCTGAGCATGAATTAGTGACATGTTAGATCAGCTAGGTGTTCTGAACTTGGAGTGTTCTGAGCATGAATTAGTGACATGTTAGACTAGCTAGGTTTTCTGAACTTGGGGAGTTCTGAGCATGAATTAGTGACATGTTAGACTAGCTAGGTGTTCTAAACTTAGGGTGTTCTGAGCATGAATGAGTGATATGTTAGACCAGCTAGGTGTTCTGAACTTGGGGAGTTCTGAACATGAATTAGTGACATGTTAGACTAGCTAGGTGTTCTAAACTTAGGGTGTTCTGAGCATGAATGAGTGACATGTTAGACCAGCTAGGTGTTCTGAACTTGGGGAGTTCTGAGCATGAATTAGTGACATGTTAGACCAGCTAGGTTTTCTGAACTTGGGGAGTTCTGAGCATGAATTAGTGACATGTTAGATCAGCTAGGTGTTCTGAACTTAGGGTGTTCTGAGCATGAATTAGTGACATGTTAGATCAGCTAGGTGTTCTGAACTTAGGGTGTTCTGAGCATGAATTAGTGACATGTTACACTAGCTAGGTGTTCTGAACTTGGGGAGTTCTGAGCATGAACTAGTGACATGTTAGATCAGCTAGGTGTTCTGAACTTAGGGTGTTCTGAGCATGAACTAGTGACATGTTAGATCAGCTAGGTGTTCTGAACTTAGGGTGTTCTGAGCATGAATTAGTGACATGTTAGATCAGCTAGGTGTTCTGAACTTAAGGTGTTCTGAGCATGAATTAGTGACATGTTAGACTAGCTAGGTGTTCTGAACTTGGGGAGTTCTGAGCATGAACTAGTGACATGTTAGATCAGCTAGGTGTTCTGAACTTAGGGTGTTCTGAGCATGAACTAGTGACATGTTAGACTAGCTAGGTGTTCTGAACTTGGGGAGTTCTGAGCATGAACTAGTGACATGTTAGATCAGCTAGGTGTTCTGAACTTAGGGTGTTCTGAGCATGAACTAGTGACATGTTAGATCAGCTAGGTGTTCTGAACTTAGGGTGTTCCGGGCATGAATTAGTGACATGTTAGATCAGCTAGGTGTTCTGAACTTAGGGTGTTCTGAGCATGAACTAGTGACATGTTAGATCAGCTAGGTGTTCTGAACTTGGGGAGTTCTGAGCATGAATTAGTGACATGTTAGATCAGCTAGGTGTTCTGAACTTGGGGAGTTCTGAGCATGAATTAGTGACATGCTAGATCAGCTAGGTGTTCTGAACTTAGGGTGTTCTAAGCGTGAATTAGTGACATGTTAGACCAGCTAGGTGTTCTGAACTTGGGGAGTTCTAAGCATGAATTAGTGACATGTTAGACCAGCTAGGTGTTCTGAACTTGGGGAGTTCTGAGCATGAATTAGTGACATGTTAGATCAGCTAGGTGTTCTGAACTTAGGGTGTTCTGAGCATGAATTAGTGACATGTTAGACCAGCTAGGTGTTCTGAACTTGGGGAGTTCTGAACATGAATTAGTGACATGTTAGATCAGCTAGGTGTTCTGAACTTGGGGAGTTCTGAGCATGAATTAGTGACATGTTAGACTAGCTAGGTGTTCTGAACTTGGGGAGTTCTGAGCATGAATTAGTGACGTGTTAGACCAGCTAGGTGTTCTGAACTTGGAGTGTTCTGAGCATGAATGAGTGATATGTTAGATCAGCTAGGTGTTCTGAACTTGGGGAGTTCTGAGCATGAATTAGTGACATGTTAGATCAGCTAGGTGTTCTGAACTGAGGGTGTTCTGAGCATGAATTAGTGACATGTTAGACTAGCTAGGTGTTCTGAACTTGGGGAGTTCTGAGCATGAATTAGTGACATGTTAGACCAGCTAGGTGTTCTGAACTTGGAGTGTTCTGAGCATGAATGAGTGATATGTTAGATCAGCTAGGTGTTCTGAACTTGGGGAGTTCTGAGCATGAATTAGTGACGTGTTAGACCAGCTAGGTGTTCTGAACTTGGAGTGTTCTGAGCATGAATTAGTGACGTGTTAGACCAGCTAGGTGTTCTGAACTTGGAGTGTTCTGAGCATGAATGAGTGATATGTTAGATCAGTAACATGTTATGAACATGCATTAAAGAACAGTATTTTAAAAGGATACTTTACTACCCTAAGGTATCCATCTCCCAGCCCAGTCTGACATTGTTAGACCAATAGGTGTTCTCAGCGTCAATAGGCGACATATGTTTATAGACCAGTAGGGTGCTTTCAATGGAGGGAAGTGTTATGAGCATAATCATGGGTAAAATGGTAGACCAAAAGAGTGTTCTGAACATAGGATGTTCTGGCCATGAATGAGGATATGTTAGACAAGTAACGTGTTCTGATCATGCATTAACCCATTAACACTCAGAGCAGCCAAAAGAGGCCTGACGATTTTGGAAATATTTAACTTACTAACACATTTTCTTGAAATTATTTGAAGGAGAAATGTTGATCACAAGTCAAACAAGAACTCTCCTTCAAATATTTTGTGAATTTTGCTTTATTCAAAAGATATTTTCAAAAGTATAAGAGTAGCAGACGACACATTCTAGAGAAACTCAAAGTGTAAATGGGTTAAAGAACAAAAGGATATTTCACTTTACCCTAAGGTATCCCTCTCCCAGCCCAGTCTAACTTTTTGCTTCTCCTGGTTTTATTTAGGCGCAAACCTAGTTATAGTATAAAATAGGTTAACCCATTATTGTGCATCATTCATAGTCTGATGGCTTAGAACATAACTCATTACATCTAATAATACTTGAAAAACATTTGAAGGTGTATTGTTGTACCTATCATGAGTAACAACTTTCAGGCAAATATTTCTCAAGATTTCCCTTTTGGATCAAGATGTTTTCATGCATGTTAGACCATGAGTACGTCTGCTGTGGGAGTGAAAGGGTTGATAGACACTTAATTAGCTATTTGCCGTTATCTAATTAACTGCCTCTCAGCTTATTGCCAGAGTTTCTACAATGGATGAACTGGTCAACCTAAATCACTTAGCGTATCTCCAGCGAATGTGCATGAAATTTTAGATAGACATAACTGTGATTTACTGAGGGACTTAGCCATTCACCAGAACTACGAGAGATGCGTGTATCTACTTCCCATCCTGCTATGCCTAGCCCTAGGCAAGTAATTTGTTTTACCTATTTATGTATATAACATTATAATTATACCAATTCAGAACTGAGTTGCCCTGATTCACTTCTTAAATTGCTCACCAGGGGGCCACATTGAGATCATTCCAGTTGATTCTGGCTGTTAAGGGTCACCTGACCCTCAATAGCTCCATCTATGATCAGCCAGTGGAACTAAAAACTAGACAGTAGGCAAAAGATAGAGATGAGAACAATGAAAAGCAAGATAAGTCTAGTCTTGTGCACAGGAAAAAGGGGAAAAAATACAAGCCAGCTGAGTCAGGGTGTTGAATGAGCTTGGCATCCAGGGCCCGCAACAGCAAACCTTGCACCTGGCTATACTCCAGGCTGTATGTAAGAGCACAAAAATTAGAACCATTTTTTTCCCTCAATTATGGGTCCAGAAATTTTAACCCTTGTGTCAGCAGTGTACAACCATAAATTTCAACCTCTGGGGCCCAATTACAGGCCCCTAAAATTCAGGACTCATTATTGGGTTAACAGGTGCAAGCGTACAAGAGCTTGCAGGTCTTGGACGCAGAGTAGATGGGCCCCAGTATGTCTGCAGAAAGTCTCCAATGGCAATTGGGAAAATTGCCTGAAATGAAAAGAAATAGTCTTTAGCAGAATAACAGGGTCGGTACTAGCCACAGATCATGGTTAGCAGGAGGGGGAGAAGGGGGGGGGGGGGATAAAGTATCATAAATAGCATGAGGATGACATGAGGAAGCAGGAACCATACTCTTCTGTAGCGAATGGCTCCTTTAAAGTTTTCACAATACAATACAAAATCAATATTTCCTTAAAGTAACGATACCTTTACATTATTTTAAAACAATACAGCCTGCCTTTCAGGGCTCTGATTTTGTTACATTTAACACTGCCAACTTAGGAAATTTCACTAATGAATAGTGAACTGCTTTTGTGCAGATGGGTCCAGGTAGCAGTTACTAATAGGTCAATTTTATACATATTTAAATCTTAAATGATGCAACATGATTCTTAGGTTTTTCATTATGATACTTGTCTTTTTTTGTTCTGTATACAATATTTAATATTGTAGCAGTTTCATTACCAAGGGAGTCCCCATTTATTAAACTATGCACCATTATTAAAACATCTGATGCCTATGCTAGTATTGTATAACAGCTTGACATGACAGCTCTTCATTAAAGCAAAAATTAAACTGCCCATCAAAGGCTGCTGCCTGCAAAGGGCATTACTTTATAATCAGGCACAATATGAATACAGTATAGAGTGTTTGGTATTGTATGGAGTGCAGGTACTAGCTATTCCTATCCTTTATAATGCACAATATGAATACAGTATAGAGTGTTTGGTATTGTATGGAGTACTGTTACTAGCTATTCCTATCCTTTATAATCAGGCACAATATGAATACAGTATAGAGTGTTTGGTCTTGTATGGAGACTACCATTACTAGCTATTCCTATCCTTTATAATCAGGCACAATATGACTACAGTATAGAGTGTTTGGTATTGTATGGAGACTACCATTACTAGCTATTCCTATCCTTTATAATCAGGCACAATATGAATACAGTATAGAGTGTTTGGTATTGTATGGAGTACCGGTACTAACTATTCCTATCCTTTATAATCAGGCACAATATGACTACAGTATAGAGTGTTTGGTATTGTATGGAGTACCGGTACTAGCTATTCCTATCCTTTATAATCAGGCACAATATGAATACAGTATAGAGTGTTTGGTATTGTATGGAGTACTGGTACTAGCTATTCCTATCCTTTATAATCAGGCACAATATGAATACAGTATAGAGTGTTTGGTATTGTATGGAGACTACCATTACTAGCTATTCCTATCCTTTATAATCAGGCACAATATGAATACAGTATAGAGTGTTTGGTATTGTATGGAGTGCTGGTACTAGCTATTCCTATCCTTTATAATCAGGCACAATATGACTACAGTATAGAGTGTTTGGTATTGTATGGAGTACCGGTACTAGCTATTCCTATCCTTTATAATCAGGCACAATATGAATACAGTATAGAGTGTTTGGTATTGTATGGAGTACTGGTACTAGCTATTCCTATCCTTTATAATCAGGCACAATATGAATACAGTATAGAGTGTTTGGTATTGTATGGAGACTACCATTACTAGCTATTCCTATCCTTTATAATCAGGCACAATATGAATACAGTATAGAGTGTTTGGTATTGTATGGAGTACTGGTATATTCCTATACTTTATAATCAGGCACAATATGAATACAGTATAGAGTGTTTGGTATTGTATGGAGTACTGGTACTAGCTATTCCTATCCTTTATAATCAGGCACAATATGAATACAGTATAGAGTGTTTGGTATTGTATGGAGTACTGGTACTAGCTATTCCTATCCTTTATAATCAGGCACAATATGAATACAGTATAGAGTGTTTGGTATTGTATGGAGTACTGGTACTAGCTATTCCTATATCCTGCCGTTCATTCTCTGTGCTGCACACCTCCCAGTGACCCCGCAGCCTCACAGCATCAGCTGTGTTGACCTAATACCTAGTAGAGCCTGGGATATCCTGGGATTCCTGGGGCAATGCCTGGAAAGTGCCCAGGGTTTCCTGGGAAGTCACAGCTCGGTTAGGAAGTGATGGATGCATGCCATCATTTCATCGACTGACACAACTTCAGTGCCACTGAGAAAAATGGGCCTATTATTTCAAAAATGTTATCTTAATGGAAAATTATTACAGAGGGAAAGGCACTATATTTGAGTGGCTGAGAAAATTGTCAATAACATGGGAAATAGTTGAAGGAGAAATATTTATCTGAACTAGACCTACAGTTAACTCTCCTTCAAATTTGTTTTTGAATTTATGCATTATGCTTAAGATATTTTCAAAAGGTACTGTATATCCAGATGAAACCATTCACCATGAGGTTGAGGCATGTATTGGTTGAATAACTCCTAGATCGGGAAGAGGTTCATAGGAATAGTTCATTGGTATTTACTGAGTGTGCCTGTTTTGAAATACAAAAAGAAATTCTATTTGTGGGAATACTCTTATTGCTGCCTGCCTGTTCTATTTGTTTAAAATAACTTGGGAATAAATCCTTCATTTGCCAAACTCTCCTCATCAGGTCTCTCCAATCACCCAAAGCATACCTAGCTCTTTTTCAACTCTGGTGAAATGAGAACTATGTTATGACGGCATGTTATTATGTTTTCTTGGTTTTTTCTGGTACAGACACTTATTAATTTAGATGATATTACCTAGAGAAGGCATTCCAGGTATTGATTTCAATATCAGTTATTGGATGGCTAAAGCAACTGAAGATTGAACATATCTTGTTGCCCATCGTATTTCTACAGCTGTCCCGGTACCCCGCACCCTAAACACCAAATACAGCTGAGACCTCCTCCCCAGATATCCTGGGAGTTTCCTAGGAAAATCTGGCACTTTCCTGGTATCAAGGCATTCTCAGCCTCATTTCGTTAGAATTGTTGAGGACCTCTGAGATAGCTGGTTATTGCAGGTTCACCTATTCATGCTATGAGATTTCCATGACTTTAATGTCACCTGGACTTATGATACTTTTGAAAATAACTTTGAAACTAAGGCCTAAAAAAAGTTGTTTGTTTCCTGTAACCCTACCCTGACAAGTTTTTATTCAAAGAAATCCCTACCCTAAAGTTTTTTCCGCCCTCCCACCTCCCAATCAACATAAAACACACATTTTTGACCAAAGAAATAATCCAATTTTTTTTTAACGGCCTACCTACCTTATTTTTTTTCAGACCGTTACAGGAAACAAAGAATTTCTTTCATTAGGCCTTAGCATGAATAAGAAAGATATTTGATGGAGAGTTGTTAGTTAGTTTCAGATTTACATTCATCCTTCAAATTTCTTTTGGAAAATTAGCTTTGTAGGAGAAATATCATTAAATATGTCAGGCGGTTTCGGCGTTACTGGCAAGTTCTAGCTATTTTTATTTTTTGGGACACTTGCATGCATGGTATGTTTCAACGTGACATTCCTTGCTGTTCGCCCACTAATGTTTTAGCCATCTCCGAGTGGGTAGATTAAGTTGGAAGGGCCTAAACGTAAAATAATATTATCTATGCGGCTCATCACATCTATCAGTCTTCATTTTGTTTGACGGTAATATCCAGATACTCTCCACGGCACGGGCAAAACTAGATTGGGGCCAGATGAAAATTGACAAGACTGAATTATTTACAGGGCCTGGCCCTGCTATGCGTTTCACATTCTTATGTAGTAAAATTCCGCAATGCACATTTCAGGCAGGTAGCTGCGAAATACAGCCCCTAAAATATTGATAAGGCTACTCATAGCATGGTCATGAAATCCCTAATTCATCCCGCATAACTGTATGTTTTAAGTTCCCCTGACGTGAGCAGATGGATTTCCTATGTTATGAAAAAGATTGACAAATATGGTGTAGTGTAGACAAAAGATAAGTGTTTTAGTATCTTATGCCTGTTGATGGCAAAATAGTTCCTTTGACGTTTAAGTAGATGGATTTCCTATGTTATAAAAAGATTGACAAATTTAGTGTAGCGTAGAAAAAAGCATAATAGTTATAATATATCATTTAACCCCCTTATGCCTGTTGATGGCAAAAAATTCTTTTGTTATTATCTGATGGATTTCCAAGGTTTGACAAATATGGTGTAGTGTTAATAAAAACGTAAGTGTTATAGTATTTAACCGTAATGGCTCCTGATGACAAAAAAGTTCCATTGACCTAAGTTGATGGATTTCCTATGTTATGAAAAAGATTGGCAAATATAGTGTGATATAGAAAAGCCTCTCATGCCCGTTGACGGCCGGCCCCATGGTGAGAGATATAGTGTGATATAGAAAAGCCTCTCATGTTCGTTGACGGCTGGCCCCATGGTGAGAGATATAGTGTGATATAGAAAAGCCTCTCATGCCTGTTGACGGCCGGCCCCATGGTGAGAGATATAGTGTGATATAGAAAAGCCTCTCATGCCTGTTGACGGCCGGCCCCATGGTGAGGAATATAGTGTGATATAGAAAAGCCTCTCATGTTCGTTGACGGCTGGCCCCATGGTGAGAGATATAGTGTGATATAGAAAAGCCTCTCATGCCCGTTGACGGCCGGCCCCATGGTGAGGAATATAGTGTGATAAAGAAAAGCCTCTCATGCCCGTTGACGGCCGGCCCCATGGTGAGAGATATAGTGTGATATAGAAAAGCCTCTCATGCCTGTTGACGGCCGGCCCCATGGTGAGGAATATAGTGTGATATAGAAAAGCATCTCATGCCCGTTGATGGCCGGCCCCATGGTGAGAGATATAGTGTGATATAGAAAAGCCTCTCATGCCTGTTGACGGCCGGCCCCATGGTGAGGAATATAGTGTGATATAGAAAAGCCTCTCATGCCCGTTGATGGCCGGCCCCATGGTGAGAAATATAGTGTGATATAGAAAAGCCTCTCATGTTCGTTGACGGCTGGCCCCATGGTGAGAGATATAGTGTGATATAGAAAAGCCTCTCATGCCCGTTGACGGCCGGCCCCATGGTGAGGAATATAGTGTGATAAAGAAAAGCCTCTCATGCCCGTTGACGGCCGGCCCCATGGTGAGAGATATAGTGTGATATAGAAAAGCCTCTCATGCCTGTTGACGGCCGGCCCCATGGTGAGGAATATAGTGTGATATAGAAAAGCATCTCATGCCCGTTGACGGCCGGCCCCATGGTGAGAGATATAGTGTGATATAGAAAAGCCTCTCATGTTCGTTGACGGCTGGCCCCATGGTGAGAGATATAGTGTGATATAGAAAAGCCTCTCATGCCCGTTGACGGCCGGCCCCATGGTGAGAGATATAGTGTGATATAGAAAAGCCTCTCATGCCCGTTGACGGCCGGCCCCATGGTGAGAGATATAGTGTGATATAGAAAAGCCTCTCATGCCTGTTGACGGCCGGCCCCATGGTGAGAGATATAGTGTGATATAGAAAAGCCTCTCATGCCTGTTGACGGCCGGCCCCATGGTGAGAGATATAGTGTGATATAGAAAAGCCTCTCATGCCCGTTGATGGCCGGCCCCATGGTGAGAGATATAGTGTGATATAGAAAAGCCTCTCATGCCCGTTGACGGCCGGCCCCATGGTGAGAGATATAGTGTGATATAGAAAAGCCTCTCATGCCTGTTGACGGCCGGCCCCATGGTGAGAGATATAGTGTGATATAGAAAAGCCTCTCATGCCCGTTGACGGCCGGCCCCATGGTGAGAGATATAGTGTGATATAGAAAAGCCTCTCATGCCTGTTGACGGCCGGCCCCATGGTGAGAGATATAGTGTGATATAGAAAAGCATCTCATGCCCGTTGACGGCCGGCCCCATGGTGAGGAATATAGTGTGATATAGAAAAGCCTCTCATGCCTGTTGACGGCCGGCCCCATGGTGAGAGATATAGTGTGATATAGAAAAGCCTCTCATGCCCGTTGACGGCCGGCCCCATGGTGAGAGATATAGTGTGATATAGAAAAGCCTCTCATGCCTGTTGACGGCCGGCCCCATGGTGAGAGATATAGTGTGATATAGAAAAGCCTCTCATGCCCGTTGATGGCCGGCCCCATGGTGAGAGATATAGTGTGATATAGAAAAGCCTCTCATGTTCGTTGACGGCCGGCCCCATGGTGAGAGATATAGTGTGATATAGAAAAGCCTCTCATGCCCGTTGACGGCCGGCCCCATGGTGAGAGATATAGTGTGATATAGAAAAGCCTCTCATGCCCGTTGACGGCCGGCCCCATGGTGAGAGATATAGTGTGATATAGAAAAGCCTCTCATGCCCGTTGACGGCCGGCCCCATGGTGAGAGATATAGTGTGATATAGAAAAGCCTCTCATGCCCGTTGACGGCCGGCCCCATGGTGAGAGATATAGTGTGATATAGAAAAGCCTCTCATGCCCGTTGACGGCCGGCCCCATGGTGAGAGATATAGTGTGATATAGAAAAGCCTCTCATGCCCGTTGACGGCCGGCCCCATGGTGAGAGATATAGTGTGATATAGAAAAGCCTCTCATGCCCGTTGATGGCCGGCCCCATGGTGAGAGATATAGTGTGATATAGAAAAGCCTCTCATGTTCGTTGACGGCCGGCCCCATGGTGAGAGATATAGTGTGATATAGAAAAGCCTCTCATGCCCGTTGACGGCCGGCCCCATGGTGAGAGATATAGTGTGATATAGAAAAGCCTCTCATGCCCGTTGATGGCCGGCCCCATGGTGAGAGATATAGTGTGATATAGAAAAGCCTCTCATGCCCGTTGACGGCCGGCCCCATGGTGAGAGATATAGTGTGATATAGAAAAGCCTCTCATGCCCGTTGACGGCCGGCCCCATGGTGAGAAATTTCTGATGGTTGTATTTCCACGTTGGGCAGAACCTATTCTGTCACTTTCCATGTTATCATGGTTCCCTGACCTCTGGCCTGACCTGGGGTCAAGGGTCAACAAGTGGCGGTCCAGCACCCAAGCAAGTGAGTTTGTACACGTCTTGCTGATAAAGAGGCTAGTTTCTCAATCTCTTATGTGTGCTGGCCTCAATGCTAACTCAAAACGTTACTGGCCCTGTAGGACCAGTAATTACACCTAGGATCTACTGGTCTTGTAAAATCTGTACTAGTCTTACAAGTTATATATTGTTTTTGCATTCTTGTTGCTGGGGTGTAAGTTTCTCCAATGACATGAAGCAATATATTGTTATGATTCTTAAATAATTCCCCTGAAACTACTGTTCTTGATCTTTTTAAAAATGTTTGCTGGCCCTGTAGGACCCGGTGAGGTCTGCTTTAACTGGCTCGAAGTTGTTTTTGGGACTTTTTTACTGGCCTGGGGCCAGCAGTCCACCTTTATAGTGTCGAGCCCTGGTGTGCCAAAAATTGGCTTCATCATCATCTGATGATGGGGCAATTTTGGCTTTTTGCAATCCGTCCTTTGAAAAGCGTCAAGGAACTGACTTTGTTTTTGTTGTTATTTTTCAGGGCAGGACCAGCATGCAACACAACAGACCCCAGATGACCAGGTGACAGAGGGCAAAGTTCAAGGTCACCCATCCACCATTGCCTTAGTGATTTTTTTTCATTTACACACAAAACATGGCCTTACGCTTATTTGTTCGCCGGAGACGCAGTCTTCTCTGCAAGATTCTAGTCGGAATACCGGTTTTATGGTTGACTGTCATGGCCGTCAATAGTATGACGGGAAACAGCTCGCTCGGCGAGAGCAACGACCTTGGGCGCAACCCAAGGGCAAATCTAGGACAGCCAAATATACACGCAGACTCTGAGGTGAAAAAACCTCCAGTTTTAGAAAATCCGGACTCTGAAAACTTAAGACTGCAAAGAGAAGCTGCGAAGATAGCGGAAAATGCTGAGAAAGCCAAATTGGAGCACGAGAGACAGATACAGGCTCAAGAAGGAGAAAATGTGCTTCCAAAGATGCCGTCCAAGCCATACGTCGACCCCAATGCACCAGGTCAGTCTACTTATTTGTATCCATTGCTAGTATTTTAGCCCAGGTTTTGCTTCACTCAAATGAGGAATTCAACTTGGTATAGTAAGTAAGTTGTCATGCCCAATGTTGCTCTGTGACTTGCAAGGGAATCATGGGATTTTCCTAGCTCAATCTGAGGAATTCCTCCTTATTCCCAGTGTGATTGTTAAGTGTTGGCTGTGATTATTTGAATTTTTTCTCATGTCGTCCAGTTTCCTCCATCACTTACAACTGCTTAATCACAACTTAGCTTGAATATGGCAGAAAATGTGACGATACCAGATTCCTTGGGTGCCGATAGCTTAATCCATGGCCTTTACCTGCTGGTTAGACATGATTTACTTATGATGAGTCAAAATAGTGATGCTAATCAATATTGTTTTTTGTGTGGTTCTGTGTTCGACAGGACGAACCAGGATCACACGTTTTTATCGAAGTCCCCACTTATGTTGTATCTAATGTCCCCATTGCTGTTGTTATAAATGGCCCTCCATTGTGTTGTACAAAACATAGGTAATGTCCATATCTGAAAAGAAATTTTGAGATATAAATTCGATTACCTTTCGTCGTTTATGTGTCCGGATACCTCTCTGCAGTTAATATCCAAATTTCGTTATTTATACGGTCGTAATCCGTTTTTTATCGTACGCGGTGGAATCCCTTGATGTTCCGCGACATTTTGCTTGTTTTAGTGTCCGATTAGAATTTGTATGTGACTTTTAGGTGCTATATGGCGTGTGCCGGCATGTGCCGGTTCAATGCCGATTCGGATAATCGGTGCCCGCCGGCGCTGAAGAGAGTACTTCCGGTTTTTGGAACGACCGATATTTCTTTATTCCTGACATCCTAAATTTAATAAAGATAATAATTAGACTAATTGATGTCAAGGAATAAGAATATCTACTTCATTTTTCCCAAAATAATTATTCTGTTGCTGAAACAATCGTTTTAAAACAAGTGCAATTGAAATCACTTCGCACATGTTTAGATCCGCCATTTTGAATACGGCAGATTTTGCGGTCATCTCGCCGCACTTTACACAATCCAAAAAAATACTTCCCGTAGTTGGATTGTAATAAATATTATATTTCCCGAAAGCCAAGACACATATCTATCTAACAATGTCAATTTTGTATTTGTTTATTGCGCAATTAATATAATGGAGACATGATTCGAAATTGGTGCATTCCTTACGGCCAACGGATTTTGAAATCGAATTTGCCGTAAACAGTGCCTGACAACGTGTTGGCCATCATGTTTGAAGCCTTCGAAAAAGGCTATAACTGATGGCACAACACAAAATAAAGACATCATAAGGAGGATAACAAGGTAGGCAATCGATGTATGTTTTATTTCTTTTTCTATTGTAGATTTTTACTGCACTGGGAATTTTATCTCTGTGTTGTTGCGCCAGAAAGTTGGCGAACTTGGGAGTGACAAAATGGCAGCCACAAATTTGTGTTCAATCGTTGATTTATGGTGCAAAATATTATCGTTTCTAAATAAAAATTACATGTATCGATTGAGGAGGTTGAAATTATGTTAGATATTTATATTTTACATTTGATATTTTCTATTTTCATTTGTTTATAGCGCTCTAACATTGAGGAAGAATTCATTTCTTGTTTTATTTTATTTTCGAAAATTTTCACTCGTTCTTTATCCAGTTATTCTGAAGGTGTTATCTAAATGGTCCCATAATTCTTTATCAAAGAGTATCTGATTAACTCAAGGGTTATTATTATTTGCTTGAATAAAAAAGAAGTTCTGTGTACTTTTTTACCTGAGAGAACTGTTGTTAGAGTTCAAAACTGACAAATGACCACAACCTTGGCACATTGGTACTTATCAGCAAGCATATTTTAATGAATACGAGCATGGCAGGGTTCAGAAAGTTTTGAAGCATTTTTGCATTCATTCCACCTTGAACAAAAGTAGCCTTGGCAATGATGGGGTTAATGAAAATGCCATGTAATTGGTCAAAAATAAGCACAGCGCAGTAATTGGAAATGAATTAGGAGAATAATGGATGGCTTTGCTAATTTTCTGCCACGTTGATGGAGCGATGGGTTTTGAGCGAAATATGAAATCTGACAAATGTAATGAGAATAGCAAGTGGATTAGCACCTCCCTCGGTCCTCTAGAGTTTCCCATCAAAAAGCTGCAGCGGGTAAATTGCATTTGCATTTATTGAAAGGGATTCTTATACGCACATATTTCATCACTGCCTAATCATAAGTCAATCAACTGTATGCCATCAGAATGAAACCTCCAAAGTGTGATCCTGGGTGATAATTGGGACTCCAGTCTTTTCGTATCACTTCGCACCAGGAAAAACTATTTCCGGCCATTCTTCTCCATTCTTTCATTTGAAAGAATGTTAGGGAAAGAACCAATCAAATTCTTTCAAATTGGAAAGAATAATCAAAACCAATCAAGTGGCTCTCTTCCAAACACATTTTGCCAATTCATTGTTAATCTACTAGTAATTATTAGATTACTAGATTATGAGTTGATCCATTCATGTTTGGATATCTCATTGACAGGTACGTGTCATCTGCATCTATGGTACTTTGGGAAATAACTTAAAAACATTAAGCTGGTATTGACAAAATAATAGAAGGAGAGTTATTGGTTAGTTCAGTATCTTATCAACATCACTCCTTCAGATATTTTCGGAAAAATGGCTCTTATAAGAAAGTTATTTACAAAAGGGTGGTTTTGAGGGCTTTGGGCATGAATGCTTCAATAACCCATTTAATACATTCTCCGCTACTCCTTAGAAATGTTCTCTGAATGTTATGCTATAAAAAATAACTTTGGGATGGTATTACTATAATATCATATAGTTCAACCCTGTGCGGGACACCTGATCTTGTGCAGCGTTGACACACAGCAAGCGGTCAGCAAGTGGGCAGTAAGAGTTCGATGCTAAGAAGAGAGGGCTGCCCCATCATGAGAGCTAGGAGATCATAATGATTTGAATACCATATCTGCCAGACCCTTAGCTATCAGGGCATCTGGGCGTCATTTGGACAAACAAAAACCCTCAAAAATCACCCCTCAAGACACCCAAGAATTTCTGTGATGAATTTCTAAAAAGGTTATTTCTCACAAAAATAACTGAATATTTTCACCTAAACATGACTCCTATAATATGGCATAACAGAAGGATCTTACACCTTTTCTGAATAAGTAAATACATGTTTTAAGGTGGATATCTGAATATATGAGGGTCTCCCCTGAAAAAATAAACGCCCAAAGATTTTATAATTGGCAATTTTGGACACCCAGTTTGGAAATCCTGGCTAAGCCCCTGATATCTGCCCAATGAGAAAATATTCAATGGATTTTGTTCATTGCACTGACTAAATATGCTGGTCTACTTGTCCATGGAGACTGCCCCTGCATAAGATAAGTAGTGCTGGTACTATAATGACTTGCTGAGCTTGCCTTCAGGAGTTGTGTTGTCGTGTTAGTTATAATCACCTGATATATATAGTGTGCAGCAACTCAGGCTAAAACAACCAACTGGCAAACACCATCCACTTCTACATCCATCCCCTTTAACCATCCCATTAATGCTTCAGACTTCCTACAGAAACAGTATGGATCTAACATACTTTTGACAATAAGTTTGTAATTGAGAATGATTTTACAAAATGTTTGAAAGAGAGTTGCTGGTAAATCATTATCATTTTCCATCAAATATTTTCCTAACTTATAATGCTTTTGCCCGTAAGATTTCATCATAATTGTCAGGCTGCTTTTTGCCACTTTGAGCATTTATGGATTAAGCTCATATATGACTCGGACTGGTTTTAACCATGTGTCTTAATCATGCTGCAGGGTTAACATGCAGAGAATAGTTCTTGGCGTTTTAGCAAAATAGCATTACAACTGAATTTGACAGGTTTGTCAAGTTTCTGTTACTCTTCACAAAGTGTACAATTTTTTGTAAACATTGTCAACATATCAGTGTGTGAAATTCTGAGCTTTAATCATACCCCTTCTACTGCTAAAAATAGTTTGAAGCCAGAAATGTGGTCTCTTTTGGATTTTGTATGTTTTAGTTGAACTAAACCATTTAACACTCAGATGTTCTGATAAAGGTATAACTTGATATAAGTATAATAGTGGTAGAAATTCAAGGAAAGTTGCAGGAGCTTTGTTTGTTGGCTTCTGACTAAGGGCTGTTCCATCTTTAAAAAAGTGGAGGGGGGGGGGGGGGGAGAGGAAGTTTTGATCCCCACCCCACCACCCTCCCAATTCAGAGTGCCCAGAACCCCCCCTCCCCCAAATTCCGAATTGTCATCACTCCCCCAAATTCTGAATTACTTTTTGCCCCCCCCCCCCCCCACCACCACTTTTTAAAATGGAACAGCCCTAAAATTTTCAATTAATGCAACTATTTACCAAAACATGCTATCACCGGCAAATAGCTAAAATAGTGACATCATCTTAGGCTGAAAAAGTGTAAATTTTTGAACATGTAGTGCCAGTACTTAATATGGTATGCAATTTCCACAGAAACGTCATTGTTTGTTTGATACATCACTTAGTATTCACCACTTCTTATGAATTAAGATTTCACTACTACGATGGATCACAGAAGAGATCACTCACTGTCTGAATTTTGCACCTGGCTTGTAGGGTACACTGGTGCCAGAGATCTTGCAGCACCCCCCAAGAACCCTGCAGTACCCAAAAATATTGGGGTACTGGATGAGCCTTCGGCGCCCAAAGACCCTGTTGTCCAGGCACAAGCCCGGAGCGAGACCGGCGCGAGGACCTGGCACATGGCACCTATTACTACTGTGAAAATCACCGCGCCCCCCATACCAGACCCCAATAGCCCCCATGGTAACCCTTTCTCTAGGCTAGGCACGCAATCAAAACCCAGTAGCAACAAGCACCTTAACCCATTCATTCTTTAGGTACAGACTGACAATGTCATGCCTCTGAAGGGCCAATTCTGAAACAAGCCTTTCTGAGGGACTCGCACTGAATCAAGTTCTTTTACCCATTCATGCCTGTAGCACCCAAACTGCCTGAATTTTGTTGATAACTTTCTAATTATAGCAATGGTTTGTAAATATTTTAAGGAGAGTTATTCATTGGAACTATACCTACAACTCTCCTTCATATATTTTCCAAATTATTCTTTATTCCAAAGTTATCTTCAAAGGTATGACCTGTCTAGGCCACACTCACCAAGTATATCTCCAGGCATGAATGGGTTCAACTCTTTTCTATGGATCCCATGTGATCATTAACAGGACTGGCAAAAAATGGCAGTACCTGAAGATTCTGGAAGCAGCCAGTCCACTTGACTTTGACTAGCAAGAGAAAGATCGAAAGTAAACCTCTCACTATATATTTTTTTGACAGTTGTCATTTAGACCTATTATATTTTCGGAAAATAACTTTGGATTTAGACATGGATTCACAAGCTATGACTAAAAGTTGTTGGTAAAGTTCTTACCAACATTTCTCCTTGAAAGCCACTGATTCCAAAGATAACGATGAGTTAACCCATCCATGCCTTTGGCTTTCCTTGACAAATGTTTTCTAGGTCGATAATACTTTTTTGAAAATACATTTTGAATAAAGCATAAATTTGATGAATAACAGAATGAGAGTAGTTGATTGGATGTTGTTGAACAATTCTTCTGCAAATATTGTCCAAAGGATATTTCATCAAAAAGTTTTATCCAAAATAGTCAGACTGTTTCATACCAGATAGAGCCAAAACAGCCTGATCATTTTGGTCATATCTCTCTAACAAAAGCAATTTATAGAAAATATTTGAAGGAGAATTGTTCGCCATAATGCTTTCTACATCTCTCCGTCAAATATTTGAAGGAGAACTGTTCGCCATAATGCTTTCTACATCTCTCCGTCAAATATTTTGCAAATCTATGCTTGATTTCAAAGTTATTTGCAAAAGTATGACGGCTGCAGACGGTACTGGTCATGTAGAACTCCAGGTAGGAATGGGTGAAGTGCTTCATGCTGAAGGGTTTGGTGACACATGCTGACCTCAAACACCTGGATTACCCAATTAACCTAAATGGGTATGGATCAAGATAGAAATTCTTAGCTTTCTATTAGTATACCTTTATATATTTTATTCTCCGGGCTTGAACTGGTTCTGCTAAGTTTAAATATTTCTGGAGGGAAGGATTTATGGAGGAATGTAATTGTTAGTATATTTATTTCTTTACATTTGATTCTTTCTTTTTCTTTCTTTATCTTTTTAATTATTTAATTGTTCTTCCATATATTCATTCATTCATTCATCCAGTTATTTCTACCTATTTTTATTCATCAATCTTTTCATTCATTTATTCATTCCTACTTTTGTAAATTCAAGATTTGATTCTGAAAGTTATTCTGAAAAGTATCCGAGCTACAGACAGCAGTTCCCAAATACCTAAGGGTATCTTACCTAGCAGAATGCCAGCCAGGCTTCTAGGAGTTCAGCTCACCATGTGCACATGCATGTAATCTTATAGAAACTAACAATTTTCTCTCTTTTTCACTTATTTTCAGATGTATTTGCACTAATAATATATTACTTACAACTGGTGCTGGGTGGATATTATATGTTAGTCAAATTTGCTTTTGTAAAATGTTATATGTTATGCTGCATTTCAGATTTTTACTATGAAACCACAGTCATGCACAGATTTATATATTATTATTATTATTATTATTATTATTATTATTATTATTATTATTATTATTTTTATTATTATTATGATATTCCAAAAACCATTGAGTTAAATTTGCTTTATTTCACAAATGCTTTAGATATTGGATAAACAGTGTAGTCATACAAACAGAAAATAAACATGGACAACAATTCATGTTTTGATTTCTTGAAATACTCAACGAAAGTCACCTGCATGCTTTTTATCAGATCTCTTGACACTTTTTAAAATTTTTAATTAATTTGCAAATCTCAATCTACTGAACTTTTTTGAAAGGTCTGCCTGTAATTTTTCATTTGCAAAATCGTGAATATTTTGAGAATGGGACTGATATTTGTCCTTGACCTTTGGAATATGTGACCCTTGACCCTCTCGACCTTGACCTTTCAGGAGAGAATGGCAAAGCTGTGGTGATACAAAAAGATAAGCTGAATGCTACGGCGCGGAAATTGTTCGATGCGGGTTGGCAGAAAAATGCCTTCAACCAATATGCTAGTGATATGATCTCATTGCACCGGTCCCTGCCAGACGTGAGAGACCCAGAGTAAGTAGACTTCAACCAATATGCTAGTGATATGATCTCATTGCACCGGTCCCTGCCAGACGTGAGAGACCCAGAGTAAGTAGACTTCAACCAATATGCTAGTGATATGATCTCATTGCACCGGTCCCTGCCAGACGTGAGAGACCCAGAGTAAGTAGACTTCAACCAATATGCTAGTGATATGATCTCATTGCACCGGTCCCTGCCAGACGTGAGAGACCCAGAGTAAGTAGACTTCAACCAATATGCTAGTGATATGATCTCATTGCACCGGTCCCTGCCAGACGTGAGAGACCCAGAGTAAGTAGACTTCAACCAATATGCTAGTGATATGATCTCATTGCACCGGTCCCTGCCAGACGTGAGAGACCCAGAGTAAGTAGACTTCAACCAATATGCTAGTGATATGATCTCATTGCACCGGTCCCTGCCAGACGTGAGAGACCCAGAGTAAGTAGACTTCAACCAATATGCTAGTGATATGATCTCATTGCACCGGTCCCTGCCAGACGTGAGAGACCCAGAGTAAGTAGACTTCAACCAATATGCTAGTGATATGATCTCATTGCACCGGTCCCTGCCAGACGTGAGAGACCCAGAGTAAGTAGACTTCAACCAATATGCTAGTGATATGATCTCATTGCACCGGTCCCTGCCAGACGTGAGAGACCCAGAGTAAGTAGACTTCAACCAATATAGTCCATGAGCCAGAGGGTTGGTCGGTACCATATTGGGGGGCTAATTCTAACCAATATTTTTGAATTCCCCGTTATCTCAGCTTTAATTTGATGGGTGATAGCAATGCAGGGGTGGTAGCTTAGTCAGAGATATTCAGCTTTTAGTGACGCGTCCTCTCGTCTCCTGGTGGGTAATTTGCTGACCTACAAGGAAAATCTTTTAAGCAATTATGATAGGTTAATGATACTTAGGCATCCTAGTATTTCATTCTGTGCTCCCACAGACCTGTACAAATAGATACAAAATGATAGATTGTCTAAATCATATGTATTACGGATTTTGCAGCTGGTTGATAGAGGAAATCTGTATTTTTTCCTTATGATTTACCGAAATAGTTCCATATCTTTCTCCTGACAGCTAGAAATGAAAAACAAATAAAATATTAAAAATACTTAAAAATAAGCTGCATGTCCCAGGAGTATTTTAAGACCAAAGTTGATGCTGTATCATGAACCATTTGGAAAATATAAGCGTCTTACTACCCCTACCCCCATTGTTGAAAAATCAAGGAAAAATGCAATTAAATACAAATAATTTTCTGTAAAATTAATATACTCTATCAATCACCAGAACCTAACATTACATATGCATGGCTGTCCTCCCATAGTAAACGGGTTGTATATGGAGATATATTTGATACCCTGAAGCCCTGGACAACCAATTTTTGGTACAAAAACCAAAATTTGATTTTGTGTTCTTGAATCTTTATATAGAAAATGTAGAAATAATCAGGTACTCTTTAAAACACCATCACAAAATGGAAATACACATATGCCTGTTCTCCTGCAGTATAAATATATAAATAGAGATCATTTTGATACCCAGAAGATCTGGAAAACCAATTTTTGATACAAAAACATAAATTTACTCTTCCAACCTTGAATCGTTGTGTAGAAAATTTATGATGAAAAGCAAGTACTCTATAAAGCACCAGCAGCAACTATGCTTGTCTTCCCATAGTATAAAACTTGTAAATGAACATAATCTTAATGTCCATTAATCCCAAATAACCAATATTTGGTACAAAACTAAAACTTGATTTTGCATTCTTGAATCTCTGTATCGAAAATGTAGAGAATATCAGGTACTCCATGAAGCACCAGCACCATGCAAACTGAAACACATGTGTGTCTGTCCTCCAATAGTATAAAAGTATAAATAGAGATAATTTAAATACCCTTAAGCGTTTGACAAGAATTTTTTTGGTACAAAATATTAAATTTGCTTTTCCGTTCCGGAATATTTGCAAAGAATTTTTTGAAAATCAGGTACTCAGTAAACCAACAGCACCAAAAGGATACACATCTATAGTTAAAAAGCTGTAAATAGAGATATTCTAATACACAGGAACCCTAGACAACTAATTTTTAGGTACAAGAACCCCAAAGTTGCTGTTGTGTTCTTGAATACTTGGATAGTATTGTATTGTATGTTCATTGACTGAACGTTGGGGGTTCAAAATCATAGCAAATACAATTTAAAGCAAATAAAGGAAAGAGGACAGTGAAACTGAAGCAAAAATACACTAAAACATCGAGAACTAAACTTAAGGAAATAAAACAAAAAGAAATGAAGCAGAACTGACTCGAATAAGCGAAAAGGAGTAGCTAGATCGAAAGGAGCTTCTAAAGAACAGGAAGCCGCACAGAAACTACAAGTAAAATGTTAAAAATCAGGTACTCATTCTGGTGAAAGATATTATTGAATATTTTTTATTTGTATTTCAAAATTGAAGCACAAACCTTCATAAACATTTGGATAGTTTTAATATCTGAAATTTCAAGTAGTTTATTAAAACAACTTACAAACTATTTTAGTGTCAACCTTATTTACAGTACTTTTATGTTGGTTCCACTTTGGTAAACAAAAAGTATGGTTGTCCTTCCATTATAAAGAGGAAGTTAAGAGATTACATTTGTGCCCAGATGCTTGAAGACATTGACAAAAAAAAACTTAAAAATTGAATCACTGATGCAAAAGATGTTGAATATCTGATAATCTTTTTTCTTCAATTAAACTAGATTATCAACCTTGATAATTTTCTTTAATTAGAAAAAAATAGGAATGGACACTTGCTTAATTTCATTAACCCTTATGCTGCTGTTTGGCTAATTTGGCCAATACAAAATGATGCAAAAATCCTGAAGAATCACTGGCATATGGGTACTGATCTGAAAGTGCATTTTACTCTGTGAGGGCTATCCAATGAGTACCAACAAAATAGGGTTTAGATGGTTTTCCAAAATCTTTGCTTTATTGTGCATTGGACCAAAGTTGTCTTAGCATTGGAAGGGTTAAGATACTCCAAACCAAAAAATGCACATATCACCAAAAATACACTTTTAATTTGTCACAAGTGTGTATTTAAGGTGCATCTGGTAAGTTACCCAAAATATCTTCCAACCCATCCTGTAGTCTACTACCATACCAAAGTTAATGTGCAATAAAATACTGATGAATATAGATAAGTCCTGAAGACATTAATATCGCTTAAAAATGTAACCTGACTATTTAATTCTTTATGAAGTTATTGTTATTTTAATAAAGGAAAGAGGGGGCCCATTCTCATGACTTGTGAACTACAAGGCTGGTGATGGTCAGACAGTTACAGTTGGTTTGATTATAAAGGAAAGGGTAAAACTCACCATATCGGAATATAAAAACAAACCTTTTTCACAAATTGTCCTCATAAGCTATTAACCTTATCACAACAGAAGTAACCAGCTTATTTTGGTAATAAATTGAAAGCAATGATTTTATTACCGATGATTTCTTTAAAGGGACCATAGATCTGTATGACTCTTTTTATTGTGAAGTTTAGACACTGAAGCCATAGGTGGTTAGGAAAATAAAATAAATTTGCTTACTGAGATTACTGACATTTATGTCAATCTTGAAGCTTACCTACTAATGACAATTACAGGTATTTAAGGATATTCAGAGCTCTCTCTCCCATACCAAGTGGTCAGATTAGTTCTATAGTAAGGTAGGCAAGAGGTGCTCCAAGACATAGTATAGCAAGACCCACAGTGCCACTCATTCCATTATCACTATAGAGTGACAACATCAGCCAAAGAGGCCATTAAGGATTAAAACTATCACCAAGCCAATGTTGCAGGTTCTGTGGCCGCTCTTTTGATGAAAACATCTTTATGTAGGGCAACTATGGACTACTATTCCACTTAACCCAATGCTCAGGCTACTTTCGTCTATAACACAAAGACTCAAAGAAGTTTGAAAACCTACTAAAACCTGTCATGTTGGTATTCATTGGATAGCTCTCACTGAGCACTCTCAGACGAGTACCCATTTGCCAGGATTTCAATCATTTTCAGGTTTTCTTGCATCATTTTGTATTGGCCTAATTAGCCAGCAGCACCATAAGGGTTAAAGATTCAAGGTTTTAGGTCTTAAAAATGTCCTCCTGGCTATCATCTAAATTCACAACCCTTTTACAATTGGAGGATTACCAAAAGATAGTGATGGCTATTTGTAGACAAATAAAAGTGTACACTAGTGTGTTGTTGTAGAAATTATGTACTATAACTGTATTATCAAAATGGAAAAATTCTCAAAAAAGTCAATCAAAGTCTAAGAAAAATGTTGCCTAATGTTTTATATACTAATGCGAACTGTAAGTCCAGTTGAATGTCTTTCTCAAGGATTGGCTTCCAATTTCATCATCTACGCAAAAGCAAACTTTGGTTCTTTTCCCCCCAAAATGGTTGTGCAGGGCTTCAGGGTATCAAAACTATCTCCACTTACAACCTTTTTAGTAAGGAGGCAGGCATTCATAAGTGTTTCAGTTTTGGTGCGGATGCTTTATAGAGTACCTTCTTCTACATTCTAGATACAACGTTTCAAGAATGCAAAAGCAATTTTGGTTCTCATACAAAAAGAAATGTTCATCGAGGCTTCCTGGACTTTAAATTATCTCTGTTTATAACTTTTATACTATAGGAGGACATACAAGCATTTGTTTCTGTTTGGTGCTAGTGCTTTATAGAGTACCTGATTTTCAACATTGTCTTTACAAAGATTCAACATAAAAAGCAAATTTAAGTTCTGTGTGTTCTTGCATTGATAATATTTGATATCTGATAGAGTGTCCCCTCCACCTATGTACTGTTCCAGAGCGCTTTATAAAGAATAGTCAGTGGACAGATGTTAAAAGTCCATATCGTTAATCAAACTCCTTTTAAAATAGCAATGATTTCAGCTGTGCCTTGAAGATTTGAACACTATATTACATATCAACATTCTTGATCATTCCAAAGGGCGCATGGTGCATAGTGCCAAATTATAGTTGTCTAGAGCCTCTGTGTATCAAAATTATTTGTATTTATATTTTCATACTACAGGGGGACAGGCATATACATGTATGTGTTTCTGTTTAGTGGGGTGGTTCATAGTCCCTGAATTTTTTCTACATTTTCTATGCAAAGATTCAAGAACGCAAATTCAAATTTTGGTTTCTGTATCAAAAAATTGGTTGTCCAGGGCTTCAGGGTATTGAAATTATCTCTATTCATAGGTTTATACTACAGGAAGATAATTTTATGTGTTTCTGTTCATTGCTAGTGGTTAGTAACTGTTTTCTTTTTACATTTTCTATACAAATATTCAAGAAAGCAAAATCAAATAATGAGTTTTGTACCAAAAAATAGTTTTCCAGGGCTTTAGGGTATTAAAGGTCTCTCTGTTTATGTGTTTATACTATAGGAGGACAAGCATATGTGTATTAATGTTTTCTGTTGGTGTACCTGATTATTTCTACATTTTCTATATAAAGATTCAAGAACACAAAATCAAATTTTGGTTTTTGTACCAAAAAATTGGTTGTCCAGGGCTTCAGGGTATCAAATATATCTCCATTTAGAACCCTTTTACTATGGGAGAACAGCCATGCATATGTAATGTTAGGTGCTGGTGATTAATAGAGTATATTAATTTTACAGAAAATTATTTGTATTTAATTGCATTTTTCCTTGATTTTTCAACAATGGGGGTAGGGGTAGTAAGACTCTTATATATTCAAAATGGTTCATGATACAGCATCAACTTTGGTCTTTAAATACTCCTGGGACGTGCAGCTTATTTTCAGGTATTTTTAATATTTTATTTGTTTTTCATTTCTAGCTATCAGAAGAAAGATATGGAACTCTTTAAAAAAATTGTAAGGAAAAAATACAGATCTCCCCAATCAACCAGCTGCATATTCCGTAATATATATGATTTGGTCAATCTTTTATTTTGTATTTATTTGTACAGGTCTGTGGGATCACAGAATGAAATTCTAGGATGCCTAAGTATCATTAACATATCATAAATGCTTAAAAGCTTTTCCTTGTTGGTCAGCAATTTACCCACGAGGAGACGAGAGGACGCGTCACTAAAAGCTGAATATCTCTGACTAAGCTACCACCCCTGCATTGCTATCACCCATCAAATTAAAGCTGAGATAACGGGGAATTCAAAAATATTGGTTAGAATTAGCCCCCCAATATGGTACCGACAAGTCCAATTTTGGCCTCTGGCTCATGGACTAATATGCTAGTGATATGATCTCATTGCACCGGTCCCTGCCAGACGTGAGAGACCCAGAGTAAGTAGACTTCAACCAATATGCTAGTGATATGATCTCATTGCACCGGTCCCTGCCAGACGTGAGAGACCCAGAGTAAGTAGACTTCAACCAATATGCTAGTGATATGATCTCATTGCACCAGTCCCTGCCAGACGTGAGAGACCCAGAGTAAGTAGACTTCAACCAATATGCTAGTGATATGATCTCATTGCACCGGTCCCTGCCAGACGTGAGAGACCCAGAGTAAGTAGACTTCAACCAATATGCTAGTGATATGATCTCATTGCACTGGTCCCTGCCAGACGTGAGAGACCCAGAGTAAGTAGACTTCAACCAATATGCTAGTGATATGATCTCATTGCACCAGTCCCTGCCAGACGTGAGAGACCCAGAGTAAGTAGACTTCAACCAATATGCTAGTGATATGATCTCATTGCACCGGTCTCTGCCAGATGTGAGAGACCCAGAGTAAGTAGACTTCAACCAATATGCTAGTGATATGATCTCATTGCACTGGTCCCTGCCAGACGTGAGAGACCCAGAGTAAGTAGACTTCAACCAATATGCTAGTGATATGATCTCATTGCACCGGTCCCTGCCAGATGTGAGAGACCCAGAGTAAGTAGACTTCAACCAATATGCTAGTGATATGATCTCATTGCACCGGTCCCTGCCAGACGTGAGAGACCCAGAGTAAGTAGACTTCAACCAATATGCTAGTGATATGATCTCATTGCACTGGTCCCTGCCAGACGTGAGAGACCCAGAGTAAGTAGACTTCAACCAATATGCTAGTGATATGATCTCATTGCACCGGTCCCTGCCAGACGTGAGAGACCCAGAGTAAGTAGACTTCAACCAATATGCTAGTGATATGATCTCATTGCACCGGTCCCTGCCAGACGTGAGAGACCCAGAGTAAGTAGACTTCAACCAATATGCTAGTGATATGATCTCATTGCACCGGTCCCTGCCAGACGTGAGAGACCCAGAGTAAGTAGACTTCAACCAATATGCTAGTGATATGATCTCATTGCACCGGTCCCTGCCAGACGTGAGAGACCCAGAGTAAGTAGACTTCAACCAATATGCTAGTGATATGATCTCATTGCACTGGTCCCTGCCAGACGTGAGAGACCCAGAGTAAGTAGACTTCAACCAATATGCTAGTGATATGATCTCATTGCACCGGTCCCTGCCAGACGTGAGAGACCCAGAGTAAGTAGACTTCAACCAATATGCTAGTGATATGATCTCATTGCACCGGTCCCTGCCAGACGTGAGAGACCCAGAGTAAGTAGACTTCAACCAATATGCTAGTGATATGATCTCATTGCACCGGTCCCTGCCAGACGTGAGAGACCCAGAGTAAGTAGACTTCAACCAATATGCTAGTGATATGATCTCATTGCACCGGTCCCTGCCAGACGTGAGAGACCCAGAGTAAGTAGACTTCAACCAATATGCTAGTGATATGATCTCATTGCACCGGTCCCTGCCAGACGTGAGAGACCCAGAGTAAGTAGACTTCAACCAATATGCTAGTGATATGATCTCATTGCACTGGTCCCTGCCAGACGTGAGAGACCCAGAGTAAGTAGACTTCAACCAATATGCTAGTGATATGATCTCATTGCACCGGTCCCTGCCAGACGTGAGAGACCCAGAGTAAGTAGACTTCAACCAATATGCTAGTGATATGATCTCATTGCACCGGTCCCTGCCAGACGTGAGAGACCCAGAGTAAGTAGACTTCAACCAATATGCTAGTGATATGATCTCATTGCACTGGTCCCTGCCAGACGTGAGAGACCCAGAGTAAGTAGACTTCAACCAATATGCTAGTGATATGATCTCATTGCACCGGTCCCTGCCAGACGTGAGAGACCCAGAGTAAGTAGACTTCAACCAATATGCTAGTGATATGATCTCATTGCACCGGTCCCTGCCAGACGTGAGAGACCCAGAGTAAGTAGACTTCAACCAATATGCTAGTGATATGATCTCATTGCACCGGTCCCTGCCAGACGTGAGAGACCCAGAGTAAGTAGACTTCAACCAATATGCTAGTGATATGATCTCATTGCACCGGTCCCTGCCAGACGTGAGAGACCCAGAGTAAGTAGACTTCAACCAATATGCTAGTGATATGATCTCATTGCACCGGTCCCTGCCAGACGTGAGAGACCCAGAGTAAGTAGACTTCAACCAATATG
Source organism: Maea johnstoni (assembly GCA_963942565.1). Taxonomy (NCBI): domain Eukaryota; kingdom Metazoa; phylum Annelida; class Polychaeta; order Spionida; family Magelonidae; genus Maea; species Maea johnstoni. The sequence goes on along the minus strand of OZ012696.1, from coordinate 1,780,969 downwards.
CTAGTGATATGATCTCATTGCACTGGTCCCTGCCAGACGTGAGAGACCCAGAGTAAGTAGACTTCAACCAATATGCTAGTGATATGATCTCATTGCACCGGTCCCTGCCAGACGTGAGAGACCCAGAGTAAGTAGACTTCAACCAATATGCTAGTGATATGATCTCATTGCACCGGTCCCTGCCAGACGTGAGAGACCCAGAGTAAGTAGACTTCAACCAATATGCTAGTGATATGATCTCATTGCACCGGTCCCTGCCAGACGTGAGAGACCCAGAGTAAGTAGACTTCAACCAATATGCTAGTGATATGATCTCATTGCACCGGTCCCTGCCAGACGTGAGAGACCCAGAGTAAGTAGACTTCAACCAATATGCTAGTGATATGATCTCATTGCACCGGTCCCTGCCAGACGTGAGAGACCCAGAGTAAGTAGACTTCAACCAATATGCTAGTGATATGATCTCATTGCACTGGTCCCTGCCAGACGTGAGAGACCCAGAGTAAGTAGACTTCAACCAATATGCTAGTGATATGATCTCATTGCACCGGTCCCTGCCAGACGTGAGAGACCCAGAGTAAGTAGACTTCAACCAATATGCTAGTGATATGATCTCATTGCACCGGTCCCTGCCAGACGTGAGAGACCCAGAGTAAGTAGACTTCAACCAATATGCTAGTGATATGATCTCATTGCACTGGTCCCTGCCAGACGTGAGAGACCCAGAGTAAGTAGACTTCAACCAATATGCTAGTGATATGATCTCATTGCACCGGTCCCTGCCAGACGTGAGAGACCCAGAGTAAGTAGACTTCAACCAATATGCTAGTGATATGATCTCATTGCACCGGTCCCTGCCAGACGTGAGAGACCCAGAGTAAGTAGACTTCAACCAATATGCTAGTGATATGATCTCATTGCACCGGTCCCTGCAAGACGTGAGAGACCCAGAGTAAGTAGACTTCAACCAATATGCTAGTGATATGATCTCATTGCACCGGTCCCTGCCAGACGTGAGAGACCCAGAGTAAGTAGACTTCAACCAATATGCTAGTGATATGATCTCATTGCACCAGTCCCTGCCAGACGTGAGAGACCCAGAGTAAGTAGACTTCAACCAATATGCTAGTGATATGATCTCATTGCACCGGTCCCTGCCAGACGTGAGAGACCCAGAGTAAGTAGACTTCAACCAATATGCTAGTGATATGATCTCATTGCACCGGTCCCTGCCAGACGTGAGAGACCCAGAGTAAGTAGACTTCAACCAATATGCTAGTGATATGATCTCATTGCACCGGTCCCTGCCAGACGTGAGAGACCCAGAATAAGTAGACCTCAACCAATATGCTAGTGATATGATCTCATTGCACCGGTCCCTGCCAGACGTGAGAGACCCAGAATAAGTAGACTTCAACCAATATGCTAGTGATATGATCTCATTGCACCGGTCCCTGCCAGACGTGAGAGACCCAGAGTAAGTAGACTTCAACCAATATGCTAGTGATATGATCTCATTGCACCGGTCCCTGCCAGACGTGAGAGACCCAGAGTAAGTAGACTTCAACCAATATGCTAGTGATATGATCTCATTGCACCGGTCCCTGCCAGACGTGAGAGACCCAGAGTAAGTAGACTTCAACCAATATGCTAGTGATATGATCTCATTGCACTGGTCCCTGCCAGACGTGAGAGACCCAGAGTAAGTAGACTTCAACCAATATGCTAGTGATATGATCTCATTGCACCGGTCCCTGCCAGACGTGAGAGACCCAGAGTAAGTAGACTTCAACCAATATGCTAGTGATATGATCTCATTGCACCGGTCCCTGCCAGACGTGAGAGACCCAGAGTAAGTAGACTTCAACCAATATGCTAGTGATATGATCTCATTGCACCGGTCCCTGCCAGACGTGAGAGACCCAGAGTAAGTAGACTTCAACCAATATGCTAGTGATATGATCTCATTGCACCGGTCCCTGCCAGACGTGAGAGACCCAGAGTAAGTAGACTTCAACCAATATGCTAGTGATATGATCTCATTGCACCGGTCCCTGCCAGACGTGAGAGACCCAGAGTAAGTAGACTTCAACCAATATGCTAGTGATATGATCTCATTGCACCAGTCCCTGCCAGACGTGAGAGACCCAGAGTAAGTAGACTTCAACCAATATGCTAGTGATATGATCTCATTGCACCGGTCCCTGCCAGACGTGAGAGACCCAGAGTAAGTAGACTTCAACCAATATGCTAGTGATATGATCTCATTGCACTGGTCCCTGCCAGACGTGAGAGACCCAGAGTAAGTAGACTTCAACCAATATGCTAGTGATATGATCTCATTGCACCGGTCCCTGCCAGACGTGAGAGACCCAGAGTAAGTAGACTTCAACCAATATGCTAGTGATATGATCTCATTGCACCGGTCCCTGCCAGACGTGAGAGACCCAGAGTAAGTAGACTTCAACCAATATGCTAGTGATATGATCTCATTGCACCGGTCCCTGCCAGACGTGAGAGACCCAGAGTAAGTAGACTTCAACCAATATGCTAGTGATATGATCTCATTGCACCGGTCCCTGCCAGACGTGAGAGACCCAGAGTAAGTAGACTTCAACCAATATGCTAGTGATATGATCTCATTGCACTGGTCCCTGCCAGACGTGAGAGACCCAGAGTAAGTAGACTTCAACCAATATGCTAGTGATATGATCTCATTGCACCGGTCCCTGCAAGACGTGAGAGACCCAGAGTAAGTAGACTTCAACCAATATGCTAGTGATATGATCTCATTGCACCGGTCCCTGCCAGACGTGAGAGACCCAGAGTAAGTAGACTTCAACCAATATGCTAGTGATATGATCTCATTGCACCGGTCCCTGCCAGACGTGAGAGACC
>OZ012696.1:1735571-1775571 GCA_963942565.1 Maea johnstoni | reverse complement strand
ATATATATAAACTTCTTGTGATTATTGTGGTTAAACATGATGTTATTTCATTAAGCATTGTGAAAAGTAGCAAATTTCAACCATGCGTATATGATGATGTCAATTATGTTATTCAAATAATGATATGAAAATAAGCAGTCTTAACATGAAAATGCGTAATCCTTTAGTCCAAGATTATCCCACTTTCAAGTGCAGATGTATTTGTACTTTAATCTGGTGAATGTTTAGTGTTTAATCGAATCAGAAGCAGGTATGGCTTTTTACAACAAACCGCATTTGGTAATTCAAACCATTTGTGGCTTTCAGCCAGTTTGACTCCATGCAGTTGTACCTTTTTGTCTAATCATTATCAAACCATTAGGCTTATTGCTGCTTCATATCTCACCTGCTCTTCACAGATCATCTCAAACAGCCATTAGAAGATTACATTGCCAAACTGGGGAAAGTGAGAACGGTGCGTACGAAGAAGCGTGAAGGTCTGATTCGAGCGCGGTTGGCAGGTGCTGCTGTCGCGAAGGGAGAGGTGCTCACCTATCTAGACTCCCACTGTGAATGTGCCGAAGGTACGTCTTTTCGTGAACAAAAACATTTGGAGTAAAACCATCTATGGTTTCGAACCACTTTTGGTTTTGAACCAATTTTTGGTTTTTAACCATTTTGTGTTTTTTCGCCATTTTGACTCAATACAGCCTGGTGGTCTAACACAAATGCAAGTAACATATTATCAGGAATTATCGAAGGCTATGAACCTTTTTGTGGTCTGTGCACTTTGAGAATATCACATAGCCCACTGCAAAATTTCTTCACCATGTCCCTGCTCAGAGTTCACCCTTAAGCTAATAATTTAAGCAAGAGTTGCAAAAATGTTTGACGATAAGTTGTAACTTTTATTTTGGTGAAGATTTGACCTTTGAACATTTTTGATCTTTTTATTCTGCAATCTAGTTGAATGTAGCAATGAATCTGTTGAGGAACGCATTAAAAGATTTTGTTTACGATTGTCAGAAATTTTTAATTTTATTTATCGTCAATCGTATTGAGCCTACATTGTGACCAGCCAATTGATGATAGTGGAGGAAACCAAAGTACCTGGGTAAAACCACCAACTAACCTCAAGTCAACGGCAACTTCCTCACGTGCCCCACACCCATTCATTCTCCTAGAGGCCAAAAGCAGCCTGCCATTGTTGATGGAACCATTGTAAGGAATATATTTGAAGGGAAAACGCTGTCAGAACATTAAACACTAACCTTCAAATCTTTTGTCAAATAATTCTTAGTTCATAAGTTATTGTCAAAAATGTCATTGATCCAGGTGACAGTTTCTGGAGAAACTCTAAGTATGAATGGGTCAAACTCAGGTAGCGGTAAGATGCGGTGGGTTATCAGAACCACTGCCCTACACCTCTTGACTATGGGGCAGGCCCTTCATGTATCAGACCAACAGTTCTATTCGATGAGGTGTGATTAAATTTAGTTATTTCTTCATTTTTATGAAGCTGATATATAAATCCAATAGCTTATTAGTTGAGTTAGAGGTCACAAGTACAATAGTCATTAATACGGCAAAATGTTTTTTTGCCCAAAAAGTTGCAAAAAATTGATTATCTATTCGATTTGTAATGATTGTTAATAATTTAGATACCCGTCACTCACAAAACCTTCTGCCATAGTGCTGGTTGTTTTTGATGAGATTTTGCTGTTTTTACTCCTATTTCAGACTTGCCTTGCGCATGGCTCGTTGTGTCTCGTTACCATAGAAACAAAGGCTGCATGTCTCGAGTAGCAGTCCTGTAATGAAGGTTTCACAATTGTTTTGGTTTAAAGCTCTGAGCTTGGGTAGGGCTGTGAGAGGGTTGGATTGAATACCCTTTCAATACAACAGTTTCCAACTCCTTTAAATTTCTCTAAATCTCTAAAATTTGTCATCATTTTTGTGTCATTATTGCAGAGAAAGTGTCCTTCTCTTTGCTAGCCACTTTCCAAAACTCAGCTATTTTTGTTTATAAGATTTATAAGGGATAAATTTTAATATTTCCTTGCTGCTCGATTCACCAATATGATAATATATAGACATGCTGCCCTTTTTCTAAATGTTATGAAGTACATCATCTTTTCTGAATCAAAGTGCATTGGTGGTGACACAACCCTTTGATATTCAAATATTTGCCAAACTGTTGAAGCATTATGAAAACTATTTGAATTAATTTTGTGTCAGAAAATGAGTAATATATTTTAAAATCGTTCTTGTAATTCCTTTGATTCAATATTTTATTTGCATATTTATCATTCCAACCAGTTACTTGATTTAAAACTTGTATGTTGTGATTTGTCATTTGTCATTCAAAGATTTCGCCATTTATGATATGATATTTGTAATTCATCATTTATCATTTGTCATTTGCCAATTGTGATGTGATATTTGTAATTTATCATTTGTCATTTGCCATTTGTGAATTTGATTTATAATTGGATATTTAAGATTTGCCATTTTATGTGAGTGTGATTTGTAATTTGTGATTTTCTCTCAGGCTGGTTGGAGCCTTTATTAGACAGGATTTCCAGGGAAAGACGGACAGTTGTCTGTCCTGTCATCGACGTGATCGATGACGAGAGTTTGCGCTACCAGTACGGCAGCGCCAAGACAACGAGTATCGGAGGCTTTGATTGGAACCTGCAGTTCAGCTGGCACGGCATCCCGGATCACGAGCGCTCGCGCCGGGGTTACGATGTCCAACCAATCAGGTATATACAAGTCACCAAACATCCACAAAATACATCCACACAATTTGATTCCAAATCATCTTGTGGTGTGATTGAACAATTTTCATTAAAAGTTCATCTAATTTTTTTAGGGTTTTCCTAAATTCAATTATCTAGTTTTTTAAGGATTTTGCTAAATTCTTTTTTTTGTTGGTTTTAGACTAATATATCAAAATTGTGCAGTTGGATATCACTTTGTATTCCTATTGAAGGAATTGAAATGGATTATTAAGCAAGCACAATATTTTTTTTATCATTACCATCATTGTCATTTTCATCATTATCATCTTTCTTATAATCATCATCATCATCTCTACTTCATTCTGTCATAACATTTGAGTGTCGACCCAAAGGACAAACTTGCAAATATTTTCGATGGAAAAAATCATTATGGAAAATATTTAGAGAAAGTGTGAATGGTATTAAAAATAATGTTATTCCTGTTGGAATATTTTCTGGTGTTATTATTTGGAGTTATTTGCTTGTCTGTCTGGCCACCAGGGCGGCGCTCATAAGTGGATTTGGTCAGCAAACTATCTAACGCTATAGGGACTCTACTGGTACTCGGGATTATACTTATCTTATTTTTATTCTGATAGTCACAGTAATTAGCTATCTGCACATCCACATAAATCTTGCACTGAGTGGATTTCTGTGTGTCTGATTGGTCATTTTGAATTTTCATTCTCTATATAGCGGTTAATTTTAGTGTATGTATGTATGTATATATACATATATATATATATATATATATATATATATATATATATATATATATATATATATATATATATACATATATATATATATATATACATATATATATATATATATATATATATATATATATATATATATATATATATATATATATATATATATATATATATATATATATATATATATATATATTATGCATAATTCAAAATGACTATCAGTGCTAAATCATTAATGTTGACCTTTATTGAGGGCACTATAATGACTATTGCCCATCACGCAGGTCAATGTTTTTATGATAGAGGTGTTATGGAACTATATGATTAACATGGTTTATTGGGGTGATGTTTTTTCCACCTGTGGAAGAAACATCTAGTGTCTATAACATCTATTTTGCAAATACTCTTTCTTATTTTGGGAACTAAAGGTGATGTTGGAAGCCTTAACATGTAACACAAAATAATGGTATACTGAGATAAGCACAAGAGCTCAATGAAAACCATTTCATTTTCTCCCAGATTTAGAAAATTTTGTAGATTTATGAATGTATAGGGAGTGAGCATATTAAAAGACAGGCCCATGCGTGCTTGTAGAGCTGCTACTGTATTAAGGTTGCTTATCTTAAGGACAAACATTAGCAGCTGTGGTGTACCAATATTAAGTAATGAGTGAAGGATTTAAAAGATATTCCCTTCTGGTAGGGCCATGGGTTTTGTCTGATGATATTTATAATGATACTGCCTGCCTCCCAAGCACTTAATTTTGTTCAATTAAGCACTGTCAGCTTTGGAAATCTCACCAATGAATAGCAAACCTCCTTCACCAAAGACATGCAAGTAGCAATTCAGTCAATTATATATTATTTCAAATCTCAAATGATACGATATATCACTTATTTTTTCGATACAATATTTTTTTACATTCGATACGGGTATTTGATATTGTATTGAGTACCTATCCCTAGTAATGGGTAGCTAAAACTACAGGCACCCCTGCTGGTAGGGCGTTTTCTTACTGATAATCTGCAGCAGCAGCAGCAGCAGTAGTAAGGTACCATTATGAGAGAGTGAGTGATTGAGTCTGCCATAGATATTATCGCCACTCAAGTCTTGTGGGAAATTAGTACCAGATAGCAGTGTAGATCTCTGGCCCTTTCCGCTTAAAGGACCCTTGTGGTTTGGCATATATGCATACGTTTGAGATACAGAATTACGCATATTGTCCTTTCCTGCCCATGGGACAATTGAAAATATGACTGCCCAATAAATAATGGTAAAGAAAATGGTGTACCCGGGAAAAACTACCAACAAACATCGACAACTTTCTCACATTCCTGGAGCTGCATTAGAATACCAGATTTGAGTGTAGAGCATATTTTCAGGAGTGTGAGGGTGGGTTGTGGTTAAACCAAAATGGAGTCAATTTGAATGTACACATGCTTGTTTAACCCATTAGTGCTTGCATCGGCTGAAAACTGCCAGACAATTTTAATTAAATCTTTCAAGCAAACGTATAGTTGGGAAAATATTTGAAGGAGAAATGTTAATTAGAACACTAACAGCAACTATCCTTCAAATATTGTGTTAAATCTTTGTCAATTTAAAAGTTATTGCCAAAGGTATTTTAGGTCCAGACAACACTTAATGGAGGAACTGGTATATCATTTTGGTTAGTGATTGCCAGAGCACGCCATCTATTGGCAGAGTAGAAAACTAAATATTTGTATACATATCTGGTGTCTGAAGCAGATTCTCTTTGTGAAGTATCCTAGAGATTAGAACATATATGCCCTAGGGCAGGGTCCTTTCTGACTGCACCAGGCTAAATTACACTAAGAGTGTAGTCAGACTATGGCTGAGATAAGAGTGTAGTCAGACTATGGCTGAGATAAGAGTGTAGTCAGACTATGGCTGAGATAAGAGTGTAGTCAGACTATGGCTGAGATAAGAGTGTAGTCAGACTATGGCTGAGAAAAGAGTGTAGTCAGACTATGGCTGAGAAAAGAGTGTAGTCAGACTATGGCTGAGATAAGAGTGTAATCAGACTATGGCTGAGATAAGAGTGTAGTCAGACTATGGCTGAGATAAGAGTGTAGTCAGACTATGGCTGAGATAAGAGTGTAGTCAGACTATGGCTGAGATAAGAGTGTAGTCAGACTATGGCTGAGATAAGAGTGTAGTCAGACTATGGCTGAGATAAGGGTGTAGTCAGACTATGGCTGAGATAAGAGTGTAGTCAGACTATGGCTGAGATAAGAGTGTAGTCAGACTATGGCTGAGATAAGGGTGTAGTCAGACTATGGCTGAGATAAGAGTGTAGTCAGACTATGGCTGAGATAAGAGTGTAGTCAGACTATGGCTGAGATAAGAGTGTAGTCAGACTATGGCTGAGATAAGAGTGTAGTCAGACTATGGCTGAGATAAGAGTGTAGTCAGACTATGGCTGAGTTAAGAGTGTAGTCAGACTATGGCTGAGATAAGGGTGTAGTCAGACTATGGCTGAGTTAAGAGTGTAGTCAGACTATGGCTGAGATAAGGGTGTAGTCAGACTATGGCTGAGTTAAGAGTGTAGTCAGACTATGGCTGAGATAAGAGTGTAGTCAGACTATGGCTGAGATAAGAGTGTAGTCAGACTATGGCTGAGATAAGAGTGTAGTCAGACTATGGCTGAGATAAGAGTGTAGTCAGACTATGGCTGAGATAAGAGTGTAGTCAGACTATGGCTGAGATAAGAGTGTAGTCAGACTATGGCTGAGACAAGAGTGTAGTCAGACTATGGCTGAGATAAGGGTGTAGTCAGACTATGGCTGAGATAAGGGTGTAGTCAGACTATGGCTGAGATAAGGGTGTAGTCAGACTATGGCTGAGATAAGGGTGTAGTCAGACTATGGCTGAGATAAGAGTGTAGTCAGACTATGGCTGAGATAAGAGTGTAGTCAGACTATGGCTGAGATAAGAGTGTAGTCAGACTATGGCTGAGATAAGGGTGTAGTCAGACTATGGCTGAGATAAGTGTGAATTACACTAAGAGTGTAGTCAGACTATGGCTGAGATAAGAGTGTAGTCAGACTATGGCTGAGATAAGGGTGTAGTCAGACTATGGCTGAGATAAGAGTGTAGTCAGACTATGGCTGAGATAAGGGTGTAGTCAGACTATGGCTGAGATAAGAGTGTAGTCAGACTATGACTGAGATAAGAGTGTAGTCAGACTATGGCTGAGATAAGAGTGTAGTCAGACTATGGCTGAGATAAGAGTGTAGTCAGACTATGGCTGAGATAAGAGTGTAGTCAGACTATGGCTGAGATAAGGGTGTAGTCAGACTATGGCTGAGATAAGAGTGTAGTCAGACTATGGCTGAGATAAGAGTGTAGTCAGACTATGGCTGAGATAAGAGTGTAGTCAGACTATGGCTGAGATAAGAGTGTAGTCAGACTATGGCTGAGATAAGAGTGTAGTCAGACTATGGCTGAGATAAGGGTGTAGTCAGACTATGGCTGAGATAAGGGTGTAGTCAGACTATGGCTGAGATAAGAGTGTAGTCAGACTATGGCTGAGATAAGAGTGTAGTCAGACTATGGCTGAGATAAGAGTGTAGTCAGACTATGGCTGAGATAAGAGTGTAATCAGACTATGGCTGAGATAAGAGTGTAGTCAGACTATGGCTGAGATAAGGGTGTAGTCAGACTATGGCTGAGATAAGAGTGTAATCAGACTATGGCTGAGATAAGAGTGTAGTCAGACTATGGCTGAGATAAGAGTGTAGTCAGACTATGGCTGAGATAAGAGTGTAGTCAGACTATGGCTGAGATAAGAGTGTAGTCAGACTATGGCTGAGATAAGAGTGTAGTCAGACTATGGCTGAGATAAGAGTGTAGTCAGACTATGGCTGAGATAAGAGTGTAGTCAGACTATGGCTGAGATAAGAGTGTAGTCAGACTATGGCTGAGTTAAGAGTGTAGTCAGACTATGGCTGAGATAAGGGTGTAGTCAGACTATGGCTGAGATAAGAGTGTAGTCAGACTATGGCTGAGATAAGAGTGTAGTCAGACTATGGCTGAGATAAGGGTGTAGTCAGACTATGGCTGAGATAAGAGTGTAATCAGACTATGGCTGAGATAAGAGTGTAGTCAGACTATGGCTGAGATAAGAGTGTAGTCAGACTATGGCTGAGATAAGAGTGTAGTCAGACTATGGCTGAGATAAGAGTGTAGTCAGACTATGGCTGAGATAAGAGTGTAGTCAGACTATGGCTGAGATAAGAGTGTAGTCAGACTATGGCTGAGATAAGAGTGTAGTCAGACTATGGCTGAGATAAGAGTGTAGTCAGACTATGGCTGAGATAAGAGTGTAGTCAGACTATGGCTGAGATAAGAGTGTAGTCAGACTATGGCTGAGATAAGAGTGTAGTCAGACTATGGCTGAGATAAGAGTGTAGTCAGACTATGGCTGAGATAAGAGTGTAGTCAGACTATGGCTGAGATAAGGGTGTAGTCAGACTATGGCTGAGATAAGAGTGTAGTCAGACTATGGCTGAGATAAGGGTGTAGTCAGACTATGGCTGAGTTAAGAGTGTAGTCAGACTATGGCTGAGATAAGGGTGAATTTAATTTATTAGCTGAATATCATCATATATAAGATTTCAACTGGCATGAATGAGACAAACTTAATCTGTTTGATATATCAAATGTTTACTAATTTGATGTAGGACGAGTAGAGATCTTAGTAGGGCTAGTATTTTACTCCTGAAGGCTACTAGCCCTATCCGGTCACCTGACCTGGATCTTGCTAATTTTGACAAAAGATTTCGAGTAACAAATTTTATTACAAAATATTTGAAAGAGAATTGTTGAATGAATTCTTATCAACAGTTCTCTTTTAGATATTTTCTTAATGTGTTTGTGCCTTGAAATATCACCAACATGACCTGACCATTTTGTGTTGGTAGAAACATGATAGGGTTATGTTTGCTTGAAGCACCGTTACACCCACCTAAGCCCAGCGTAGACTTCTAGTGTGACACAAATACGACTATCAGGCTAATAGCATTGGCCTATTATCCAGTCAAAAAAGAGCTGCTCCATCAAAATTAAGTCAAAAGTGGCAAAAATGTTGAAAGAAATTTTTTTGGGATCCATTCCTATAAGAAAATATTTCTCAAGAAAATATTTATTTATGGTCAATCTGGGCTTACTTGGGTAAGATACTGCATGTGATCTTTTCTGCATGAGTTTTTATTTGGTGTTTACTTACGTTTCACTATTAAACAGGTAAAATATTTACAGAACCAAATGAATAGGAACAGTTCAACGAATGATTTTAAGTTTGATCATCAGAAACCTTTAGGGGACCATGGTTTCTCTTTATGTATTTGATCAGTGAAAATATGTTAACTGCTTTGTAATAATTCTTCACTGGTCTTTAGCAGAACTTTATTTTCCTTTTTCTGTCAGCAATGCTTAGTTTACTGACCTATATATGAATTGAATTTTTTTCTAAAAAAGATATGGCTACAATATGGTTCCAAAATCTTTTACCTGTTTCACTTGCACCTTTTTGTGATACTAATACCTAACCATACCCATCTTCACTCTTTGGGTAGTTCATCTAAGTTCTAACTAGTTCTCTTTTCAGCACCTAGCTTGTCTAGCAGATATGCCCATTTTTGCACAATAAAGCTATACATACCAATAAATCTTTGATTGAAAGAAGTGTTAGTGTTGGCTTGAAGAACCTCTTAAAAATAATCAAAATATTGCTTTTGTAAAGTCGTAAAGTTTCAAAGTTGCAGTTGAAGTGTCCAGTTGTAATTGTTTCTTGGAGTATCTACAAATTCATTTGTTCAATTGCTTTCAGAGTATTGGCTGTATTTGCAAAACGACGGCATTTCTGTTGGATCTTGGGCTTGCTATGGATTTCAAAACAGATTTCTTTTTTCACTATAAATGTATTAAGAACTAAGATGAAAAGTCAAATTAAAACTAAAGCATCTTAACTGCATGTTCAACTTTAATGTGTCTATTTGGTGACTTGTATATGTCGTATTTTGCAAAACAGGAAAGACTTGAAATACAGGAAATAGCTTTTTGTAGGTTATTTCTTAAAGTGACTCCTGTTTTGCATTGTTAGTGTATGTTATTATTGTTTGCACCTTTCAGTTTGAACGCGCTTTGTGGCTGAACTGCGGCTTGATTTGTTTATTAATCTATGAATTTTGCCTTGCAGCTGCGAACTTGACCTTTATACATTTTTACCAAGAATTCAACAAAATCTGACCTAGAAATGCAACCCTTATAAAATTGTTATACAAAATTTGAAAAAAAGCATTTAGGGTTTGAAGCTCTTGAGAATTAAATATTTGTATTTACCCATCAATGCTTAGGAGTTTCTTGAGAATTTGTCATCTGGATCTAAGTTATTTTTGACAATGACTTGAGAATTCAAAAATATTTCCAAAATACTGGAAGTAGAGTTGTTTCAGGGCTCTGATTAACATTTCTCCTTCAAATAGTTTCCTTTCTTAGTTTCGACATACAGATTTCACCCAAAGTTACAGGCCACTTTTGGCCGCTTCAAGCATAAATGGGTTTAGGACTGGCATTGGCCAGATTTTGTTTGATTCTGATCAATATATTTTGTTATTGTATACTTATGTAACTGTATGAATATAGCAAAAGCTTTTTGCACACCAGGTTGTTGCTAGGTGACCTGTTGAAAGCATAACCATGTTAAATATTGCAACTGCTAATATTTTCCCAGCATGCATCACAATACAGTATTTATGAAACGTATAGCTCACAGTGCCTTTGCTTTCACAAACTCTTAACAAAAAAAACTGCAATACAAACCTAAGTCATCTCTCAACCTGAAATACATAACTACCGTAGATCATCTCCACCACGAAACATGTTCATTAACTCAACCTGAAATAAATAACTAGGTCATCTCCACCACGCAACATGTACATTAACTCAACCTGAAATAAGAAACTAGGTCATCTTTACCACGCAACATGTACATTAACCCAACCTTAAATAAATAACTAGGTCATCTCCACCACGCAACATGTACATTAACTCAACCTTAAATAAATAACTAGGTCATCTCCACCACGCAACATGTGCATTAACTCAACCTGAAATAAATAACTAGATCATATTTACCACACAACATGCACGTTAACTCAACCTGAAATAAATAACTAGGTCATATTTACCACACAACATGTACATAAACTCAACCAGAAATAAATAACTAGGTCATCTCTACCACATAACATGTACATTAACCCAACCTGAAATAAATAACTAGGTCATATCTACCACACAACATGTAAATTAACTCAACCTGAAGTAAGTAATTAGGACATCCCTACCACGCAACATGTACATGTACTCAACCTGAAATAAATAACTAGGTCATCTCAACGCAACATGTACATTAACTCAACCTGAAATAAATAACCAGAGTTTTTCGGAACTAGGGTTGGATGCCATGTGTCGGCAGTAGAATGGGTGTAGTAAGGGGGGGGGGGGGTGAGGTTGACTGTAACGTGTTCGTGTTCGGCGTTCATTTACACTACAGGTCTGTCGTGTAAATGCAGGCCGCCACCGTCGCATATTATAATTAGCTTCCAATTACTTGTGATGTCATCAAAACTGTAAAATCGCTAATTTCATTGATTTAAAAAAGGTTATTTAATTTCCTAAAAGTGTATTCTTAGTACAATTGGTCCATTGAATGTATCCATGCTGTTTGACCAAAACAGATTGGACGCTATCATACGTAACTGGAAGAACCAAGTTTTCTCTAATGAAACAATCCATGGCGTTCCACGAAGGCATTCGACGTGTTTGAAGCCGACTATCGGCCGGTTCCGGAACCTCGCGTCTAGGTCATCTCCACCACGCAACATGTACATTAACTCAACCTGAAATAAATAACTAGGTCATATTTACCACACAACATGTACATTGACTCGACCTGAAATAAATAACTAGGTCATCTTTACCATGCAACATGTACATTGACTCAACCTGACGTAAATAACTAGGTCATCTCCACCACGCAACATGTGCATTAACTCAACCTGAAATAAATAACTAGGTCATATTTACCACACAACATGTGCATTTACTCAACCTGAAATAAATAACTAGGTCATCTCCACCACGCAACATGTACATTAACTCAACCTGAAATAAATAACTAGGTCATATTTACCACACAACATGTACATTAACCCAACCTGAAATAAATAACTAGGTCATCTCCACCACGCAACATGTGCATTAACTCAACCTGAAATAAATAACTAGGTCATATTTACCACACAACATGTGCATTTACTCAACCTGACATAAATAACTAGGTCATCTCCACCACGCAACATGTGCATTAACTCAACCTGAAATAAATAACTAGGTCATATTTACCACACAACATGTACATTAACCCAACCTGAAATAAATAACTAGGTCATATTTACCACACAACATGTGCATTTACTCAACCTGAAATAAATAACTAGGTCATATTTACCACACAACATGTGCATTTACTCAACCTGAAATAAATAACTAGGTCATCTCCACCACGCAACATGTACATTAACTCAACCTGAAATAAATAACTAGGTCATATTTACCACACAACATGTACATTAACCCAACCTGAAATAAATAACTAGGTCATATCTACCACACAACATGTACATTAACCCAACCTGAAATAAATAACTAGGTCATATCTACCACACAACATGTACATTAACTCAACCTGAAGTAATTAATTAGGTCATCCCTACCACGCAACATGTACATGTACTCAACCTGAAATAAATAACTAGGTCATCTCTCCGCAACATGTACTGAAAAACATGACTAGGTCATCTCTATGCAACATGTACATATACTCAACTTGAAATACATAATTAGGTCATCTCTAAGCAACATGTACATTTACTCAACCTGAGATACAAAACTAGGTCATCTCTTAGCAACATGTACATTTACTCAACATTTAATACACCATGTATATGTACTGGACCAGCAATACATGCTAATTACGTCACCACAGTGCAACATCAACTCCTACGTACATTACCTACAATAAAGGATAATGATAGGTCTCCACAATGTAATTTATACATAATATTTAAAGCTCCTGAAAACAATTCATTACATTGCATGTAGCCAAAGCATAGAACAGCAAATGCATATGAGAAACACATACATAGCAAATTGCATTAGGAAAAAACTAATTTTTCTTGCTTGCGATAATTTTTATTTGCTTTGAAAATATAGATCAAGGTAGAACACAACATCGAAGAAAAATGAAATACCTATTGTACACATTTCCCAAATATGAAATTCCTATATATATATATCTTAACCACTTGAAAGGAGATTTCACCCAAGGTAATGGACAGTAAATGCATATCCTAAACACATATTTAAGAAATTTTGCAGAACTATTTTCACTTGCTCATAGATACAAGGATTAAGTTAGAAAACATTACCAAAGAAAAATGCATTTCATAAATACACATTGACAATACGTTACACTTACATCATCTGAACATTACAATATGCCATTTATGTACTAGATACCAAAGACCTTTCTGATCAAGTGATCATGTTCATTCAGTAATTCTATCTTAATTTGCTGTTCCCTTGCAATAAACATGATATGATTTCAACAGGTAATCATGGAATTGATGCATTTCTGTTTTGCTGTCATATTTTGGACGTGCGTATGTGTTCCAATGTTGTCAGCCATTTCAAGCCTGTGTCATCAGTCAGAACCAAAAGACCCCTGTGCTCTGTCACCCTACCAAACACACCCCATGGGTATATGTTTGATTACTGAGGGTATTTTATTGACTTTCTACTCGGGAGTACGATTGCGCAGAAATAGTTGGCTTTTATATGACATATTAATGCTCTAATATAATTTGATGATACACCTGTAATTATGCCTTACATTCTTAGTGTACAAAAAACCCTCAAGATTTAACTACTTAACCTTTTTGAGCAGTGTATATATATATATATATATATATATATATATATATATATATATATATATATATATATATATATTATATATATATATATATATATATATATAATATATATATATGTATATATATATATATATATATATATATATATGTATATATATATATATATGTGTATATATATATATATATATATATATATATATATATATATATATATATATATATATATATACATATACATACACATATATGTATATGCATATACATACACATATATATACATATATATATATATACATATATATATATATATGTATATATATATATATATATATATATATATATATATATATATATATATATATATATATATATATATGTATGTATATATATATATATATATATATATATATATATATATATATATATATGTATATATATATATTATGTATATATATATATATATATATATATATATATATATATATATATATATATATATATGCTGTAGCGTTTCACAAGTGCATTTTCAATATGCAAACATTTCCAACAAACTTGTTTATAATATAATCTTCTAACACCGTCAGAATGCTACCAGTTTTGTACATTGAAATCAATCGTTGTTTTTCTTTGATTAACCTTTGCACCTCACATTCATAAACACAAGACATCTAAAGCCACATATATTTACTATAGGGAAAGTTTCGTTAAAACACATTACATATTGCATTAGAAATATACATGACCTTAAAAAAAGACAGTTGTAACACAAAAAGTTTTGTTTTTCATTTGGTTGTCCCATGTCCCCCCCCCCCCCCACCCCCCCCCCCCCTTAATGCATGTTTGATTTAAGGAGACAGGTATTAAGGGCAAGGCTGGAAGCCAGGCATCTTTTGGTTCTCACACACTTTTATTGTTTGTCTGTTGTTTGCTTATTTTTGGTTGATTTTTATGTTTTGGTTGACATCCTGCAAGGATTTGATTACATGAGTCAAAATAAGAACACTGCACATACCCTCTGAATTTAACATTCCTTGAATAGTTCTTAACATTTTGTCTTACTTTATAAAGCAATTTGTTTTTCTATGTTTCTTGTCCAAATCTGCAATCTGAGAGTGATTATCTTTCATTGGTTATTTTATAGCAAAAATAAATACATGACATGTATGACACATGCTATTATCAAAAGTATCATTCAGCACAAATCAGTTCTATTGTGCTGTCTTAGTATTGTCTATGGCACAATATTGAATTGGAAAAAGGCTGACGACTAGCTTCAACGTAGTAATAATTCTTGCAGGATGTGTTCAAGTTATTCCATCAAATAATGCTACATCATTAGAATTCTTGTTTTAAAAATAGTTTGTTTTTTACTGGGGGAATTTTAAGATAACAGCTAGAAAAAATGCAATAGATAAACTAAATGCTTCATTATCAAGTTTTTCCGAGATAAATAAATGAATGAATAAATATTAAGTAAAATTCTAAAATGAGACTAAATTCCCTTCTCTTCTTTAAAGTATGTACATGTGCGAAGTATTTCTAATATATCAAATATTATGCAACTGATTTCAAAAGAATGATAATATTGCTCCAGAAGCTAAATTTTCTGGAGTCATGTGCAATTGCATAAATATCAATTTAGGCAATTTCAGAAAATACCAAAAATAATAATGTACCTGTGTTTTCGAATAATGATGTTCAATTAAAGCATTGGTTTCTGAAGGAATGCAAACCCTTAAGTACTCATCAGGATTTATTCTGTTTGAGGTCTAAACATGCTTGTGTTGAGTTTTTTCCAGGTCAGATTATCTATAACCAAGAGAAGATTACCTTTCTTTGATAATCCATGCAATTCCAAGCATTTTCTCAGCTTTTCCACCAAGGAAACTGGAATTCTCAGCCACAATTCACTAGGGAGCAGCAATACACAATATCTTTGAAAAAAGAATGTGCACAATGATGGCTCGCACTAAAATTGTGTTAGCAGCAATACACAAAACTGTTATAATCAGAAGATAGATTATGATTATGATTTGTTTTGGGATTTGATTATGTGGTGTACATGGTGAGCTAGTTTGATTGTGTGTGTTGTTTCTAGGCTGGCTCGAGCCTCTGCTAGACCCCATAGCTAAGAAACGCAGCGCCGTCACCGTACCCCTGATCGAAATCATCAGTGACGATACGTTCAGCATGTATCAAACGAGGGCATGCGATACGCAGGTCGGAAAATTCCGACTCGGGGAGCTAATATTTGATTGGATGCCTCTGCGAGGAACGCGACTTAGCGAAAGAAAATCTTGCGCCGAACCGCTCAAGTAAGATAAAAAAAATTGGATAGCGCTTTATGTTTACACTAACCCCATCAAAAGTGCACTTCTTAGCGCTATTTAGACATCTAAACTTCTCATCCACAAAAGCTCTAGCTGGATTGAAAGTGGGGGTAGTGTTATTTGGCATTAACCCCTAGAAAATGCACTTAAGTAGCGCTAACCATATAACCTTCTAATTTTTGGATACTGCCTTAAACTAACCATGATATATGTATATGAAATATATATATATATATATATATATATATATATATATATATATTATATATATATATATATATATATATTATATATATATAAATAATTTTTTTATATATATATGTATATATATATATATACATGTATATATACATATATATGATATAGATTAGATAATTTTTTATATTTTTCGAACACTAACCCATTCAACAAATTGTATGATTCTTCACTTGATTATCTCTTTTTAAACTATTATCTAAAGGTTTTAAGTTTAATATTTTCAAGGTATTTGGTTGAATACTAAGAATGGTGGATGTTGGCATGTACATTTATTCCTTTTCATTCTTTGCTTTTTTTAGTTTTATGCTGCTTGATTGTGTATATCCCTGTGGTCAAGGGTGTTTTAATTTTCTTTTCCTGCACAACTTTGATTCCTTTTGTAGATCACAAAAGGACACTCTTGATTTGCATTCCAAGATGTTCTTTAATCATGAATCAAGGCCATGATATATTATTGTTATATAACTTTGCTGGGGACCACCCAAACTTCTTTCAGCTTAAGTGACTATGATATTAAGTAACATTGTTCCTGGTTACCTTCAGTAATTCTAGCTAGAGGATTATGCTGAATAACATTGTGCTCATCCACACTAATCCTTTTACACAGACACACTGCACATTTCATTGCTTGAGTCCTCAGCTGAAGACTGCAAGATTATATGATAGTGTTATGTTACAATATCAATGGGATCCAACTTCAATTAGTATTTGACTGATAGAGGGTTTAATAGTAATTAGTATCAAATCTGCAGCGAATTTTGATGTTTTTGGCTTCGTGTCCAAATGGCATTAGATTTTTGTTCACTGTATCTATGGAAGAGTGCATAGCAGGATCACTGCCCATTTTCAAGTTTATGTTATATAAGACCTGTTGAATTAAAGCACAAGAGTTTCTTATATCATCTCCTCTAGATATTTGACCCTTGTGTATCTAGTTGAGGGCTGACTTCCCTGGACAGAAATAACCAAATACAGTGACATTTTAGAAATAGTTCTAGAAGGGTAGTTAACATAAAAAGAAACAAAACTTTTAAGGCTAATATTTTTGAAATATTGCATTTCAATTAAGATATATATCTCCATGCACCAGACTATCAGTATACTACAGGTGCAAATGAGTTAAAGTTCTACTCTTGTTGAGGAAGTGAAGATGGAATCAAGAGTGCGTCGGCCTTGGAGGAGTAAGGTTACCTCACACATAAGGAGTTGTAGTATGATTGCTTTCTTTGATCACTCATCTTTGATCATTTCCTGGTAGGCGTATTTGTTTGTGTTGGATATCTGGAACGTAATGATTAACAATTTGTTGACATCTGTGCACTGGGTTGCTCTTGAACCAGTGGTATGTGTGTGTGTGGATATATCTATATCTATATCTATATCTATCTATCTATCTATCTATCTATCTATCTATCTATCCATCCATCCATCCATCCATCCATCCATCCATCCATCCATCCATCCATCCATCCATCCATCCATCCATCCATCCATCCATCCATCCATCTATCCATCTATCTATCTATCTACTTGTCTATCTATCCATCCATCCATTCATCTCTCTCTCTCTCTCTCTCTCTCTCTCTCTCTCTCTCTCTCTCTCTCTATATATATATATATATATATATATATATATATATATATATATAAATATATATATATATATATATATATATATATATATATATATATATAAATATATTATATATATATATATTTATATATATATATATATATATATATATATATATATATATATATATATATTTATATATATATATATATATATATATATATATATATATATATATATATATATATATATATATATATGTATATATATATATATATATGTATATATATATATATATATATATATATATATATAATTATATATATATATATATATATATGCGTGTGTATGTGTTAAGTGCGATAGAATGAGAGGGCTGGGGTTCATGAGAGCACCTCCATCCTTTCAAATCTGCTCCTAAGCTTAAACCCATAGTCATCCTTAAGCTTACAACTCAGTACCGCTGGGCTGCAAGTGTACTTAGGGTTGACCAGGCTGCCGTATAGTTCAGACGCTATGTTATATAATTTTCTATTCTTTGAACTTGTCATTTATTATGTTTGCCATACTAGATAGTGTTTGAAGTCCCCAGCTATTTCAAGACGTTTTGAATAGAATATGAAACTTTTTGAATAGAATACTGCCGTTCCTCTGAGATGAAGAAAACTAATTCCACTGAGTTAGAAATCTGATTTGTTTGTGTAGGAGGTTAGCAGCTGACCCATTTCATTTCTCAAAGTCACCTTACAAAGAAAGGCAATTGTGCTTCTGTATGTAATTAATTTCCTAGAGACCATTTTCTGAGGATAGTATCAAAAGACTCTTTTCATATGATATTTGAAGGTTGTTTAGTCATTGGCTTTTTGTAAGATATTGGGATTGAGATTTCCTAAGGTTGACTGAATCTAAGAAACTGAGTTAACAAATCAACAACTAGAAATAACCACAATGTCAACGGCAAAAATGACAACAATAACAACCACACCGACATTGAGCATTACTGGGTTAAGGATAATTAGGGAGGCTAGTATATATCAAGGGTGTGATATGTGTTTCCTCATAACTTTCACCAGAGGATTGTCAATCTGCCACCCTGGAGAAATATAGCAGAGCAATATTGGCCCATTAGGGGAATTAGGAAGAGAGCAATTTCCATGTGCTGCCAGGTACTGACCTAATTATACTTAGTTTGACTTAGATTAGATAATTTCTATTTCATTTGCATATATTTTGGCCTGAACCCATTTACCCTTTTGTTACTGGAGAACAGACTTGGTTTTACAACTGCAGACATAACTTTTTTAATGGTACCATTATTTCTTTACTGAAACGAACCCTAACCTAGGCAGGTAATATGCCTTACTAGATTTTAGAGACATATCTAGGAGTTTATACACACACAAACACACACACACACACACACACTCACACACACACACTATATATATATATATATATATATATATATATATATATATATATATATATATATATATATATATATATATATATATATATATATATATATATATATATATATACATATGATGAATAATCTGCATGTGGTAATTAGGACTAATTACTTGGTTAAGTTCCTAGGTTATAGGTCAAATATCACACATATTTGTACCACAAGACAACCTCGTTCCAGACATATCAGTCGCACGAAACTTTATCTTCTCTCTCCTTGGATATTTGCCACAAATGATCATGTCTTTGCCTAATTGCAGGTTGGCTGGAGCCCCTATTGGCTAGAATACTAGAGAATAGATCACAAGTTGTGTGGCCAGTAGTAGATAATATCATGGCAGAGGACTTAAGATATGATGCAGACTTGTCTGGCCGAAATGTAGGCATATTCACATGGGATTTGACATTTAATTGGAAACTTTTACCACAAGCTGTTAAAAGTAAAGTTGCCCCTGTTAGGTAGGGTGAGAAGGATTTTCCCAAGAACAATCACATCCCTTGAGCAAATATTGACATTTCCATAGGTTTGGTCATAGGTCCTTGCTTTGACTCATTGGTGCCTGGAGATTTCAAAACGGAAATATGTATCCAGAAACCTCTGGGTCTACAATGTTTTTAAAGAACGATTTAAGAATTAAGCATTTATTTGAAATTATTGAAAGAGTGTGAAAGTTTGGGTTCTGATCAACATTTTTACAGAGATATTTGAATCGTTTCAGTACAGTTTTTTCACTTCTCATACAGGGGTGTCCAAATACTCAAAGCCTGGAGCACAGCAATTCTGGTAGCGGCCATGCAACAATCGTTTGAAATATTGTTACCAAATAACAATATCATATCAGCCTTCATAGCAATAATGTTAGCACCTGGACAAATTAATAGGTAAAATCAACAATTGGATTTCTTTTGTTTTTAGGTACAATTTGATTAACCCTTATACTGCTGGTGGCTAATTTGGCCAATACAAAATTATGCAAAAAAAAAAGCCTAAAAGAAATGACTGAAAACCCTGGCACATGGATACTCATCTTAGAGTTCTCTGAGCTATCCAATGAATACCAACATGGCAGGGTTTAGATGGCTTTCAAAAATCAAACAATGCCTAATTAAAATAGAATTAAACACTGCTTAATGGTTTTGGCTTGCCACACAGTTTGAAACCTCTGTTGCAACCGTTCGACACCCCTGGTCATGTTGGGCAAGTATGAAATTGTTCAACTTGTCTGGAAGTCAGTTATACTTTTACTCAGCAAGCACTTATGCCGGTGCCTGAAAATGTGTTTATTTTGCTCATGGGATTATCAAAGGGGGATATTTCTGAGGATAGTTGGTTCTTAATCAGAGGTGTACAAAATGAAGGCATTTAATTAGGATATTATATACTGTATACCGTGTTAATATTGCACATATAAAATAATGCGCTCAGCAGTTAACTGCCTTGGATGCGCAGTTTAGTTATTGCGCATTGATAACCTCCAGCTCAAGCTGTGTGAGGGGGGCAAGGGTATGCAACCTACCCAGCTTTTGGGAAGGGTGGTGCTGTTATGTTCAAGCCGGTCAGCCCCTTAAGGATGCCCGATGCTGCCAGTATTATTATCTATTTCATCACCAGCCATGAGCAGTGTCATCTTGGTTGCAATCAGTAACTCTGATTAGTAGTTACCGGCACGTTTGATCACACTCAAGTGTGCAAGTTGTCTACATCGTAATTGAACTTGGTACCATCAAAGGCCGCGAAGGGTCTTTATGTTGAATGACAAGCTATCATATCAGTGTGTTGAAGGGACTACACGCATAGGGATCCAATGTCCAAATAATAGTGCGCAGTTCAATAAATGCGTACTCCATGAGTGCGCAAAGTATGCATTAATTAAACTGCCGCAATATTAACACGGTATACAGTATATATATATATATATATATATATATATATATATATATATATATATATATATATATATATATATATATATATATATATATATATATATATATATATATATATTGATAAGAGATTGTATGAGTTGTCATTATTTTGCCCTATAATTGAATCTTTTAAAGATAATTGTTTTGCACACCTCTTCCTATAGGAGAATTAAGGACAACTCAGTTTTAGTATAAGTAGCTCTTTTTGATTTTTACTACACTACACTACACTGTCTACTACTATACTTATATGGTTATCTGAGCGGGGTTAGATCTCTATTTATTGGTGTGGGACCCTTCCTGCTTCTATGAGAGACAACATGATTTTTTTACTTATTTTACTTTCTTGAGGATCATTTTATTTATTTTCTATTCATCCTCAGGTTCAAAAGATTCTTGTGTGCAGTTTAGAAAGTTGTAGGGTATATAGTTTAAATTTAAAAGGGGAAAAATTGCCCCTTGGAGAGGCGTTGAGACTTTCTCTGGGTCAAACGACTTTACGTGCCTACCTTTTGTTGAAGCTGACCTGCGTACTGATTGGCTGCATGCCCACTTGTGTTGGCGATTTGTAAGCTGGTTTCTGATTGGCTAACAGGAGCGGGTTTATGTTGCCCTACAATACCCGCCTTCAGTACTGGGAAACACACTGGCGGTGACATAATTTGTTACCTATAGAGATCAGGGGACAGATTTAAGATTTCAAAGGAAGAACTATATTTCAATATGTTTTTAATATATCCATTTCTCTCCCGCTGCCTAATCATGTCTATAGTTGCTACTATGATAATAATAATAATAATAATAATAATAATAATGATAATAATAATGATAATGATAATGATAATGATAATGATAATAATAATAATGATAATAATAATATTTATTTAACAGGGTAACTCAGTCCAATGGTAAGGATCTTCACTGTGGCCCTCTGGCATGTTTACAAGTAGCCCGAGGGTACATTACATTGCCTTAAGATATATCGAGACATGAAGGAAGGTAGAGATTATAAAGACCCCATGGATCACAATGTTATTTTCGATAAATATTTTTGTTATTTTAGACTTTTTATTAAATTTTGATGCCGCAGTATTATACTGTTCATCTGATCTTTATTCATTAGGGAAACCAATAACCTATGGTGTTGTGTAGGGAATTTTGATGCCGCAGTATTATACTGTTCATCTGATCTTTATTCATTAGGGAAACCAATAACCTATGGTGTTGTGTAGGGAATTTTGATGCCGCAGTATTATACTGTTCATCTGATCTTTATTCATTAGGGAAACCAATAACCTATGGTGTTGTGTAGGGAATTTTGATGCCGCAGTATTATACTGTTCATCTGATCTTTATTCATTAGGGAAACCAATAACCTATGGTGTTGTGTAGGGAATTTCCGGCTGAACTTTGTTCCAAATTGGAGCCCACAAACCTCTAAAATATCGTAGTTTGTTGCAAGACCTGGCAATATGTTGTTCCATTCCGAACTGATTTTTCAGTTTATTAATACTAAGTTTTAGAGAAGGTGGTATTTTTTTTGTCTTGTTTTGAAAATAACTGATTTGGTTAAGATGATGATCCTGTTTACAAAGGGATCCCAATTTCTGTCTTCAAAGATAATTTGACTATCAGTAAGATAAGTCGATTTCTGTCCTTGTGAATTTAGCCAGTCTACAACATGTTTCCATACTGTTTGAGATGTAACACTTGCAAAATAGATGTGAAATGTTCTCATTTTCTTGCCCAGAATAGTCACATAGAAGATCACATAGAAAAGTAACATAGAATAGTCACATGGAATAGTCACATGGAATAGTCACATAGAATAGTCACATAGAATAGTCACATGGAATAGTCACATAGAATAGTCACATAGAATAGTCACATGGAATAGTCACATGGAATAGTCACATGGAATAGTCACATGGAATAGTCACATGGAATAGTCACATGGAATAGTCACATAGAATAGTCACATGGAATAGTCACATGGAATAGTCACATGGAATAGTCACATGGAATAGTCACATGGAATAGTCACATGGAATAGTCACATGGAATAGTCACATGGAATAGTCACATGGAATAGTCACATGGAATAGTCACATGGAATAGTCACATGGAATAGTCACATGGAATAGTCACATGGAATAGTCACATAGAATAGTCACATAGAATAGTCACAGAAGATCCTGAATTGTTTTATTTTTTTATTTTTGGCAAGAACCCTATGAAGGATTTTGTATTGGAACATTTTAAGGTTCGCATCTCGAATACGTGTATGTGGGAATTTGTAGAAATGTTCCCAATTTCCCTTTATTATTTGAGACGTAGTATGCTACTGTCATACCATAATTAAGTATTTGCTGCATATGTTAAAAAATACATTCATTTTGGCATTTTATTAATATTTTTCAAGACTTTTCTATGATGTTAGATGAGTTGGATATATTGCCGGTATATATTTTTTGTCTTTATTTTTTTATTTTCTTTGTTCTCACTGACAACATCAAGGCTGCTGATAGTGTGCAAAACTTCAAGAAACAGCTGAAAACATTGCTATTTCGAAAGGAGTTTAATTGACTATATGGACCATGACCACTGTCCAATGACTCTAAAGCGCTTTTGAACATTATAGGTGGAAAGGGCGCTATATCAAATATCAATTATTATTACTATTTTAAATGACAGGAAGTATGATGTTGGCTAGATTGAATATATTTAAGGTCACAACTTGATGGATTTTCATTTTTATCTTTTTAACTTCTTTTTTAGAATTGACAGGAAATATGATGTGGGTTGGATTGGTAATACATGTATTTCAGGTCGATATTTTCTATTTTCCATTTTTTACGTTTTTTAACAAAAAATGACAGGAAGTATGACTTGGGCTTGATTGGTAAAACATGTATTTCAGATTGATATATATTTTTTTGACTTTTTTACAAAAAATAACGGGAATTATGATTTGGACGTGATTGGTCAGGCGACGGTTACTTGATTTATTGGTTCCTGGATCCGCCGATCAAAGTGGAATAGACCCGACGGAAAAGTAAATGTAATCCCCCCACTTTATTTTGTGCTCTGCCGCCGAGCCGTAAGTAGGTACACCAAACCTACAATAAATTTACCATGGATGGTAATAAAACTACAAAACTACAAGAATATGAATACCAGAGTAATACAACATTACAATAGCAATGCAATACAGTGTTGTTGAAATGCATTATCTTATTAAGAAATCATTCTTTTAATCTTCAAAAATATGGTTTAAGTATTTATATTAGTACTAGCCAAAAAATAACTTTATTTTTTTACCTTCCTCCTGACTGTTTGCTTACTAAGATTGCGCTGTGTTAAAATAAAAGGAAAAAAAATCAACTTTATTTTTTATTACCTCCCTCCCGATCCTGTAAAATTGGTCTGGGAAGGATCTGGGAACCAATAAATCAAATAGCCGTCGCCTAAGACATGTATCTCAAGTTTGATGTTCTTTCTTTTCTTTTTTTTTGTTAAGCTTTTTTTTCAAAAAATGATAGAAAGTATGAAGTTGGCTGGAGATTGGATCTATTTCAGGCTGGCTGGAACCGCTCCTTGATCCCATAGCCAGAAAGCGCAGTGCTGTCACTCTGCCCGTCATAGAAATCATCAAAGATGACACACTCTCATTTATACACACACCACCCTGCAATATTCAGGTCGGCAAGTTCAAATTGTCGGATCTCATCTTTCACTGGATGGTAGTAAAAGGGGATCGCCTTCGCAAGAGAAAATCCTGTGTTAAACCTCTCGCGTAAGGGTCTCAACCTAGTCATGCTTAACCCATTAGTGCTTAACCCATTAACACTCAGATCGGCCAAAAGAGGCCTGACTATTTTGGAAATATTTCACTTACAGAAGCATTTTCTTGAAAGTATTTCAAGGAGAAATGTTGATCAGAAGCCAAACAAGAACTCTTCTTCAAATCTTTTGTGAACTTTCGCTCTATTCAAAAGTAATTTTCAAATATATGAGAGTAGCAGACGACACTTTGTAGAGTAACTCTAAGTGTGAATGGGTTAAGGCTTCTTCTGGAAATTCTCCTCTGGATCTGTTATACATTTGATAATGACTTGGGAAGTAAGAATGGTTTCTCAAAATATTTGAAGGTGAATTGCTGGAGGTGTTTCTATTAACTTTGCTCCCTCAAATATTTTCCAAACTACACTTTCACCTATATAAAAAAAATATTTCCAAAATTGTCAGGCTGGTTGAGCCACTGCGATTATTGAAGGATCAAGACTTCTAGACATTGCCACCTTGATCCACAACACTTTTGATATGTCTGGCATGAAGCGGTTAGCTTTATTTGAAGTAATATTCTCAGTGGACCGCTATAATGTGGTCAGCTCACTGCGAGGCTCATAACCTGCTGAGAGGGTTGAGCGATATAATAAGTAGTTATAACGATAAGTAGTTTATTTTCCAACTCTTCATTCCAAGCATGACTGGGTTGGTGTAATTAAGCAGTCAGGGTATTTATACGGCAGTTCTGGTGCATGAGTAGTTAGGTTTCTCTACCTGTGAAGGAAACCCTTCTCTTATGGAATTGGTGCTGTTTTGTTTCATTAGAAGGTCACAACTACAAGTTTTATTTATCATTACTTTTGTTTTCTCACTCATTCATCAATATCCATTTCACTTGGATAACTGAAATGAGTTACAAATTCCATATTTATACAACATTTTACAAGTAGTACATATTGCATCTTTCGTCATTTTACAAATGATTTTTATTCATAGTCAATCATTATAATTTTTTTTCATTCATTTATATACAATTATATAAATTACAATTTTGAAATATGACTCACTTAATTCATCCTTAATGATATCCAAGTTCTAGGGTAATTCAAAGATGAGTGTCCTATTGTTATATCAATAGTTAGCTCATTGTTTTTATCAGCAACATAGATCATGATTTTCAATCATGATCAACTAACATTTTTAAACAGGTATTCCATCTTACAATCCTACAAGTGATATAGTAGCCTAGATTTCTAAGCTGTTATATGTATTTTCTGTAAGCATCAAATATTCTAGACGAGGTGGCCAGAGTGGTCCATTTAGTTTACACTTATCTCACCAGGATTCAGTTTGATTATAACCTAAAACCTATAGAGATCTGAGGATCAGGTGGTGCCATCTATCTACCATACCTGGTACTACACCACACTGCTTGGTCAGCACAGAAGGAAATGTCAACTTTTTAGGGACAAGGAACCTAGTCTAGTGATATAGCTGTGACCGGAGTCAACCACTTTGCAAGAAATCGGATGTCTATCCTTTAACAGGGCTGTCCAAGCTGTCGCATTGTCGCAAAATTTTGCGCCAGCAGCCTCAAAAAATGCGACACAAGAATATTTGCGCCAAGGTTGCGACACGGGAATTTCGCAACATGCATACGTTCGCCATCTAGCGGTGGTCATCAAAACTAAGTGATCACCAAACACGGCGTCGTGCGCATGACTAAACATGTGGTAAACAAAGGGACGCCATGATACAGACGCCATGAAAAATAAGAAAGCTACTCCTTCAGTTTGGGATTTTTGGAAAAGTTACGTATTTTACTAAGATTTCTGTAATGTCTATCGATAAAGGAGTTGTTTATGTATACTAACGTTCAGCCTGTTTCTTCAGTGATTTTGCGATTATGATTATTTTTGCTTGTTTATAATCAGTGTCACACAAATGCACATCCACACTGAGTGTGGCTGTGCATTTTCTCTGTTGTTGTCAGAAGCTTAGAAGACCAATCTCTAATCCAAGTCAGAAGTGAGAAGAAAAAAACACTGTCCATCATTTTTCTTGGCCGTCGAGCACAAGATATCAATAAAACGTTGTATTGGGGTGCTCACAAAGGTAGTGATAAATCCAACTTGTCAACTCTAGAAATCTAGTAGTTTGTAGACGTGTGTAAACTGTTTAGAAACACAAAAGACTACTGAGGAAAATCCAGTTTCTAATTCTATGCTATACAATTTCGAGGTCTGAAATCATAATGTGTATTATGATCATTTTACCAAACTTTCCACACTTTATTATTAATGTGATTGAATCATTGTATTAGAGGAATAAAGAACTGAAGATTCAATCTGAATTGTAGTTTGTATTGTCTTAATTTAACTTCCCCTAGTGTGTAAACTGTGAACTAAATGACCCCTGGTGGATAAAAGTTGAACCATTAAAACGCCACCTGGTGGCAGACGGTAGAAGTATTTTGCTACAGGTAGTTCAAATTTTGCTACAGGTATTTTGGGCTTGGACAGCCCTGTTTAATGTTCCTTTAATGTATTTGAAAGGCTGTCCTATAGTATTTGGTCTTTTTTGACATTGATGGACAGAAGATAGATAGTAAATAGAAACAGTTAACACAAAAGGCATTTTAGGTCCTTGGTAGCATAATTCTTTGATCATATTTTTGGGCTATTGCCGGAAAAGTAGCCCATCCCAGCACTGGCATGACATACCAGAGCAGAATAGGTCTTGTACCACAGTTGCTTGCCTTCCACCAATCAGAGGCCTCGAAAAGTGTAGGGTTAAAGGATATAACCCACTCCCAAAAGTCCACTGACTGAGTCTTTGCACACTGAAAACAATTGAAAAACCAAACAGCACTTATGTGATCAATATATAGGGTCTGTAGCAGGATTGAATATATTTAAGGTCACAACTTGATGGATTTTCATTTTTATCTTTTTAACTTCTTTTTTAGAATTGACAGGAAATATGATGTAGGTTGGATTGGGAATACATGTATTTCAGGTCGATATTTTCTATTTTCCATTTTTTACGTTTTTTAACAAAAAATGACAGGAAGTATGACTTGGGCTTGATTGGTAGAACATGTATTTCAGATTGATATATATTTTTTTGACTTTTTTACAAAAGGTAACGGGAATTATGATTTGGACTTGATTGGTAAGACATGTATCTCAAGTTTAAAGTTATTTCTTTTCTTTTTTTTTGTTAAGCTTTTTTTCAAAAAATGATAGAAAGTATGAAGTTGGCTGGAGATTGGATCTATTTCAGGCTGGCTGGAACCGCTCCTTGATCCCATAGCCAGAAAGCGCAGTGCTGTCACTCTGCCCGTCATAGAAATCATCAAAGATGACACACTCTCATTTCTACACCATCAAGCCTGCAATATTCAGGTCGGCAAGTTCAGATTGTCGGATCTCATCTTTGACTGGATGGTAGTAAAAGGGGATCGCCTTCACAAGAGAAAATCCTGTGTTAAACCTCTCGCGTAAGGGTCTCAAACTAGTCATGCCTAACCCATTAGTGCTTAAAGCTTCTTCTGGAAATTCTCCTCTAGATCTGTTATACATTTGACAATGACTAATGGGAAGTAAGAATGGTTTCTCAAAATATTTGATGGAGAATTGCTGGAGGTGTTCCTATTAACATCGCTCCCTCAAATATTTTCCAAATTACACTTTCACCTATAGTATATAAATAAATATTTCCAAAATTTTCAGGCTGGTTGAGCCACTGCGATTATTGAAGGATCAAGACTTCTAGACATTGGCACCTGGATCTACGACACTTTTTCATATGTCTTAGAGTTGAGGATAATTTCACGTAGTATTTGAAGAAGAATGGCTGGTAGTGTTTGGATACTAACTCCTCCCATTCCACCATTATGTGCTGTATTTGGTGCCTGGCATGAAGCGGTTAGCTGTATTTGAAGTAATATTCTCAGTGGACCGCTATAATGTGGTCAGCTCACTGCGAGGCTCATAACCTGCTGAGAGGGTTGAGCGATATAATAAGTAGTTATAACGATAAGTAGTTTATTTTCCAACTCTTCATTCCAAGCATGACTGGGTTGGTGTAATTAAGCAGTCAGGGTATTTATACGGCAGTTCTGGTGCATGAGTAGTTAGGTTTCTCTACCTGTGAAGGAAACCCTTCTCTTATGGAATTGGTGCTGTTTTGTTTCATTAGAAGGTCACAACTACAAGTTTTATTTATCATTACTTTTGTTTTCTCACTCATTCATCAATATCCATTTCACTTGGATAACTGAAATGAGTTACAAATTCCATATTACAACATTTCACAAGTAGTACATATTGCATCTTTCGTCATTTTACAAATGATTTTATTCATAGTCAATCATAAAAAAAAAATCATTCATTTATCTACAATTATATAAATTACAATTTTGAAATATGACTCAATTAATTTATCCTTAATGATATCTAAGTTCTAGGGTAGTTCAAAGATGAGTGTCCTATTGTTATATCAATAGTTAGCTCATTGTTTTTATCAGCAACATAGATCATGATTTTCAATCATGATCAACTAACATTTTTAAACAGATATTCCATCTTACAATCTACAAGTGATAATAGCTGTGACCAGAGTCAACCACTTTGCAAGAAATCGGATATTCATCCTTAAATGTTCCTTTAATGTATTTGAAAGACTGTCCTATAGTATTTGGTCTTTTTTGACATTGATGAACAGAAGATAGATAGCAAATAGAAACAGTTAACACAAAAGGCATTTTAGGTCGTTGGTAGCATTAAATTCTTTGATCATATTTTTGGGCTATTGCCGGAAAAGTAACCCAACCCAGCACTGGCATGACATACCAGGGCAGAAGAGGTCATGACCCACTCCCCAAAGTACACTGACTGAGTCTTTGCACACTGAAAACAATTGAAAAACCAAACAGCACTTAACTGAAACACAAACATCTACACATTTCTAAGTTGGAAATTCACTATTTTTAGCTATTTCTTTTTTAAATCATAATAATTAAGATACGACATTTGAACAAATATAAAATATGATCAATATATATGGTCTGTACCTGTACCACATGTAAAGGTAAGGAAATATTTACGCTCACTGGAGGAGGAGGGTGGGGAGGTTCAGAAGGCCAGAAACTAGTGGACTTAATCGCGCCTTCCAACATTTTCCAGGAAAAGGTGGGTGGGGTTATTTGGGGTCTGTGTGCTAATTGGGAGTAATACGTTACAATGTCCGTGTTCCAGGCTGGTTGGAACCAATGCTAAATAGAATCACTGAAAATCGCACAATCGTTCCCTGACGAGTGGTCCACGTCACATGACCTATTATTGCGGTGACTGACGTGCCAGTTATGGTAGTAGCCACAGATGCCCTGCAGCCCGGCCTCCAGTTATGGTTGTAGCCACAGATGCCCTGCAGCCCAGCCTCACCTTCACATGCTAATAGTTGAGCAACTCTGACATGCGGACATGGCTACACCAATCAGATAGCACCCGTATGGTATTTAACATGAGTAACATTCATGCCAGGGTTAACCCTTTTATGCTCAAAGTGCGCCCCTCCCAACTAGACTCATGCAGATGTATTGAAACAGGATGATACATTTAGCAAGATATTGATATGCAGTAATGAACTGAAGTACTATTATAAACCATAATATGTTGAAATTATTTGACACACAGTAATGATTTCCAATGATTTATAACCATACCTAGGTAAACACATGTAATAAACTACACACAATAATTCATTGAAACTATTTCTACACAATTCTGATATGAAATACTGTTGGAAACAATAATGAATTAACAAGGTATGAACAAATTCCAAGTTATATTCAATTAGAAGGTGAGCATCTGTGTTTGCAAATTATGTTTCCGGATTTTAGGTTGCAGACTTTCGCATTTATCTAGTTGAAATCAAGAATATTTAATTAATGCCATTTTGTCTTCATTTTCATTTCCTAGCGTTTATCCAGCCTTTAAAAGAGCATCCTTCGAAATTTAAAACCTTTTAAGTCATTATAAAAATTAGGGCAATTATTGATATAATAGAAGAATGAGTTGTCAAACTTTTCAATTTATTTGCATATGTGTATAGCCAGTGGGGCACTCTTGTATAAATAGGTTTAAATACATTAAAATTGTAAATCGTCAAGTTCATTGTCAACCATTCTTATTCCAAGGTTCTTTGGAAATGCATCCTCCCTGGATTGCAGGAAAAGTAGTTGGGCATTCAGTCTCTTATGTTATGTGCCCTCATATATTAGTAAAGTTTTATGGTGCAAAACTAACACAAGTTTTTGATTCAACCAATCAAATTGCAGGTTGGCTGGAACCGATGCTTTCTCGAATATCAGAAAACAAGACTCGTGTTGTATGGCCCCTAATTGATCAGATAAATGACGACAACTTTGGTTACTTTGCGCCGAGGCTCAGGAAGATTGGGATCTTTGATTGGCGCCTAGTCTTTGACTGGAAGTCCATTTCTAATGCAGAGCTGAAGGGTCGAGGGTTGACGCGTGCTGATGCCTATAGGTAGATGAAGGGGTTCAGGGGGTGTTTTAGGGTGCTGAGCACGGACAGGGCACCTATATGGTAAATCATTCATGAGAAGGGGTTCCTCCAGAAATTGTTGTCTGGTTCTTCAATACTTCTGACAATAACTTGAGAAATGAAAATTATTTTACAAAATATTTGAAATTGAGTAGTTGGTAATGTTCGGAAGCATATTTTGTAGATTATTTGAGAGAGAAATATATCCTTCGCATAGTAATAATAATACTTCATTCCAAGTTATTTCAAAAGTATTTTTGTTCCTTGCCAGAATTTGTATGAACTTTGAGCTTGAATGGCCTCATGATAACATCACGCCCACTCACTAAACCTAGCTGGGACTTCCAAGACAATCCTGGAATTCTCCTAGAATTCTCCGTGGAACTCTTTGGAAGTCTCAACTACATGTGGATAGGGCCTCTACACCTTGCAACCCCCTTTCTTGTAACACATTTATACCTCTAGCAGCAAAAACTGCCTGACAAAAGCAAAATTTCGAAAATATTTAATGGAGACTTGTTCATTAGAACTCTGTCTACAACTTTCCATCAAATACTTTAGGAAATTATGCTTCATTCCAAAGTTCTTTTCCTCAAGTATGACAAGTGCAGACGACTGGTCAACTAGGTCTCCAGTAAGAGACGGTAAACCAATTTGCATCTATGGTGCTGACATGATCGCACAACCTGGAATGTAACTCATCAGATAAAGAAATAGTTAAAAAATATTTTAAGAGATTGTTGTGGTCAAAAGGAACCACTATTTTCAGTCAAATATTTTCAAAATATCCCTTTGCTGTCAAGATATCAGGCTCAGGGTCTTAGCCAGGATTTAGAAACTGGGTGAGAATTTTTGGAAGTGCAAGAATTTAATGAATAGATCAAATGATTGCTAGAGGTAGGCAAAGAATGAAATATGTCAATCTTTTTAAATAATTAAAGTTATTAAATGCTTGGCAAATAGGTTACTCTCTACTATAGAAAATAGGAGTATGAGAAGAGAAAGTTTGGGCGGTACATGTGAATATTGGTTTTACTTCATACTGTCACAGCGCCCCCTGGATTTTTGGCGTTGCAGGTGAGCCATGGAATCATTGTGTTAACTCTTGTTTCATCTTTGGGTTATTCTCTTCAGGTTGGTTGGAGCCGTTGTTAGATAGGATATTACAGGACAAACGCATAGTTCCTTGGCCACTCATAGATCAGATATCTGAGACAAGTTTTAGATATTACCAGCAAAGAGCAAGAGTGATCGGAGTCTTTAAATTTGATATGAAATTTCATTGGAAAACAATTTCCAACAAAGCACTGAAAAAGCATGGAATCTCACGCATTGAGCCACTCAGGTATTTTCCATAAGAAATGCCGCTAGGAATTTCCCCAAAACCTGGGATTCTCCTGTTCATTTCCCTGGAAAATTCCAGTTTTTTTTATCTTCCAAGTATTTTCTTAGGAAATCCCAGTATCCCTTATATTAAGTGCATGTGGGTTTTTTTTGTTACACTTTTCATCCTTTTAAGATTTATTAGCTTAACTGATTTTTTAAAGAAAAAAATTAATTGAATAGTTTGGCATTTTTTGGAGAAAAAGATTAGACCCAATTGACATGGATTACACATTCAATAATTTCATCAAAATTTTCTTTTTTCTTATGACGAAGAGCTAAATGGTGTTGCTGCGATTCTGACATATTTGAGATCCATGGTATGCCTATTACCTTAAAAAAGCCTTGGCTTACTTGCAGTGATCCATTATATAAGTAATCTACACTGGCCTTTTTCACCTAGGCTGTTGTATATACCTATGCCTGTGCTGCACACTGGTGCTACCAGGAGGCACAGGAGAGGAGTTTGCTGTTGTATATACCTATGCCTGTGCTGCACACTGGTGCTACCAGGAGGCACAGGAGAGGAGTTTGCTGTTGTATATACCTATGCCTGTGCTGCACACTGGTGCTACCAGGAGGCACAGGAGAGGAGTTTGCTGTTGTATATACCTATGCCTGTGCTGCACACTGGTGCTACCAGGAGGCACAGGAGAGGAGTTTGCTGTTGTATATACCTATGCCTGTGCTGCACACTGGTGCTACCAGGAGGCACAGGAGAGGAGTTTGCTGTTGTATATACCTATGCCTGTGCTGCACACTGGTGCTACCAGGAGGCACAGGAGAGGAGTTTGCTGTTGTATATACCTATGCCTGTGCTGCACACTGGTGCTACCAGGAGGCACAGGAGAGGAGTTTGCTGTTGTATATACCTATGCCTGTGCTGCACACTGGTGCTACCAGGAGGCACAGGAGAGGAGCTTGCTGTTGTATGTACCTATGCCTGTGCTGCACACTGGTGCTACCAGGAGGCACAGGAGAGGAGTTTGCTGTTGTATATACCTATGCCTGTGTACACTGGAGGTACCAGGAGGCACAGGAGAGGAGTTTGCTGTTGTATATACCTATGCCTGTGCACACTGGAGGTACCAGGAGGCACAGGAGAGGAGCTTGCTGTTGTATATACCTATGCCTGTGCTGCACACTGGTGCTACCAGGAGGCACAGGAGAGGAGTTTGCTGTTGTATATACCTATGCCTGTGCAGCACACTGGTGGTACCAGGAGGCACAGGAGAGGAGTTTGCTGTTGTATATACCTATGCCTGTGCTGCACACTGGTGCTACCAGGAGGCACAGGAGAGGAGTTTGCTGTTGTATATACATATGCCTGTGCTGCACACTGGTGGTACCAGGAGGCACAGGAGAGGAGTTTGCTGTTGTATATACCTATGCCTGTGCACACTGGTGCTACCAGGAGGCACAGGAGAGGAGTTTGCTGTTGTATATACCTATGCCTGTGATGCACACTGGTGCTACCAGGAGGCACAGGAGAGGAGTTTGCTGTTGTATATACCTATGCCTGTGCTGCACACTGGTGCTACCAGGAGGCACAGGAGAGGAGTTTGCTGTTGTATATACCTATGCCTGTGCTGCACACTGGTGCTACCAGGAGGCACAGGAGAGGAGTTTGCTGTTGTATATACCTATGCCTGTGCTGCACACTGGTGCTACCAGGAGGCACAGGAGAGGATATACCTATGCCTGTTGTATATACCTATGCCTGTGTACACTGGAGGTACCAGGAGGCACAGGAGAGGAGTTTGCTGTTGTATATACCTATGCCTGTGCACACTGGAGGTACCAGGAGGCACAGGAGAGGAGCTTGCTGTTGTATATACCTATGCCTGTGCTGCACACTGGTGCTACCAGGAGGCACAGGAGAGGAGTTTGCTGTTGTATATACCTATGCCTGTGCTGCACACTGGTGGTACCAGGAGGCACAGGAGAGGAGTTTGCTGTTGTATATACCTATGCCTGTGCTGCACACTGGTGCTACCAGGAGGCACAGGAGAGGAGTTTGCTGTTGTATATACCTATGCCTGTGCTGTACACTGGTGCTACCAGGAGGCACAGGAGAGGAGTTTGCTGTTGTATATACCTATGCCTGTGCTGCACACTGGTGCTACCAGGAGGCACAGGAGAGGAGCTTGCTGTTGTATGTACCTATGCCTGTGCTGTACACTGGTGCTACCAGGAGGCACAGGAGAGGAGTTTGCTGTTGTATATACCTATGCCTGTGCTGCACACTGGTGCTACCAGGAGGCACAGGAGAGGAGTTTGCTGTTGTATATACCTATGCCTGTGCTGCACACTGGTGCTACCAGGAGGCACAGGAGAGGAGTTTGCTGTTGTATATACCTATGCCTGTGCTGCACACTGGTGGTACCAGGAGGCACAGGAGAGGAGTTTGCTGTTGTATATACATATGCCTGTGCTGCACACTGGTGGTACCAGGAGGCACAGGAGAGGAGTTTGCTGTTGTATATACCTATGCCTGTGCACACTGGTGCTACCAGGAGGCACAGGAGAGGAGTTTGCTGTTGTATATACCTATGCCTGTGCTGCACACTGGTGCTACCAGGAGGCACAGGAGAGGAGTTTGCTGTTGTATATACCTATGCCTGTGCTGTACACTGGAGGTACCAGGAGGCACAGGAGAGGAGTTTGCTGTTGTATATACCTATTCCTGTGCTGTACACTGGTGCTACCAGGAGGCACAGGAGAGGAGTTTGCTGTTGTATATACCTATGCCTGTGCTGCACACTGGTGCTACCAGGAGGCACAGGAGAGGAGTTTGCTGTTGTATATACCTATGCCTGTGCTGCACACTGGTGGTACCAGGAGGCACAGGAGAGGAGTTTGCTGTTGTATATACCTATGCCTGTGCTGCACACTGGTGCTACCAGGAGGCACAGGAGAGGAGTTTGCTGTTGTATATACCTATGCCTGTGCTGCACACTGGTGCTACCAGGAGGCACAGGAGAGAAGTTTGCTGTTGTATATACCTATGCCTGTGCTGCACACTGGTGCTACCAGGAGGCACAGGAGAGGAGTTTGCTGTTGTATATACCTATGCCTGTGTACACTGGAGGTACCAGGAGGCACAGGAGAGGAGTTTGCTGTTGTATATACCTATGCCTGTGCACACTGGTGCTACCAGGAGGCACAGGAGAGGAGTTTGCTGTTGTATATACCTATGCCTGTGCACACTGGTGCTACCAGGAGGCACAGGAGAGGAGTTTGCTGTTGTATATACCTATGCCTGTGCACACTGGTGCTACCAGGAGGCACAGGAGAGGAGTTTGCTGTTGTATATACCTATGCCTGTGCTGCACACTGGTGCTACCAGGAGGCACAGGAGAGGAGCTTGCTGTTGTATATACCTATGCCTGTGCTGCACACTGGTGCTACCAGGAGGCACAGGAGAGGAGTTTGCTGTTGTATATACCTATGCCTGTGCTGCACACTGGTGCTACCAGGAGGCACAGGAGAGGAGCTTGCTGTTGTATATACCTATGCCTGTGCTGTACACTGGTGGGACCAGGAGGCACAGGAGAGGAGTTTGCTGTTGTATATACCTATGCCTGTGTAGTACACTGGTGCTACCAGGAGGCACAGGAGAGGAGTTTGCTGTTGTATATACCTATGCCTGTGTA
Source organism: Maea johnstoni (assembly GCA_963942565.1). NCBI lineage: Eukaryota > Metazoa > Annelida > Polychaeta > Spionida > Magelonidae > Maea > Maea johnstoni. Next base: position 1,739,111 of record OZ012696.1, on the reverse strand, counting down.
CACTGGAGGTACCAGGAGGCACAGGAGAGGAGTTTGCTGTTGTATATACCTATGCCTGTGCTGCACACTGGTGCTACCAGGAGGCACAGGAGAGGAGCTTGCTGTTGTATATACCTATGCCTGTGCTGCACACTGGTGCTACCAGGAGGCACAGGAGAGGAGCTTGCTGTTGTATGTACCTATGCCTGTGCTGTACACTGGTGCTACCAGGAGGCACAGGAGAGGAGCTTGCTGTTGTATGTACCTATGCCTGTGCTGCACACTGGTGCTACCAGGAGGCACAGGAGAGGAGTTTGCTGTTGTATATACCTATGCCTGTGCTGCACACTGGTGCTACCAGGAGGCACAGGAGAGGAGTTTGCTGTTGTATATACCTATGCCTGTGCTGCACACTGGTGCTACCAGGAGGCACAGGAGAGGAGTTTGCTGTTGTATGTACCTATGCCTGTGCTGCACACTGGTGCTACCAGGAGGCACAGGAGAGGAGTTTGCTGTTGTATATACCTATGCCTGTGCTGCACACTGGTGCTACCAGGAGGCACAGGAGAGGAGTTTGCTGTTGTATATACCTATGCCTGTGCTGCACACTGGTGCTACCAGGAGGCACAGGAGAGGAGTTTGCTGTTGTATATACCTATGCCTGTGCTGCACACTGGTGGTACCAGGAGGCACAGGAGAGGAGTTTGCTGTTGTATATACCTATGCCTGTGCTGCACACTGGTGCTACCAGGAGTCACAGGAGAGGAGCTTGCTGTTGTATGTACCTATGCCTGTGCTGTACACTGGTGCTACCAGGAGGCACAGGAGAGGAGTTTGCTGTTGTATATACCTATGCCTGTGTACACTGGAGGTACCAGGAGGCACAGGAGAGGAGTTTGCTGTTGTATATACCTATGCCTGTGCTGCACACTGGTGCTACCAGGAGGCACAGGAGAGGAGTATGCTGTTGTATATACCTATGCCTGTGCTGCACACTGGTGCTACCAGGAGGCACAGGAGAGGAGTTTGCTGTTGTATATACCTATGCCTGTGCTGTACACTGGTGGTACCAGGAGGCACAGGAGAGGAGTTTGCTGTTGTATATACCTATGCCTGTGCTGCACACTGGTGGTACCAGGAGGCACAGGAGAGGAGTTTGCTGTTGTATATACCTATGCCTGTGCTGCACACTGGTGCTACCAGGAGGCACAGGAGAGGAGTTTGCTGTTGTATATACCTATGCCTGTGCTGCACACTGGTGCTACCAGGAGGCACAGGAGAGGAGTTTGCTGTTGTATATACCTATGCCTGTGCTGCACACTGGTGCTACCAGGAGGCACAGGAGAGGAGTTTGCTGTTGTATATACCTATGCCTGTGCTGCACACTGGTGCTACCAGGAGGCACAGGAGAGGAGTTTGCTGTGGTATATACCTATGCCTGTGCTGCACACTGGTGCTACCAGGAGGCACAGGAGAGGAGTTTGCTGTTGTATATACCTATGCCTGTGCTGTACACTGGTGCTACCAGGAGGCACAGGAGAGGAGTTTGCTGTTGTATATACCTATGCCTGTGCTGCACACTGGTGCTACCAGGAGGCACAGGAGAGGAGTTTGCTGTTGTATATACCTATGCCTGTGCTGCACACTGGTGCTACCAGGAGGCACAGGAGAGGAGTTTGCTGTTGTATATACCTATGCCTGTGCTGCACACTGGTGCTACCAGGAGGCACAGGAGAGGAGTTTGCTGTTGTATATACCTATGCCTGTGCTGCACACTGGTGCTACCAGGAGGCACAGGAGAGGAGTTTGCTGTTGTATATACCTATGCCTGTGCTGCACACTGGTGCTACCAGGAGGCACAGGAGAGGAGTTTGCTGTTGTATATACCTATGCCTGTGCTGCACACTGGTGCTACCAGGAGGCACAGGAGAGGAGTCTGCTATGTTGATGACGGGGTGATTTCTGATTGGTCAGTGGGAAATTGTAGTGGAAAGCTCTGGAAAACCACCATGAACTACAGGTCACTTTCTCACATTCCCCTAGCCGGCGTGAGAGCAATAAGTGTCCATCTTGTGCTAAATCCTGGTGTGTGTGCACATTTAATCTTGAATTGATAGTAGTAGAAATCAATATCCACATAAAGTTAAATTTTCATGTCACGTTATATAATAATAATAATAATAATAATTGGAATTTATATAGCGCCATTTCCATTCATAAAATGTTCAAAAGCGCTGCACATTGTCATAGTTTGAGTCATAGTCAACAACGCCTCAATGGGTGAGCCTGAAAAGGTGTGTTTTGAGACACTTCTTGAAGGCCTGACACGATGTAGAATCCTTCAGGTGTTGTGGAAGCGCAGTGAAGAGAACAACTGATGGGAAATTAGAGGACGCTCAATTCTTGACAGGACAATTATGGTTTGCAAGAAGTGTCAATGCCTGCAGGAGACTAATTTCCTAGAAATAAGTGTCCACAGGACACTCTTTATAGGGGGACACTCATATCCACTGCACCAGCTATAAGTTTAGTCAGTGGTGAATTAAAGAGCTTGGGAAGTGAGTGACAGTCCCTCATGCCACCACTCAGCTATCGGGGCAGCCCTAGGGGGAGGAGACTGCATGGAGAGTTTAGAGTTGGAGTGCTAGAGTGACAAAGGTCTTGGTCGTTCTATCTCAAGCACGCCACCACTCAGCTATCGGGGCAGCCCTAGGGGGAGGAGACTGCATGCAGAGTTTAGAGTTGGAGTGCTAGAGTGACAAAGGTCTTGGTCGTTCTATCTCAAGCATGCCATGTGTGATCCACATCTTACTTGGCAAAGAGAACTCTAACCATGAAGAGATTGATGCAACTCTATGTGCGTACGTTTACCTTAAAGATTCAGTTCATAGCAATGATAGGATTGTATCTAGGATTAGTATGTAAATCATCTATTGTTATGTGTATAGGAATGATGACCTATTGTGAAGTATCTTAACACCTCAACTGTACTATCATTCATATATATGTTTACATACATACATACATACATACATACATATATATACATACATATATATATATATATATATATATATATATATATATATATATATATATATATATATATATATATATATATATATATATATATATATATACATATATACATGTGTTTGCATGTTTTTGTGTGTATGTTTTGCTTTAGAGAGTCAGGGTATTTTTCTAAAGGGTACACATTATAATCCAGTGTATATACCGATACTTAAGCAGTGAGATACATGCTTAAACTAGAACTAGGAAACTGGACCTGATAGGATTCTGTTTAATTCAGATTTTCAATTGATTTTGCATGCAAATCCCACACTATAGATGGTATATTTTCTGGTATGATTTGGTAAAGATGGGTTTTTAGGATGGTTTTTTCACCACTCTCTGATTATTTTTATTTTTTATTCATTAGATTTTATTACATTAGACAAGATTTCTTCCATTGATGTGTGTATTTGCCAGATCTGCATTTCTTCTCTTTGGCAAAAAAATACTTTTTTCCAAAAAATAAAAACCGATAATAATTCTTAT
>OZ012696.1:1658071-1733071 GCA_963942565.1 Maea johnstoni | reverse complement strand
CTCCTTTAAAGGAGTTATTTTTGAATCATGTAAGATCCAAATGACACTTGTCAGGTAGATCACAAAGCAGGAATTGATTTTCACATGGTGATAAATTACCATTTATTTTCTCAAATGGTAATTTTTACAAACCCTCTTTGAATTGTTTTTAATTATTACTTAATTTGATGAGTCATTTTCAAATATCTCATGGAAAATACAGAAGCAGGGCTATCCAAATATTTTCTTTTCCTGAACCACAGATGATTGGTCATGGACCACAGCAATTTTCAGTGGTCGCTATGCAACAATGGTTTTAATTATTGTCACCAAATGACAATGCCAGGCTATGAGCTTTTGTAGCAGGAGTAACACCTTAGAACAATCAATAGGCTAAATCAACCAATGGAAGCCACTTGTTTTGGATAACCATTTGTATAAAAAGTAATCAAGTTTGATATCTAGTTGGTATAGGTGATTCATTGTTGAATGAAAGAGTTCCATCCATACAGACATTAGTTTTCAAGGGAAAGATTGAATATGTTTGACCAATTTCATAACGGGGTTTTTGTTTTGATTTCAGATTCGTAACAAAGCGTCGCCAATGTGCCTTGATAGTGCTGCAGACGCGAATGCTATGAATAAGCCAATCAAAATGTGGCAGTGCCATAACCAGGGCGGGAACCAGGTGAGTGGATTTACTTATAACTAGGACTGTCATTGATATGACAAGTATCGATCGATCAAAATAATTTTTCCAATTAATCGAAAAAAATGATATGTCAGTTGTTATGTCAATTAATCGAAACACATTTTTTCAGCCATTTACACCATTTTTTTGCCATTTTTAGCCAACACTAATAAGAATTTTGAAGAGAAACTCAAGTATTCAATCAAAATGTGTTAAGAAAACCTTCATTGTCTTTGCATTGTGAGAATCTTAGGATCCTAGACACAAAAATAGTGTGGAACATGTGAAAATATTCTATCAGTGCTGTTCTTCAAAATCAAATCAAAATAATCGGAATGGAAAAATAAAATGTCAATGATCGAATCGAAGAAAAATGGATGTCAATGGCAGCCCTACTTATAACACCAGGAATATTTAGATGTGTCACTTTTGTAGCAAGGCTGGAAATCAAATGTGTCACTTTCATAGCAAGGTTGGTAATCAAGTGTGCCCCTTTTACAGCACGAGCGGTAGTCAAGTGTGCCCCTTTTATAGCAAGGTTGGTAATCAAGTGTGACCTTTTTATAGCAAGGATGGAAATCAGATGTGTCACCTTTATAACAATGGTTGTAGTCAAGTGTGTCACTTTTATAGCAAGGCTGGAAGTCAAGTGTGTCACTTTTATAACAAGGGTGGTAGTCAAGTGTGTCACTTTTATAGCAAGGCCGGTATTCAAGTGTATCTCTTTTATAGCAAGGGTGGTAGTCAGGTTTGTCTCTTTTATAGCAAGTGTAATAATCAAATGTGTCAATTTTGTAGCAAGGCTGGTAGCCAAGTTTGTCACTTTTATTATTAGGCTGGAAATCAGGTGTATAGTTTCTAAAGCAGGTATGTTAATTTTTATGGCAGCGTTATAATAAACAGGTATGTCACTTGATATATGGCAGGGGTGGTACTCTGGTGTTTTACTTTATAGATATCTAAGCGGTACTCGGCATGTTACCTTTACAGTATGATGGTTAAAAGGCCTGTCACTTATACAGCATGGTGGGGATGTGGTATCATTTTGTGACTTCTACTATGTAGAAAGTCACCATGCCTTTGTTTGGCCCTATGATGCCGTAACTAGAAAACCCATTAGTCTAATTAGGTTTAATTAGTGTCTGTGTTATATGTTGGTTGCTGGTAAGTGTGTTGATATTTTGTCATGGTTGAAGTGCTCTGAGTAAGTGAGGTTCATTGCCTTTTGTTTACTGTCAGTGGCAATTTCCATGACTTCAAGAGGCTGTGAATTCTTGAAGGCCACCCCATGATAGCAGTGCTGCTGCTGCTACGCAACTGGACCTCCATGACTTTGCACACCTCATTAGCAGCAGCTCTCATGATTATGCCACTGTCTCAACATTCAGGGAAGCACATGAGCCACATGTGGCTCAATAAATCTCAAGACGCCACCATGTGGCTGCCGCAGAGGTTGCTAGTCACCTGGAGGCATTGATTTTCTCTATCCTAAGCCACTACTTCAGAAACTCGACTTGAGTTCACTAATTGTATAGGGCTCTTATTCTATCTTTAACAGAGCCTATAGATGTATGTTTTAGAGCAATATTCTTAGATTCTGCTTCTGCCCCCATTTTTCCTGAAATCAAGCATTGCAAAATCACTAAGTACATCCATTCTCTAAAAGACAGAAAAAAAACCTGGAGGAGTTTTGAAAATTCTGCCATATGAAATAATTATTTCAGCCTTACAATTTTGGATTCAATAGTAAAGCAATTCACATTTGCTATGTTGGGAAGGCTTTTTTAGCGAGCCACCTGTACCCGTGCTAAGTGACTTCTCCTCACACTAAGCCTGCTGGTCTCTTCAGAGCCATGCAGTAGATGGAGTAGCTGTGCAACCAGGAGGTGTTAGCTTCCCTGCCGGGGACACATGCTCCACCTACTGGCAGACATTTACATCAACTGCCTGCTACTGACACAGTGAGCCATGTTTGGGAGGAGGCCATCAGATCAAGCCTTTGTGATTGTATAGATCAGCGTGAAATCTACTCGGATCTGAGATCCATCCATGCCGGGTTACGTCAAAGGTTAATTTGGCTTTTGGTAGTCTACTTCTCAAGGTCCCCTCTCAATTACTCAAGACATTCTATCTTGCTAGTTCAAGCAGATGTTTTCTCAGCTATGAGGCTCGACCTGTTTTCCACTATATAATTGGTTTAGGAAATAATGCTACACATATAGCATGGGGTGACAATTGGCCTAAAATCAAAGATAATTTTCTTTTTTAAACAAATCGAAACACTATGAAATAATTGCAAATCTGGCAAACGATATTTTTACCATTTTGAAAAGATGTTTTTATTCTCATTTATACCCTGTGATTTTTGTCAGTAGATGGCCAATGTTTTCAGAAAATTCCAATAAGCACAGTTACCGTGGCCCAGATTTCCCATCTATTTCTGAAAATTCACGGTAGCGCGACGCCTCCTGGATTTTAGTAGCCCACTGAACATGGTGTTTGTGTATTTCAGTACTGGATGCTGAGTAAGAGCGGTGAGATTCGCCGGGACGAGGGCTGCATAGATTACGCGGGGACCAGCATCATGATGTATCCGTGCCACGGCCAGCAAGGCAACCAATACTGGGTTCATGGAACGGTAAGTAGTTTTCATCTTTGATTAATATTCAGTTTATGGCGCAATACATATTTATTATTCTTTTGTTTCTGATCAATACTGGGGTTATGGAATGGTAAACATATATATTTTTCAAGCAATACTTGGTTTATGGAAAAAATGCAAATTAAATTCCCACCTAGCAACACCTTATTAGAAGGTTATATATATATATATATATATATATATATATATATATATATATATATATATATATATATATATATATATATATATATATATATATATATATATATATATATATATATATATAAATATATATATATATATATATATATATATATATACATATATATATATATATATATATATATATATATATATATATATATATATATATATATATATATATATATATATATATATATATATATATATATAAATATATATATATATATATATATATATATATATATATATATACAGTCAAACCTCTATTAAGCGACCGCTCAAGGGAAATGTCAAAAGTGGTCTTTTAAAGAGGTGGTCTCTTAAGAAGGGGTTGAGGGTCTGTGCGAGGTTATGAAAAAACAAAGAATTTCCAAAAATGACCTGGAATTATTGAGGTTGTTATGTTAAGCTGCATTCGCTGAAATTTCTTCATTAATATTTTAAGAATAAACAATTCAGAAAAAGAAGAATTGAACTATTTCATTAATTGAGGACCCTCAGAAATGACATACTTCCAAATCTTTACCGATTATTACATTATTTTATTTTGCCCTTTTCAATATACAAGGCGTCTAGGCATTCAACTGGCCGTTGAATAAAGGACCATTTACTCGTAGGGATAAGATTTCATGGCCGTTGGTCGCGTCAAGCAAGTGGTCGCTTAATCAAGGTAAAATATACAGGGAATAGCCTTGGGGGGATTTGAAACGGTCGTTCAAGGCAAGTGGTCGTTTAAGAGAAGTGGTCGTTGAGGCAAGTTTGACTGTATATATATATATATATATATATATATATATATATATATATATTTTATTCCTAACTGTGCTTATGTCTATTACTTGTAGGATAACACTCTGCGCCACAAGGCCACAAATAAGTGTGTAGAACTTTCGGGGGATGGACAGAAGGTCTTCATGGCTCCGTGCACGGGATTGGACAGACAAATCTGGCTCTGGAAACATAAAGATCCCAACTCCAAGAACAAACACCGTAGCAACTTGTAGATGAAAAATTTAAATATTCTTCTCTCAGTTTCATCCATATGGTCTGAAGGAATAACTGTTAACTTCTTTGAACGAAATCTGATGCATAGTTCCTAGATCTGTTCACTCCTTTTGTATACCAAAATAATTGAAAACTTATCATTTTGAAAAGTTTGTAGGAAAAAAGAATGATATTTTCACATATGGTATTTGTATCAGCGAAAGCAACAGTGACCTCCTTTAAGATAATTTGAGGTCTCTTTCTTCAGATCATACGGAAGTTCTGATCAAGGTAGAGGACAAAGTTATGTCATTTTGAACCTTGATGGGGACTTGGAATTAGGAAGACTAGTAAAGCTGTTATAATGGTGGGTTCATCATAGGCAACTTATGAAAAAAGAAAAAAAAAAATTTCTGCCTAAATAAAAACCATGACTTGTGTGAAGATTTTATTTTGCAGTGTTTTTCAAAAAATAAGATATGAAAAATGTGTGGGTAAGCTTAACCCTCCTTGAATTCTCCCCAGGCTCCCTGAAATCAGTGCAGGGGGCCCAAAGATAAAAGTCAATTATCCCATTGGTGCCGGTAGCATCTAAACCACCTGCCTAGTCATATCTCTCTTACAAAAGCAATCGGTAGAAAATATTTGAAGGAGAGTTGTTGATGAAAACTTCATCTACAAATTTTCTTCAGATTAATGCTCCCATTCCTAAGTTATTTTCATAAGTAGATCTTCAGGCATAAATGTGATCTGTATAAAAATGTTGATTTTGATGCCTGTATATTGTTGATAAGGGGAGTAATCCACATCCCCCGCAACAAATATGCAAGAAAATATGCTATTAATCTAAATCTTCCTAAAGGCACCAACAAAGGTAGCTGTCAAATAATCAATCTTATCATGACTGGTAAATTTGTACTAGTCTGGTAGGGCTACAAGGGTTAGTAATTTACTAGCCCTACTGGCCCCTTTTCACATTTTTACTAGTCCAGACTAGTAGGGCTAGCTTGTACGTCGGACACTGAAGTATTGTTGTCTGGAGCTGTGATACCTATGAATATGAGTTAGGAATAGAGCACAAATTCACATAATATTTGGGAGGGAGTTATAGGCTGGATTCTTGTCATTATTTCCCACTCAAATATTTTTCGAAAGATGCTTTTGTTAGAGCGGTATCAACAAAATAGACCTTTTTAGATGCTATGGGAGTCAATAGGTTAATAATGTTGAGTCCTCTAATTTGGGTGAACGTGTAAATCTAAAGAAATTGTTGGTTTGATAATGAGAAATAGATAAAGATACTGTATGTAAAACATGCTTGAAAAAAGTAATCTTGTTATTGCATTGTTGCCATGGTAACCCAAAGCGCCATCTTTTGGGGTGTGAGGAAGTAGTCAGCATTATGACATGCCCTGCCAGAGAGGTGCAGTATTTGTATTGTTACACAATCCTTCCAATATTGTTCAGAAATTCAGTATGAGAATTCTGAAATTGACAATATCTATTTTTAGACACAGAAGACTGCTGGCTGGAGCCAGGCAAATATCTAGACTGTACAGTTGATTACATGAAAAGCTATTGTTATAAAATGAGGTTGTTGTTTGACTATCTAATGCATAATATTATTACATAAGAATGATATAAATGATATAGTGGTGTGAGTGATTGTCAAATATAGGTAATTATTGATTGGTGAATTGAAATGTTATATTCATATCCAGAATGCAAGATGGCTTTCAAAGAGTGTGATAAGCAAGGCCAATATCAAAAAGGTTTATGAAAAAATAGTTGATCATATTAAAGTTAAATATTTTGGAAAACTAAGAAGAATTTTAAAAGAATGAAAACATATTTGTTATATCTTATCTCTCCTTTGCTGAGAGTAAAAGTTCTTGAAAGGTTTGTGGTATTATTCAAAATAAATTAAGAAGATTTCTTTTCTACTTTTCACCCTCAGAACAAGATTTTATCATGACTACTTTAACCAATTCATATGAGATTTTCCTGACAAGTGTTGTGTGGACCATTGATTCCTTTGTAAATTACTTTGGAATTAAACTTAAAATAGTTGAAGGAGAGTTGTTGGTTGTGTTAAGATGAAGATTTCTCCTTCAGATATTTTATAGATTGATTTTGTAAAAGAGTTGTGGCTAAAATGAGGCACCAGAAACATGGAATTGGTTAATCATTTTCATTCAGGAAAATCATTCTGATATTACATCCATGAACTACAATGGAATCTGGTATACAAAGGTTCAATGTGGAAAATATTGGAAAAGAGGACCATCTTGCATTCTGGGGATGGCGGGGTCCAAAATGGAAATGAATTATTCTAAGGTATGACTATTATCCTTCTATATGGTTACTAGGTCAATGACAGATCTATTTATAGATATGATACAGTATTGATTGTCGGCCTATGGGTGATGTTTATAGATATGATACAGTATTGATTGTCGGCCTATGGGTGATGTTTATAGATATGATACAGTATTGATTGTCCACCTACGGGTGATGTCTGATTGCTTGAACGTCTTATGAGCATGCTCTTGTCTGATTGCTAGATATTTTGCTAGATATTTGCTCAACGTTATAAAAGTAATGAATTTCAACTTTTGATGATGCCAGAGAAATAATGGATTTCCTTGGCTTTTTATTATGTATATAGGTTTAATTAGGGTCTGGGACATATATAGGGAGTGAGGTGGAACAAAAGTAAATTATAAGGTTTTTGTCCATGAATGTTCCTTTAGAAATTGTCCTCTGGGTCTATAATACTTTTGACAATAATTTTCAAATCAAACATGATTTTGCAAAATATTTCAAGGAGAATTGTTGGTAGTCTCCTTCAAATATTTCTCCATCAAATATTTTCCCAACTATGCTCTTGCCTGAATGCCTTCACTGAAACTGTCGGACTGCGTCGTTCAGCAATGAAGATTCACCCTAAATTATTTTCGTTTCTGATAATGCAACAATTGGGTTTATATTTATGAAGGCTGTTTTTTTTTTCATTATCAGAGAAATTTCATTTGGACTAAATGCGTTAGCAGCTGTTTTTCCAGATCCAGGAGATAGTTTTCCAGGAGGTCTCCAGGTATGAATTAATTAGTGTAATTAGCACATGAGAGGGAAATGTGACATACATAATGAGCTTAACCTCGACTGATTGTCAATGTCAGGCAGCTCATTAGTATGCTCTTATGTAACTTTAGAGGGCGCCAATGGGTTCAGATGAGCTGGTGCATTTTTCCCTCTTTTTGGCCTCTTTTCTGTCACAGTGACACTTCCCAGGAATTGCTTCCTGGTGGGAGTGTCTTTTGAAACTACCTCTAGGAGAAGAGATATTGGAAAACCTAGCCATGATTTATTAAGCATTCTTGCTTATTTCCTGTCTTTTTCAAAAGTATTATTAGAATCTTAATCTGGAGCACCTTACCTCATTTATGCTAGGAGCGACCAAAAATGCCTGGATATTTGGATGATTGAGTTATTGCAAAATCATAGTTTGGAAAACAATTAAACAAGAAATATATGGTAGAACTCAACCTTCAACTCTATTTCAAATATCTTGTAAAATCTTTCTTAATCTTGACCCATTAATGCTCACAGCTACCGAAAGTAGCCTGATACTTTTGGTAAATTCTCTTAAGAAAAAGGATAGCTGAAAAGATATTTCAAGGAGAATTGTTGAACAGAACACTGCAAAAAACTCTCCTTCAAACATTTTACAAGATCAATCTTAGCTTCCAGGTTATTGTCAACAATGTCTAAGATCCGGAGGAGTTGTTAGAAGCAGATTAGATATGTCAAGTATATTTGCAGGTAATGAGGGATGAATGCCCTCCTCTCATCTCTACCGTCTCTCAGGCCCTACGCGATTAGGTAACTAAGCCAATTTACAGCGGATAACAAGCTACTGAGCTTTTTAAACCAATCATACCTGAAGATTTCCTCGATAATTGCTGGTTGCTAATTTTGGTAACACAAAATGATGCAAAATATCTGAAGAATGACTGAAACCCTGGCACATGGGTACTCATTTGAGAATATTCCATGAGAGGTATCTAATGAATACCTACTTGACAGGGTTTAGATGGTTTAAAAAAATCTTTGCGTCATTGTGCTTTGGACGAAAGTAGCCTCAACATGGGAAGGGTTTACTTGATGCACCATTTGACAAGGTTATTAAAGGAGATTCATTGGTGGGATTCTCACCAACATTTCTCTTTCTAGTCCTTAAAAAGTATGTACTTTACTCGGAAGACATTCACATGAGGCGCTTCAGATCCATATTGAGGACCAAAAGCCAGCGGATAGGTTAAGTTATCATTACCCTTGAGGGGGTTTAAGTCTGAGACAGGGTCTTCATCCCGCATACCCCCCCCCCCCCCCCCCCCCCCCTCCATGGTTGGAAATGCTCACAGCACAAGTTTCTGTAGATTTTGCCATATGTGGCTCTAGAAGATTCATCAAGAAGAGTTGTTGGTAGTGTCTTGATTAACCTTTCCTCTACATATATTTTCTTCAAATATGCTTTGCTGGAATTATTTAACCAAGATTGTCAGGCTACTGTGGGCATCAATGGGTTAAAGTAGATGTGTCAAAGGTCATCATTAACCCATAAACACCAGGAGTAGAGAAATGGTCGGACTACTTTGACTTCACTTTGTTGAAAAGAGGGTCAACAACAACTTTCGGTTGAATTTCTTTTCAACATGTTGTGTAGTTGACCATGAGTATGTCTGAGATGATAGTTGTGCCTAGTACTTCACAGATTATCTAGGGTTTGTAGTAGTGTTATTATGTATATATAAAACATTTTCTTTGGTTGTGTTCATGTTGCCTATCATTTCTTGCCTTAGTTTAACCTTTTCATAACATAGTTCCTTGGGCTGACCAATAGTATGGCTTAAAATACCTGCTTAGAGAGACCACTAATAGTATGACTTAAAATACCTGCTTAGAGAGACCACCAATTAGTATGACTTAAAATACCTGCTTAGAGAGACCACCAATAGTATGACTTAAAATACCTGCTTAGAGAGAATATCAATAGTATGACTTTAAATACCTGCTTAGAGAGACCACCAATAGTATGACTTAAAATACCTGCTTAGAGCGACCACCAATAGTATGACTTAAAATACCTGCTTAGAGAGAATATCAATAGTATGACTTAAAATACCTGCTTAGAGAGACCACCAATAGTATGACTTAAAATACCTGCTTAGAGAGACCACCAATAGTATGACTTAAAATACCTGCTTAGAGCGACCACCAGCAGTATGACTTAAAATACCTGCTTAGAGAGACCACCAATAGAGCAGCTTAAATACCTGCTTAGAGAGACCACCAATGGTATGATTAAAGCAGAGCACATACTGAAAAAAATGGGAATTTGTGACATGCATGTGGCGAAAGCCTATTTCTCTTTTATGTGTGGTACAAGTGTGACTGATGATTGGACATAAATCTAGGGACTACCACATGACTGCAACATAATTACCACATAGTTAGCATGCATCATGGTACATCCGTGGCTGAGCTGTGGTGGACCGGTCATGAAGGCCAACCGCGGGTCAGTCTTGAGTCTAACACTGACCAGTTGCTGGATATTGAAACCTAGATCTATGTTGAACAATAGGCATATTCATGGTTAAAAGAGGATTTTTGTAAGGGAAGTAGACATTTTTCTGATGTAGTAAGCACCCTATGTTTCTAAAGGTTGAGTAGAAGGTAAGGTATTACTAGAACTTCACTTGTTACTATTCACACTAACAAAGATATAGAGATGTCTATTCTTGTAAAGGGTTTGATAGATTTGCTATGGGGCTGATCAGGGAAGGGTAGATTTTAAGGGATGTGGGTCATTTTTGAGTAAAAAATGCAAATATGAGAAAAAACTTATTCATACATTTATCATTGTACGGGAGGTGCTGAACCCCCTCCCTCTATTCATGTTGTGTCTCAGAATGGCTGCCTATTGCACATTGTGATCATGCTGTGTGAGTGCTTAACCCATCAATGCTCAAGAGCTTCCCTTGAAAGTGTTGTCTGGACCTATGTTACCTACAACAATATCTTGTGAAGTAGGAATTGTTTTACAAAAGATTTGAATGAGATTTGCTGTTCTTATTAACATTTCTCCTTCAAATATTTTCCCAACAAAACTTGTGCCTGAAAGATTTTACCTAATTTTTCAGGTTGTTTTTGGCGGCCTGAGCATTAATGGGTTAACTTATTAGCATCTGGAGTCTGCACATGGCCTGACAAGTAGATATATTTCCTTTCAATGACTCAAACCTAACTGTGTTTATTAAATCCTTTGCCAGTTCTCAGACCATGTGAGACCTCCAGATGTATATGTGTTAACAAGTGATTGGAAAACTGTTGCATTGTTGCAGGTCATATGAGTTTTGGTAATGATCATCAATTCTAGTTGTTGATGATGAGAATGCACTCTCACATTAGAATTAGTACGAACTAAAGCTCTCCAGGAACAATATATTCAAGGATGGATAAGGTCAATGTGTTTGTAGTACTTGTTGGTTAATGTGTGCATTTTAAAACTAAAATAACATGCCAGAAGTAACATGACATAAACCAGTGCTGTCCCTAGTGCCTTAATCTTTAGTCCAAAAAAACACAAGAAAAATATTTAACATTTTTTGGGAAAGACTGCTTGAATTTATAATGTATTTGAATGAAAACGTCTTCAGATATTTGTCTTAAATTCACAACTAGTGTTAAATTCACATAATTTTAAGCATTGCACACATTGCATAGAGATATCAAGTGTGGCCGAATTTTGAATTTGTGTAGATTGCTCAAAGAAGAGATGTGTCATCATGACCCAATGTGTGTTATTTGTAATCATCACCTTACTTTAAACACGTCTCCATGGCTGTAACCATGGCAACTGCTGATGGACCGACTGTGCCTTCATTCTATCTGCTTCTCCTATGAATAAACACGTTGATGGTATGAAACATTTGTCGCCTTTGATTCATTGCTCTTCCTCGTTTGTGTGTATATATATATATATATATATATATATATATATATATATATATATATATATATATATATATATATATATATATATATATATATATATATATATACACATACATACATACACAAAATACATAGTGTATGTCTGTGTTCACACACACGCACCATACCCACAGGGTATACATGATTACCCCTTGGGAGTCTAAATTGTTATATTCCCTACAAATGTCCGATACAAAATTGTAATGAAGATTATTGGCCAAAACCAAGTAACAAGTTGTTCATAATTCACAATATTATGAAATTCTTGCATCCAATCGTCTAATTATTGAGCCATGTAGGGATCTTTCCAATTGGCAAAGCATGCTCGCTTATATGAATTTGATGATCTCGCATGCCTGTATGCGTTCACGGTTCTCTAGGCTATGTCACCACAAACGCACATATGCTTGTGTGGCATTGAAAAAGGTAAGCATAAGTTCCCCACAGTCAGAATTTAAGTGAGACAAAACACCTAATGTGCTAGAAAGCTACACAAAGACCATCTGTGAAATGTGTTGTGTTGATGTATTTGTCCACGGTCTCTGACGGAACAGCTATGTTCTCGTTCCTACATGCTGATGCATATACAATGACATCTCATAACACACACAACATTCATCCGTATGAATTAAAATAATTCGAAAATAAATCCTCTGATTTCCAGCAGTAATCCGATTGTATGCACTAACATTATTGAAATTATTAAAAAACAAACACTTGTATTGCAATAGTTTAAAACCCATAAACCTGATCTGTACTGAAACTGGAAAAGCGTACCGTCGGCGTTTTCCAAACATATCTATACCAAAGCCAAGTATCCATCTCTTAAGGGAACTAATAGTAGGGGAGGAACGGGGGGCTTACGAGCCCCTCATGATACATTTTTTTAAATCACATTTTTGGAATCCTGAGGTGCTGAATTTTACTAATTTTTTTGTTCCCCGCGCCAACTCGTGTCCCATGGGCTTGCTTTTTGGCCATCTTGGCAGCCATATTGAATTTCCCTTAGACACCAAAAATAGAGGAAAAATAGGGGTAGGGGTAACCATTTTGATCATAACTTCAGTTATATTGGTATATTTTCAACAAATGAGGTATCAAAATTTGAAATATTCCATTCCGAAAATTTTAAGACCGGTCACGTTCTGATTGGTCAATTATGAAAGGTCATTTGGGGTCAAATTAGGTCAAAAAGGTCACAAAGGTGAAAATCTGCTTTTCATTTTATTTTCATAAACTAATATTTTTTTTTGTAAAAAATCATGTTGATGATTTTTTCAACATCATAGCATTTTTAGGCAAGATTATAAACACACACCCATAATTAGTAGTCCAAAGAACAGGAAATTACTATTGAAGGGTATGCAAGTGGTTGAAAGATGACTATACGCATTCAAAATCTTGTCAGTTCAGAGCTCAATATATAGGAAGGTAGGGATAACATTAGTCTCCATAACTTCAGTTATATTCAGACAATTGCAACAAATGAGGTATCAAAATGTGTAACTTTTTATTCTTCAAATTTGGAAGTGGGACCCTTTCTGATTGGTCATTGAGAAAGGTCACTTGAAGGTCATTTGAAGGTCAAATGAGGTCAAAACGTCACAAAGATGAAAATCTGCTTTTTATTCATAATTTTTCCATAGGCTAATATTTTTCTTAAATCAAGTTGATAATTCGTTCAACATCATAGCATTATCGAACAAGAACATTAACCCACTCACAATTAGTATTCCAAAGAAAGGGAAATCACTATTGAAGGGCGTGAGAGTGGTTGAAAGATGACTATGCACATTCAATATCTTGTCAGTTCTGGGCTCAATATAGGAGGGTAGTGATAACATTTTTCACCATAACTTTGGTTATATACAGACAATTGCAACAAATGAGGTATCAAAATGTGTAACTTTTTATTCTTCAAATTTGGAAGTGGGACCCTTCCTTATTGGTCATTGAGAAAGGTCATTTGGAGGTCATTTAAAGGTCAAATGAGGTCAAAAAAGTCACAAAGACGAAAATCTGCTTTTTATTCGTTATATTTGCATAGGCTAATATTTTTCTTGAATCAAGTTGATAATTTGTTCAACATCATAACATTTTTGGGCAAGATCATCAACCCACTCACAATAAGTATTCCAAAGAAAGGGAAATCACTATTGAAGGACATGAGGGTGGTTGAAAGATGACTATGCACATTCAATATCTTGTCAGTTCTGGGCTCAATATAGGAGGGTAGGGATAACATTTTTCATCATAACTTTGGTTATATACAGACAATTGCAACAAATGAGGTATCAAAATGTGTAAATTTTTATTCTTCAAATTTGGAAGTGGGACCCTTCCTGATTGGTCATTGAGAAAGGTCACTTGAAGGTCATTTGAAGGTCAAATGAGGTCAAAAACGTCACAAAGAGGAAAATCTGCTTTTTATTCATAATATTTCCATAGGCTAATATTTTTCTTGAATCAAGTTGATAATTCGTTCAACATCATAACATTTTTGTGCAAGATCATTAACCCACTCACAATTAGTATTCCAAAGAAAGGGAAATCACTATTGAAGGGCGTGAGAGTGGTTGAAAGATGACTATGCACATTCAATAACTTGTCAGTTCTGGGCTCAATATAGGAGGGTAGGGATAACATTTTTCACCACAACTTTGGTTATATACAGACAATTGCAACAAATGAGGTCTTAAAATGTGTAACTTTTTATTCTTCAAATTTGGAAGTGGGACCCTTCCTGATTGGTCATTGAAAAAGGTCATCTAAAGGTCATTTGAAGGTCAAATGAGGTCAAAAACGTCACAGAGATGAAAATCTGCTTTTTGTTCATAGTATTCCCATAGACTAATATTTTTCTTAAATCAAGTTGATAATTTGTTTAACATCATAGCATTTTGGGACAAGATCATTAACCCATTGTGGATTAGTGATTTAAAAAAAGGATCATCACTATTGAAGGGTGTGAGAGTGGTTGAAATATGACTATGCACATTCAATATCTTGTCAAGCCACTGTTTTTGTCTGAATTTAACAACAGGAAATATATGAAAAATAACTCTACTACCTTTTTGTACAGCCAATTGCTGCTCATGATTTTACCATTTACCTGTTTGATACTCATACAAGTTGTTATGCAACTTTCGAAGAGAGTTGGTGTGTAGAGCACTACAGTCTATGATACACTGCTCAGAGCTAGGGGACATGAAGTGGGCTGCCACCCATTTGAGTCACAGCTGATAGCAGTTGAAAAACATGGCTGCTACCAGGGGCTGCTAGGGGCTGGCTGAGGCTGCTGGCAATACACAAAATTCTCCCCTCATGGGATCACTAAGAGAAAACGGAGGACAGCATCATATTCTTGAAGTGTATTACTTTCATATAAGCTAATATGTATGTGAGCCTTTAGTTCCCCTTTAAGGCTGCAATAAGATTTTTTTTCTCTATATATAGTTTGTTATCCAATTTGGATTTAAGAAAGTGTTACATATAACTAGACGGTAAAATATCTGGCCAGTCATAGAGACTTATATTATGGACTTAGATTTAAAATCTTAAAAGGTTTAAAGATGACACACACGCACATGTGTGTATATAAACATACATACATATATATATATATATATATATATATATATATATATATATATATATATATATATATATATATATATATATATATATATATATATATACATACATATATATATATATATATATATATATATATATATATATATGTATGTATATATATATATATTAATATATATATATTAATATATATATATATATATATATATATATATGTATATATATATATATATATATATATATATATATATATATATATATATATATATGTGTGTGTGTGTGTGTGTATATATATATATATATATATATATATATATATATATATATATATATATATATATATATATATATATATATATATATATATATATACTATCAATCCTAAACACACTTTCCATAATCATATTTTACATCGAGACAGTCGGTTTCTGTTAAGTAAGATAATATTTCTTTGTAAAGTTGCCGACCGGTGAAACTATGTCACCAAGGCAGACGATAGTAATCCACCATATACTAAATCCCTGTCGTTTGTCAATTTTATCCCCTTTTCTATCTTCTATTTTGTTCGCTATACTAAAATAAATAAGACATCCCTGCTTGACGCACTACAGGAATGAGTCCCCCGAGAAAGGGTTGTCGCCCACTGGGATGTCATATTTGTATAATGGTGTAGGAGGCGGAAGTGACATTACTGATAGGATATAGTGTGGATTTACGTAATTGCCAATGGGCCTGGTTTTGACATTTGGGTTTAATAAGCTATCACCGCCGACCACACACACACACACGCACACATAATACATGTTTACGTTGCTGAAAGCTGAACATATGCAACACCTTATTCTCTGTACAATAATTGCTTACAGCCTGCAGTCTATTCATTCAACTGGTGAAATATAGAGGTACACATATGTGTGATATTCATATTTAGAATTTGATCTGACTATCTCTGCAATGAGGAATACAATACGTTAGACATTAAAACTGCACCTCAAGCTCAGCTGACATTGAAAATAGGCCAAGCCACTCCCGACCGCTGACACAGAATATTTAAGATAAGTAACCCGATCATCATAATTGAGGATTTGATTTGACCATTACAAAGAAATACAGCTCGTGTCCTTCATATCATTTCATTTATATTACAAATGATTAAAACATGATATTCGAGTTCTCAAATGCTAATTGTTTTTATTGAGCTAAATGGGTCTGCACGAATCTATCGAAATACTGCGCTGCTGCCAGCTGTTTAATACATAGAGGTATTTGGCCGTTCTATCAAATGCATTCTTAATCTGGACGAGTGGCCCAAAACTGTTCTGTGAAATTCCACCTTCACCGCATAATGCTACAGTCAGTGGAAACAGTGCACGTATACTTCCGCATCCAGATAGGGCCCCGTTGAAAGAGGTACTGGGAGGACAGTACAATTACAGAGAAGGGGGGAGGCAAGTGTTGCGGCAAGGCGCTTAAGGCCGCAGGAGGAGTAGAAGTTGTCGATGTAATAAGGATCCGTGCGCCCAAAAAGTGAGTGGCGGGCGCACGGATCCAAGCCCAAAGTGCAGGTGGAAGGTACATGGGATTGGATAGGGCACTGATCAGCACGTAGAGATGTGTGAAAGGGCAGATAGAAGGTAAATGGGTGGGAGTTGCATAAAGTAATAGTCATGTGCCGCAAGTGTGCATGAAAGTGACAATACCAACGTCATAGGGAACTTAATGGAACATTTCCTTCATCAACAGATATAAATTAATACTTACACCCATTAAACTTCACAGAGCTCAATTTTTATATGAAGGCTAGGCATTACTTACATTCATTAAACTATAGATTTTCTCGAAGAAATTCTTAACTTCACAACTGTGGAAATGTTTATTATAACCAGGGAATTTCATACACTAATCAAATCGGCCCTTATAGCGAACGCCAATTCAGGCAGACCTTCTCTCTGGGATCAGTGGATTTGACCAACAATTCATTTTAGTAAAGTGAAATAAAAATAATAAAAATATAGACATCGTTATTTAGAGTAGGAAATGTTTCAAAGTGCCAGACGAAGGACTGGGCAGGAAAAGATGATGCTAGTTGCGGTCAGATGGAATCGAACCCGCAACCTCACGCCCTGCAGGCAGGCGCTCTAGCCACTAAGCTACGGCGCCATCTGTATGACAGCTAGGTTTGAAAAGAGAGCTATATTGATGAAATCCCGTAACTCTATTTTGGAATCTTTCCTTGCATTCCGAGTTTAGTCCTGTCATTTACGTGACTGAATACCGGAGTAAATCTTTGAAAAAGACCGCCAGGCCACTTTTATCAATGACCCCACATATTTACATACGGCCCGAAACTGATTATGACCTACCTACCTCATGCGAGCCAGTAAAATAGCCAAATCAAATCTGGCGCCTGTTATCTAACTACTCCAAACCGGCTCGGGATAGCCGGAATGACGTTAGAACCCAATAAGGAGCGCCAAAATAGCTGAAAAATTGTATTTGATCTTTTAATCTAATGCCTTTTCAAATAAATAAAAAATAATGATTATATCAATACGCCTTTACATGTCGTTAACTTTATGGCATCGCCAGTTTCGCAATCCAATTTTCCTAGTGTTATGAACTTGCTATTCTGAGGTTCAATTAGTTACATCTGCTGCCGTTTCACTTTTGGGGGCGCTACGCGCTGCATGAACATTTGCGTCCAGATAGGGCCCCGTTGAAAGAGGTACTGGGAGGACAGAACAATTACAGAGAAGGGGGAGGCAAGTGTTGCGGCAAGGCGCTTAAGGCCGCAGGAGGAGTAGAAGTTGTCGATGTAATAAGGATCCGTGCGCCCAAAAAGTGAGTGGCGGGCGCACGGATCCAAGCCCAAAGTGCAGGTGGAAGGTACATGGGATTGGATAGGGCACTGATCAGCACGTAGAGATGTGTGAAAGGGCAGATAGAAGGTAAATGGGTGGGAGTTGCATAAAGTAATAGTCATGTGCCGCAAGTGTGCATGAAAGTGACAATACCAACGTCATAGGGAACTTAATGGAACATTTCCTTCATCAACAGATATAAATTAATACTTACACCCATTAAACTTCACAGAGCTCAATTTTTATATGAAGGCTAGGCATTACTTACATTCATTAAACTATAGATTTTCTCGAAGAAATTCCTAACTTCACAACTGTGGAAATGTTTATTATAACCAGGGAATTTCATACACTAATCAAATCGGGCCTTATAGCGAACGCCAATTCAGGCAGACCTTCTCTCTGGGATCAGTGGATTTGACCAACAATTCATTTTAGTAAAGTGAAATAAAAATAATAAAAATATAGACATCGTTATTTGGAGTAGGAAATGTTTCAAAGTGCCAGACGAAGGACTGGGCAGGAAAAGATGATACTAGTTGCGGTCAGATGGATTCGAACCCGCAACCTCTTGCCCTGCAGGCAGGCGCTCTAGCCACTAAGCTACGGCGCCATCTGTATGACAGCTAGGTTTGAAAAGAGAGCTATATTGATGAAATCCCGTAACTCTATTTTGGGTCGTTCCTTGCATTCCGAGTTTTGTCCTGTCATTTACGTGACTGAATACCGGAGTAAATCTTTGAAAAAGACCGCCAGGCCACTTTTATCAATGACCCCACATATTTACATAAGGCCCGAAACTGATTATGACCTACCTACCTCATGCGAGCCAGTAAAATATCCAAATCAAATCTGGCGCCTGTTATCTAACTACTCCAAACCGGCTCGGGATAGCCGGAATGACGTTAGAACCCAATAAGGAGCGCCAAAATAGCTGAAAAATTGTATTTGATCTTTTAATCTAATGCCTTTTCAAATAGATAAAGAATAATGATTATATCAATACGCCTTTACATGTCGTTAACTTTATGGCATCGCCAGTTTCGCAATCCAATTTTCCTAGTGTTATGAACTTCCTATCCTGGGGTTCAATTAGTTACATTTGCCGCCGTTTCACTTTGTGGGGGCGCTACGCGCTGCATGAACATTAGCGTCAAGGACACAATGCTTTTGTTGATATATTGACTTTTTTTATTTAGATACCGTAGAGAGACAATTTCTCTAATTATTTCTTATCCTGCACTCAACATGACACCTTTTATCCCGTTACACTTCTGGCTGCCGTTCTGTGCACACTCATAATTATAAACACACGCTTTATCTTCTTTTCGCATGTCTGTATAAGCTTGTTCGTTTTACTTCACTTCGTTTTATTTCAATCATCAGAGCAAATCATGAAGACACATGTTGTCAATCGCAATTATCTCTCTCTCTCTCTCTCTCTCTCTCTATATATATATATATATATATATATATATATATATATATATATATATATATATATATATATATATATACATATATATATATATATATATATGTGTGTGTGTGTGTGTGTATATATACATACATACATACATACATGTATATCTATATCTATCTATCTATCTATCTATCTATCTATCTATCTATCTATCTATCTATATATATATATATATATATATATATATATATATATATATATATATATATATATATATATATATATATATATATATATATATATATATATATATAAAGATACATAGATAGATACTTACTTCGATAGGTTTCTCTATCCAGTCATGAAGTTATTCATGATTAATACCGATGTCCGTCCACAGTCAGAGCTAGATAATGCCATTCGTACTCAGGTCAGTTCAAGAAGAGAATCTGACGCAAAGGCATTGTTTTCGGCAGAATATGGTGTCGGTTTCCATGCATTAACCAGATCAGACAGTCTGTGCTGTAGGAGATAATTTGTATACATTCCTATTACCTGCCTGCTGCAAATGAGAATTTGGCATGCTGGAGGCATGTAATTAGGTTCGTAATGGGATGGTCATCCTCCCACTTTATACATCAGGTTCACAAGACACCAGGATAAAAGGTCATGCTACCAGGATAAAATACCTCAGGATAAAAGGTCATGCTATACCAGGACAAACGACACCAGGATAAAAGGTCATGCTACCAGGATAACAGACACCAGGATAAAAGGTCATGCTACCAGGATAAAAGACACCAGGATAAAAGGTCATGCTACCAGGATAAAAGGTCATGCTACCAGGATAACAGACACCAGAATAAAAGGTCATGCTACCAGGATAAAATACACCAGGATAAAAGGTCATGCTACCAGGATAGAAGACACCAGGATAAAAGGTCATACTACCAGGCTAAAAGGTCATGCTATACCAGGACAAAAGACACCAGGATAAAAGGTCGTGCTACCAGGATAACAGACACCAGAATAAAAGGTCATGCTACTAGGATAACAGACACCAGGATAAAAGGTCATGCTACCAGGATAACAGACAGCAGGATAAAAGGTCACGCTACCAGCATAACAGACACCAGGATAAAAGGTCATGCTACCAGGATAAAAGGTCACGCTACCAGGATAACAGACACCAGGATAAAAGGTCATGCTACCAGGATAACAGACACCAGGATAAAAGGTCATGCTACCAGGATAACAGACACCAGGATAACAGACACCAGGATAACAGACACCAGGATAAAAGGTCATGCTACCAGGATAACAGACACCAGGATAAAAGGTCATGCTACCAGGATAACAGACACCAGGATAAAAGGTCATGCTACCCGCATAGAAGACACCAGGATAAAAGCTCATACTACCAGGATAAAAGACACCAGAATAAAAGGTCATGCTATACCAGGATAAAAGACACCAGGATAAAAGGTCATGCTACCAGGATAACAGACACCAGAATAAAAGGTCATGCTACCAGGATAGAAGACACCAGGATAAAAGGTCATGCTACCAGGATAACAGACACCAGGATAAAAGGTCATGCTACCAGGATAACAGACACCAGAATAAAAGGTCATGCTACCAGGATAAAAGGTCATGCTATACCAGGATAAAAGACACCAGGATAAAAGACACCAGGATAAAAGGTCATGCTACCAGGATAACATACAACAGAATAAAAGGTCATGCTACCAGGATAAAAGGTCATGATATACCAGGACAAAAGACACCATGATAAAAGACACCAGGATAAAAGGTCATGCTACCAGGATAACAGACACCAGAATAAAAGGTCATGCTACGAGGATAGAAGACACCAGGATAAAAGGTCATGCTATACCAGAATAAAAGACACCAGGATAAAAGGTCATGCTATACCAGAATAAAAGACACCAGGATAAAAGGTCATGCTATACCAGGATAAAAGACACCAGGATAAAAGGTCATGCTATACCAGGATAAAAGACACCAGGATAAAAGGTCATGCTATACCAGAATAAAAGACACCAGGATAAAAGGTCATGCTATACCAGGATAAAAGACACCAGGATAAAAGGTCATGCTATACCAGAATAAAAGACACCAGGATAAAAGGTCATGCTATACCAGAATAAAAGACACCAGGATAAAAGGTCATGCTATACCAGAATAAAAGACACCAGGATAAAAGGTCATGCTATACCAGGATAAAAGACACCAGGATAAAAGGTCATGCTATACCAGAATAAAAGACACCAGGATAAAAGGTCATGCTATACCAGAATAAAAGACACCAGGATAAAAGGTCATGCTATACCAGGATAACAGACACCAGGATAAAAGGTCATGCTACCAGGATAACAGACACCAGAATAAAAGGTCATGCTACCAGGATAACAGACACCAGGATAAAAGGTCATGCTACCAGGATAAAAGACACCAGGATAAAAGGTCATGCTACCAGGATAAAAGACACCAGGATAAAAGGTCACGCTACCAGGATAAAAGGTCATGCTACCAGGATAAAAGACATCAGGATAAAAGGTCATGCTACCAGGATAAAAGACAACAGGATAAAAGACACCAGGATAAAAGGTCATGCTACCAGGATAAAAGACACCAGGATAAAAGGTCATGCTACCAGGATAAAAGACACCAGGATAAAAGGTCACGCTACCAGGATAAAAGACACCAGGATAAAAGGTCATGCTACCAGGATAAAAGACACCAGGATAAAAGGTCATGCTACCAGGATAAAAGACACCAGGATAAAAGGTCACGCTACCAGGATAAAAGGTCTAGCTACCAGGATAAAAGACACCAGGATAAAAGGTCATGCTACCAGGATTACTCCACCAGTTACAATTGCCTATATACGCCTTAGCCGCAATTTGGCAGAAAAACTTACAAAAAATGAATATTCCAAATACTGGTCTTAACGTGTTCCTGAGCGGCAGCGCAGGCAGGGTCTACGAATTGCAAGATCGCAGTTCGTGTAGAATGCGATACCTTTACTACCCTACCCTCGAGAATACTCGTAGCATTAAGAAATTACCAACAAATATGTAAATTTTACTGAATGACCAAAGTTCGTGGAGAATAACTAGGACGAGTGCAAATGACATGCGCTACAGTCGGTTTAATAACTTATTTATCAATTTCATATCTGTTAGCCAAGCTCTCTGAACTACTGATACATAGGTTAGTTAGCCCAAGTGTGTGGTCGCAGGGATATCTGTGTACTCTGATATGTTTTTTTCATTAAAAGAATTGCCAAACGAAAAATAAGGGTTGAGAAGATAGAACTAGAATTAATCATGAGTGAGTAATATCGCAATCGGATATCTAGGTGCTCTGATCTTTTTTGCCAATTTGAAAACTTTCATGGTTACTGTCTGCAGGGTCACTGTCATGCCACGTATGACTTTCGTGTTCCGTAGTGCCTTCGAGCATCAATACATTCTTTCATTCTAGTGTTGAGATTTGACCTAGGTACATCAATTGTAGTAGTACATGTAGTTCTATATGTAACCGTATTACATTCAACCTCACCAATACATCAATTGGTTACCTTCTTCGCTTGTCAAGAAAGAACACCTACCAACACGTATGTCGTTTTCATAACATGTTGGCTATCCAATGCTCAAAGATAGTGCGAATACAAGGTTTCCTTGAAACATACCTGTGACAATGCAAGGCAAGGCAGAGGAGGCATAAGGAACATGGTTGAAGTTTTCTTTTCAAATGCTTGAAAAAGAAAATCTGAGTTCGTTTTAATGTTCCTGGAAATATCCACAAGGCTACCGATACTTGTTTGAATTTTTCTTTATAAACATCTGATGATTTTAGAAGTAAAACGACCGATTTCTTTGAACTAGGTTCCTGGTAACCACTTAGCCGGCGGAACGTCTTTATATGTTGTCTGATGTTCGAATTCGTACGTTTCATGAGTAATATTGACTGGTTGGTTGTGGAGGTGAGTTCTTATTCAATCTGTAACATGAATAAATAATCTCAGTTATATTTCAAAGAGATGAGTGTGTTTCATGGAGATGAATGTGGTATAAGCAAGCGGAAGGAGAAGAGGGAACATAACTAAAGTTAATGCTAACATCATACATGGAAAAACTAATTGATTCGCATTGTGGAACTATGAAGTTAAGATATCTAATTCCTCATGCAGTGGACCGAGTCGCCTGTCAGCGACTAACAAACTTATCGCCAACTTGAAGGCATAGTCGACTGCGTGGTCGAGAAAACTCGGCACACGTATTCATGACTATAACTTAGCGGCGTCGTGAAGCTATATTAAGCTTTGATTTCATGGGCATGTGCTCGTATACTAGATCTAGTACATACCCCATCAAATTAGGTATTGCCCGTACATTAACTGCATTAATTTTATGCTATTGCTGTAAATTATATTGTCCGAATCTGATACAAACCGCTTAAACACAAAGAATATATATATATATATATATATATATATATATATATATGAATATATATGAATATATACATATATATATATTTATATATATATATATATATATATATATATATATATATATATATATATATATATATATATATATATATATATATATATTATATATATATATATATATATATATATATATATATATATATATATATATATATATATATATATATATATATGAATATATATGAATATATATACATATATATACATATTTATATATATATATATATATATATATATATATATATATATATATATATATATATATATATATATATATATATATATATATAGATATATGTATATATATATATATATATATATATATATATATATATATATATATATATATATATATATACATATTGTTCTTTGAATATTTTCTGACTTAATGTGCTTTTTTCAGTTTTCTTTCTTGCAATATAGCAAGATGGAGAGTTTCAAGGTTAACTCGAGGCGTGCCAGGGTTACACAACTTGATTAGACGGACACCACCACGCAGATGATGAACGCGTCATGATGTACATGAACAGTGACCTTATTATCTTTTTATAGATTTGCAAAGACTTTCTTCTCATTTTCCGTACACGCCCAAACTAACAAGACAAACACTCACGCTTAATTCAGCCCACACGTGTATGTTACATAACGCTTTACCATAAAGCCGTTTTACGCAATTGAGATAAAGCGAAACCCTTGGGATAAAGACTGCACAAGCGTACACTTTATTACTTCGACTCTCAGGTTCTGACAATTGGTATCGAGGGTGAATGAACTTCAAAGAAATCGAATGGACATCACCACTCGCACACACGTGCATACTCCAGCACACTCACTCACCCACGTAGACACACACACACATACGTTCTGACATACATACAGATGTACGAACATGCATACATACATACATACATAAATCAAAATATACAAAATACATGAATGGTTTTTCATAGAGTACAAAACAATTTTAAAAATACTATATTTTTTACAATGTGTGATCTTTTCTACTCAAAGGTGGCCCCAATAGCCAAGATGCCTCAAAGCCAGCTCGAGCCTGCCTGTAGGAAATTAAGTTGCCAGTATAAACTTTGGGGTCGACGGGAGTTTTACCTAGGTACTCCCGGTTTCTCCGCCATTTCAACAACTGAACTGACTAGTCACAATCTAGCCTCTTTGTGACATTGTATCACAGTTGCCCACCTTCCAGCAATCACGAGCCTGGAAAAGCGTTGGTTATGTGTCACAGCACCCAATGTCTGGACGCTAATGTTCATACCCGGCGGTAGCGCCGCAAGAGTGAAACGGCAGCAGATGTAACTAATTGAACCTCAGAATAGCAAGTTCATAGCACAGGCAAAATTGGATTGCGAAGCTTGCGATGCCACAAAGTTAACGACATGTAAAGGCGTATTGATATAATTATTATTGTTCATTTATTTGAAAAGGCCTTAGATTAAAAGATCAAAAACAATTTTTGAGCTATTTTGGCGCTCCTTATTGGGTTCTAACGACATTCCGATGATGCCGAGCCTTTGGGAGTAGTTAGACAAAAGGCGCCATATTTGATTTGGACATTACACCGGCTCGCATGACGAAGGTAGATAATAATCAGTTTCTGGCCGTATTTAGATATGTGGGGTCATTGATAAACGTGGCCTAGAGGTCCTTTTCAAAGATTTACTCCGTTTGGCAGTCACGTAAATGGCAAGACTAAACTCGGAAAGCTAGGAACGATCCCAAATAGAGTTACGGGATTTCATTAATATAGTTCTCTTTTCAAACAGTAATTTTGGCACAAGTAGCCGTGGCGTAATGGATAGAGCGCTTGCCTATCAGACATGGGATCGCTGGATCAATTCCGTCTGCCCGCGACTATTTTCATCTTTCCATCTGTCCAGCGCTTCGTGAGATACTTAAAAATGATACCTACTCTTACTAACTGTGGCATTATTTTTATTTCACTTTACTTTACTAAAATGAATTGTTGGTCAAATCCGCTGATCCCAGAGAGAATGTCTGCCTGAATTGCCGTTCGCTATAAGGGCCGATGACTTAATGTTGAGCCTTGACTAAAAACGATCTTTTATCTTTGAGTTATAATAAACATTTCCACAGTTGTGAAGTTGGGAATTTCTTCGAGAAAATCTATAGTTTAATGGATGTAAGTAATGCCTAGCCTTCATATAAAAATTGAGCTCTGTGAAGTTTAAAGGGTGTAAGTATTAATTTATATCTGTTGATGAATGAAATGTTCCATTAAGTTCCCTATGACGTTGGTATTGTCACTTGCATGCACACTTGCTGCACATGACTATTACTTTATGCAACTCCCAGCCATTTACCTTCTATCTGCCCTTTCACACGTCCCTACGTGCTGATCAGTGCCCTATCCATGTACCTACCACCTGTACTTTGGGCTTGGATCCGTGCGCCCAAAAAGTGAGTGGCGGGATCCTTACTACATTGACAACTTCTATACTCCTCCAGCGGCCTTTAGCGCCTTGCCGCAACACTTGTCTTCCCCCTTCTCTGTAATTGTACTGTCCTCCCAGTACCTCTTTCAACGGGGCCCTGTCTGGGTTTGTGTTCTCTAAGCTGCCTAAGCCGCACATGTGTTACCTTAGGAGGACATTGAGCAAGAGGCTCAGCCAAGCTTTCCTCGGTTTGTGATTGGTGGAAGGTAGTCAACTGTCGTGTATGGAATGCCATTGCTGCTTTTATTCTCTATTTGTCTTTTAAGAAAACTGATTTTTCTTTAAAGAAAACTGATTTTTCTTTAAGGAAAATTGGTTTTTTTCTTTAAAGAAAAATCAGATTTCTTTAAAGAAAAATGGTGATGATTTTTCTTTAAAGATCGATCTATTTTTCTTAAAGAAAAATTATTTCTCTTTAAAGAAAAAATATTTTCCTTTAAAGAGAAATGGTGAATAATAGCATCAATGGCATTCATTGTCGTGCAAGCTACATAGACCCTTGGGGTTTCTCGGCTCTACCTCGTAACATCGCGGGTATATCACACACACCACCCCTTCCTTGGCGCCTATTTATCACGAAAACGTGACGACCAATGACGTCACAGATTACAGATTTACGATTTAGCCTCGTTTTCGACTAGTTCGTATTAACAATACATTTAAAGGCATTTAATAAGATGACGGCAGTTACATTGTCGTGGGAGTTGGGTTTTGACATGAGATTCAGTGAATCCACGCCGCTCAATAATGGTTCACTATGGACTAACTCTGCTCATTACAAATGCAAACATATCAGAAAATGTCAGCATCGTGCCAACTTAATAATAGTCAAGACACTTTCACACACTTCCTTACCTGTAAACTAACCGGTATCAGAGAGGTTTTGGCTAGGTCGTAAAAGGGATAGAGATCGAGATGACCAATCTCTACCTCCGTATGCTGGCTCTAGGATTCTGCTTTCTTTGCAATTTATGATTTAGTTCCACTCGCTGCCAAAGGATTCTAGTACGAAGTACCGTCCACTTCAAGCGGAAACATGAACTTCTGTGACACCGTAATTGGCTTACATCCGTTTGAAAGTTGGAAGTCTATGAATTATTCATGATCGTGATAGGCAATTATTTGTGGGTTTCTGTCATTCTGTTATTATTAAATTGTTGAAGAGGAAGTCCCTGGATTGGAGCAAGTACTAAATGAAATATGTAGATATCTTTAATAAAGTTACAGTTATATCAATGCCACCGGGAATGTTCCAATTTGTTCTATATGTTAACTTAATTGCCACAGCGCCCCTCGATATTTCGATTGTAGAAGGTAATGATTTTAGATATAATCATATTTTCTATAATCGCACATTCATTACTTGACCAGACAGTTTATTGTGGGAGTCTACTGCAATTTCTTAATTTCAGCACCGACACAATAGAATGGGAAAAAATCTTTACATTAAATTCACTATATAAATTGCCTTCGAGAAAATCACCTTAGGAGAGATTAAACAAGCGGGGGTTCGTTGATCTCTTATCTCTCTGCTCTGGTAGATAAGACTATAGTAGAAAGATTGGATGATCAAAAGAATAAACGCCATTAAACAATCAGGAATGCCTCACGTCAAAACGAGGTCGTGCAGCTCTCATTACGTCAGCGTTTTTACGATATATCTGATCAATGGACCACATGGCGGCGATTCATTTCCGTCATCTACCATTGTTACGTCAGCGTATTTACGATATATCTGATCAATGGACTACATGGCGACAATTCATTGCCGTCATCTACCATTGTTACGTCAGCGTATTTACGATATATCTGATCAATGGACTACATGGCGGCCATTCATTGCCGTCATCTACCATTGATACGTCAGCGTATTTACGATATATCTGATCAATGGACTACATGGCGGCGATTCATTGCCGTCATCTACCATTGTTACGTCAGCGTATTTACGATATATCTGATCAATGGACTACATGGCGGCCATTCATTGCCGTCATCTACCATTGTTACGTCAGCGTATTTACGATATATCTGATCAATGGACTACATGGCGACAATTCATTGCCGTCATCTACCATTGTTACGTCAGCGTATTTACGATATATCTGATCAATGGACTACATGGCGGCGATTCATTGCCGTCATCTACCATTGTTACGTCAGCGTATTTACGATATATCTGATCAATGGACTACATGGCGGCGATTCATTGCCGTCATCTACCATTGTTACGTCAGCGTATTTACGATATATCTGATCAATGGACCACATGGCGACGATTCATTGCCATCATCTACCATTGTTACATCAGCGTATTTACGATATATCTGATCAATGGACTACATGGCGACGATTTATTGCCGTCATCTACCATTGTTACGTCAGCGTATTTACGATATATCTGATCAATGGACTACATGGCGGCGATTCATTGCCGTCATCTACCATTGTTACGTCAGCGTATTCACGATATATCTGATCATTGGACTACATGGTGGCGATTGATTGCCGTCATCTACCATTGTTACATCAGCGTATTTACGATATATCTGATCAATGGACTGCATGGCGGCGATTCATTGCTGTCATCTACCATTGATACGTCAGCGTATTTACGATATATCTGATCAATGGACTACATGGCGACAATTCATTGCCGTCATCTACCATTGTTACGTCAGCATATTTACGATATATATCTGATCAATGGAGCACATGGCAGCGCTTCATTGCCGTCATCTACCATTGTTACGTCAGCGTATTTACGATATATCTGATCAATGGACTACATGGCGGCGATTCATTGCCGTCATCTACCATTGTTACGTCAGCGTATTTACGATATATCTGATCAATGGAGCACATGGCGGCGATTCATTGCCGTCATCTACCATTGTTACATCAGCTTATTTACGATATATCTGATCAATGGACTACATGGCGGCGATTCATTGCCGTCATCTACCATTGATACGTCAGCGTATTTACGATATATCTGATCAATGGACTACATGGCGGCGATTTATTGCCGTCATCTACCATTGTTACGTCAGCGTATTTACGATATATCTGATCAATGGACCACATGGCGACGATTCATTGCCTTCATCTACCATTGTTACGTCAGCGTCTTCACAATATATCTGATCAATGGACTACATGGCGGCGATTGATTGCCGTCATCTACCATTGTTACATCAGCGTATTTACGATATATCTGATCAATGGACTACATGGCGGCGATTCATTGCCGTCATCTACCATTGATACGTCAGCGTATTTACGATATATCTGATCAATGGACTACATGGCGACAATTCATTGCCTTCATCTACCATTGTTACGTCAGCGTATTTACGATATATCTGATCAATGGAGCACATGGCAGCGATTCATTGCCGTCATCTACCATTGTTACGTCAGCGTATTTACGATATATCTGATCAATGGACTACATGGCGACAATTCATTGCCGTCATCTACCATTGTTACGTCAGCGTATTTACGATATATATCTGATCAATGGAGCACATGGCAGCGCTTCATTGCCGTCATCTACCATTGTTACGTCAGCGTATTTACGATATATCTGATCAATGGACTACATGGCGGCGATTCATTGCCGTCATCTACCATTGTTACGTCAGCGTATTTACGATATATCTGATCAATGGAGCACATGGCGGCGATTCATTGCCGTCATCTACCATTGTTAAATCAGCGTATTTACGATATATCTGATCAATGGACTACATGGCGGCGATTCATTGCCGTCATCTACCATTGATACGTCAGCGTATTTACGATATATCTGATCAATGGACTACATGGCGGCAATTTATTGCCGTCATCTACCATTGTTACGTCAGCGTATTTACGATATATCTGATCAATGGACCACATGGCGACGATTCATTGCCTTCATCTACCATTGTTACGTCAGCGTATTCACAATATATCTGATCAATGGACTACATGGCGGCGATTGATTGCCATCATCTACCATTGTTACATCAGCGTATTTACGATATATCTGATCAATGGACTACATGGCGGCGATTCATTGCCGTCATCTACCATTGATACGTCAGCGTATTTACGATATATCTGATCAATGGACTACATGGCGACAATTCATTGCCGTCATCTACCATTGTTACGTCAGCGTATTTACGATATATCTGATCAATGGAGCACATGGCAGCGATTCATTGCCGTCATCTACCATTGTTACGTCAGCGTATTTACGATATATCTGATCAATGGACTACATGGCGGCCATTCATTGCCGTCATCTACCATTGTTACGTCAGCGTATTCACGATATATCTGATCATTGGACTACATGGTGGCGATTGATTGCCGTCATCTACCATTGTTACATCAGCGTATTTACGATATATCTGATCAATGGACTGCATGGCGGCGATTCATTGCTGTCATCTACCATTGATACGTCAGCGTATTTACGATATATCTGATCAATGGACTACATGGCGACAATTCATTGCCGTCATCTACCATTGTTACGTCAGCGTATTTACGATATATATCTGATCAATGGAGCACATGGCAGCGCTTCATTGCCGTCATCTACCATTGTTACGTCAGCGTATTTACGATATATCTGATCAATGGACTACATGGCGGCGATTCATTGCCGTCATCTACCATTGTTACGTCAGCGTATTTACGATATATCTGATCAATGGAGCACATGGCGGCGATTCATTGCCGTCATCTACCATTGTTACATCAGCTTATTTACGATATATCTGATCAATGGACTACATGGCGGCGATTCATTGCCGTCATCTACCATTGATACGTCAGCGTATTTACGATATATCTGATCAATGGACTACATGGCGGCGATTTATTGCCGTCATCTACCATTGTTACGTCAGCGTATTTACGATATATCTGATCAATGGACCACATGGCGACGATTCATTGCCTTCATCTACCATTGTTACGTCAGCGTATTCACAATATATCTGATCAATGGACTACATGGCGGCGATTGATTGCCGTCATCTACCATTGTTACATCAGCGTATTTACGATATATCTGATCAATGGACTACATGGCGGCGATTCATTGCCGTCATCTACCATTGATACGTCAGCGTATTTACGATATATCTGATCAATGGACTACATGGCGACAATTCATTGCCGTCATCTACCATTGTTACGTCAGCGTATTTACGATATATCTGATCAATGGAGCACATGGCAGCGATTCATTGCCATCATCTACCATTGTTACGTCAGCGTATTTACGATATATCTGATCAATGGACTACATGGCGACAATTCATTGCCGTCATCTACCATTGTTACGTCAGCGTATTTACGATATATATCTGATCAATGGAGCACATGGCAGCGCTTCATTGCCGTCATCTACCATTGTTACGTCAGCGTATTTACGATATATCTGATCAATGGACTACATGGCGGCGATTCATTGCCGTCATCTACCATTGTTACGTCAGCGTATTTACGATATATCTGATCAATGGAGCACATGGCGGCGATTCATTGCCGTCATCTACCATTGTTACATCAGCGTATTTACGATATATCTGATCAATGGACTACATGGCGGCGATTCATTGCCGTCATCTACCATTGATACGTCAGCGTATTTACGATATATCTGATCAATGGACTACATGGCGGCGATTTATTGCCGTCATCTACCATTGTTACGTCAGCGTATTTACGATATATCTGATCAATGGACCACATGGCGACGATTCATTGCCTTCATCTACCATTGTTACGTCAGCGTATTCACAATATATCTGATCAATGGACTACATGGCGGCGATTGATTGCCGTCATCTACCATTGTTACATCAGCGTATTTACGATATATCTGATCAATGGACTACATGGCGGCGATTCATTGCCGTCATCTACCATTGATACGTCAGCGTATTTACGATATATCTGATCAATGGACTACATGGCGACAATTCATTGCCGTCATCTACCATTGTTACGTCAGCGTATTTACGATATATCTGATCAATGGACTACATGGCTGCGATTCATTGCCGTCATCTACCATTGTTACGTCAGCATATTTACGATATATCTGATCAATGGACTACATGGCGGCCATTCATTGCCGTCATCTACCATTGTTACGTCAGCGTATTTACGATATATCTGATCAATGGACTACATGGCTGCGATTCATTGCCGTCATCTACCATTGATACGTCAGCGTATTTACGATATATCTGATCAATGGACTACATGGCTATGATTCATTGCCGTCATCTACCATTGTTACGTTGTTGCAAGGTTTGTGTAACGGGATGATTTGTAGATATTGATAGTACAAGCTTGCAAATAGTTTTTACGTGAACTATTTGTTTGTGTAACGACTATTTTTCACTTCTGATGGTGTTATGATTTAGTCATTGTTATTCATTTCTTCAATATCTTTACAATATGTGTATACATTGAAATAGAAAGGTCATGATACTTTATCATGATCTTCATGCTTTTGAAACTGTTTTACCATTTATTCTACAGCAGAAACTCTGTAATTGGGATAGGATATGTGTTATTGGAAGGTAATGCAATTAGCAATCATCTTGCAAGAAGACAAGAAAACAAGCAGATATCCACAGATATGATTAAGGTGATGGGTACCATCGCAAGCCAGTTAAAAGCCCTGTCCCAAAACACACCTCAAAGCAGCATAATCTTATATCTAGGCGTATCTCCAGGTTCCTGGGTGTTATAAGGTAGAGAATATCATCGCCAACTGACATTATTCAATCCATATTCTGTTTTATTTCAAAATTTACAACTTTTTTTTCAAATGACATATTCTCATTAATTACGCAGGTGATGGTTACTGCAGGTTCAGAGTTACTTTTAGGGATATCATTGACTATGCCCAATAAGAAGTAATTTTTTGATTTTTTACTCCTGAAGATTTTTACAGGCCATAACATTGAAAATTCTAGTGAGAAATCTTGACCCCAAGTGAATTAGGCCCGTAAAGCTAGAAACATTATCAACTATTTATAGCAAACCGGACCTTCGCCTTTGTTTTGAGTGTGACGCGCGACCTCTGATGTGTGTCTTTGTACGGCTGTCTTTTGTCCCTAGCACACAAGGGACCAACAGGCCTGTCCTTTCTGAACCACGACTGGTTTATAGGCTCCACACACACGGTATCTCACTAAAAATTTCAAATGTTATGGCCAGTAAAAGTCTTCAGCAGTAAAAAAATCAAAAAAATACTTTTTATTGGGCATAGTCAATGACATCCCTAAGGTATCTGTGAACCTACAGTAACCATCACATGCGTAATTAATGAGAATATGTCATTCGAAAAAAAAGTTGTAAATTTTGAAATAAAACAGAATATGAATTGAATAATGACAGGTGGCGATGATATTCTCTACCTGATAACACTCAGGAACCTGGAGATACACCTAGTTATAGGCATTATCAACAATCCGTACCATGCCCAGTGCGCATGCTCATATAACGTAGCAGACTCGGTAGCTGCCGTCCAATTTACTAAACTTAAATGGTAGTAGAATTTTACTGGAAACGTATTTCTGAGGATTCGGTTTATAAAAATAGACAATTTCACGTTGATATTGTATCTTTGAATACTTATGAATGTTTACAAATAAAAAAAACGATTCATACACTTCCTTTTTCACTTTTAAAAGAACTGTTTTTGGTATCATTTTCCTTCTTTAAGTCATTTAAAGGATAGGAAAATGCCTTGAAACACTGAATTCAACCCCTTTTTTGACGAATATATAAAGGTGGCACCAAGCGATTTCACCCGGAACGTCAAAGTAGATATCTTTGGCTGTATGATTCAATAGATAACAAGGTGATTACTGAAAGTCGGCCCGCTTCCATTTTTCACTTGAAAATCTATTGTTTTAGTGTTTTGGTAGATTACCAAAGACGATTGTTTCATCGTGTTTGTGCGATTGTTAGCTCACATTTCCGACAGTTTACCAGTTTGGCGGCAACTAGAGACGTACAGCATTCACAATTGAATTAGCCCGTTCACATGCACTTTGAAAATATACCCAACCTTGAAAATATACCCAACCTGGAACTACGAATAATTATAATTACATGTAATTAAGGAATATTCAAAAATGAATCATGATTATTCATTATTCAGCCTTAGGGGAATATTTTGATTCGTTAAGAAATATTCATCTGTCATGATATATGTCGCGGAGAGGGATATGTTATACATATAGTATTATTTGTGCCCATCTATGTTCACATGGTGCAGAATTTTAAATAGTAATTGATCTTACACAGATGGATTTCAATCCTAGTAGATTGTGTCTATTAGCCTGAGTGATTGGTGACGTAATTCACGCGCGTTTATAGTTGTCCCGCATTGGCTAACGAGGTTTAAGTGGGCGTGGCCTCGCTTACAACAGCGCGCTCCTAGCGGTGGGTCCATCATTACTATGACCGGGAAAGTCCGTAATGATTATGCTGCTTTGAGGTGTGTTTTGGGACAGGGCTTTTAACTGGCTTGCAATGATACCCATCACCTTAATTAATGTTTCTTTATCATATAGTTTACAACATTAAGAATTTTGTACTATTCAAGATGATATATATTAAAAATGGTCTCTCAATGCACCGACGACACTGCTTGTTTTTATATGTCTTAAAATAAGACAAATTAGCTGTTGCATGACCTATGTGTATTTGTCACCACTACTACAGTCAACAAACCTAAAGGTGCCTAAAACCTAGCTTTGCTGCAGAGGCAAATACTTTGTAAATCCGAATTTTATTGCAATCCTAATGCTATTCTCATATCTGATATGCCAAAGTCTCTTTTGCTATTTCTCATTATGCGCAAATATCATCGATAATTCATTTCATCTATTATGTCTTTTTTACTGAATTACTTTCTCCATTGCAGATCATTCTTGTTTCTAATGACACATTTTCCCACAAAAATCTCTAGCTTCCCTTGGATGGAAATCTAAGTAGGTCCTTTCCTCTGCGTAACACGGCTGAGGTGCAAGGGTAGACTTGTTTTGCCATGCTTTCAAAAGATTGCAAGGCAGGTGATAATTGAAGGTCCACATACGTACCTTTTGATTGTCGTGTTCCTGTTTACCGACCTTGTGACGTCATGAACATTGATCATCTGACGAACATCGGTCATTGTGATTTACAGTGACAATGGTGTTTCTCAAAGTGTAGAAGCATTATACTAACATTCTAATCCATTTAACCTATCTTTTTCAAATAATTACAATTTTCCTAATAAATCAATCATGTCTCAAAACTCTATAACTTCCCTGAATTGAAATCCAAGCATTTCCGTTGCCCTGCTTTGTTCTGCAGTACCTTGAAGAGATTCCAAGCCAGGTGGTAATGCAGGTCAATGTGCCTAATCACTTTAATTGGCGTGGTTCCTGGTTAGGTAGCTGATGGTATTATGCAAATGATTGATAGTTGACCTCGACTTTGTGACGTCATGGGCATAATTTTTCTGTCTGAGGAGTATGAGTCATTGTCAATCATGACGGAATTGAGGTGGCAAGTGGGATAGAGTGCATCTGCTACTAGAGGATGCGGTAATTGCCACCTTGTCAAGATGTTTTGAAACTCTAAGCCACACTTAGTACATTTCAATTGGAAAATAACAGAAATCGTGAGATTGGGGAAGGGGGGGGGGTGTAATGACAATTCCGAATTTGTGAGGAGGAGGATCCTAGGAGGAGGAGGATCAGCTTCGGCACACTGGGTGGGAGGAGGAGGATCCTAGGAGGAGGAGGATCAGCCTGGGCACACTGGGTGGGAGGAGGAGGATCAGCTTGGGCACACTGGGTGGGAGGAGGAGGATCAGCTTGGGCACACTGGGTGGGAGGAGGAGGATCCTAGGAGGAGGAGGATCAGCTTGGACACACTGGGTGGGAGGAGGAGGATCAGCTTGGACACACTGGGTGGGAGGAGGAGGATCCTAGGAGGAGGAGGATCAGCCTGGGCACACTGGGTGGGAGGAGGAGGATCAGCTTGGACACACTGGGTGGGAGGAGGAGGATCCTAGGAGGAGGAGGATCAGCTTGGACACACTGGGTGGGAGGAGGAGGATCAGCTTGGACACACTGGGTGGGAGGAGGAGGATCAGCTTGGACACACTGGGTGGGAGGAGGAGGATCCTAGGAGG
Source organism: Maea johnstoni (assembly GCA_963942565.1). Classification (NCBI taxonomy): domain Eukaryota; kingdom Metazoa; phylum Annelida; class Polychaeta; order Spionida; family Magelonidae; genus Maea; species Maea johnstoni. The sequence goes on along the minus strand of OZ012696.1, from coordinate 1,696,405 downwards.
AGGAGGATCAGCCTGGGCACACTGGGTGGGAGGAGGAGGATCAGCTTGGACACACTGGGTGGGAGGAGGAGGATCCTAGGAGGAGGAGGATCAGCTTGGACACACTGGGTGGGAGGAGGAGGATCAGCCTGGGCACACTGGGTGGGAGGAGGAGGATCAGCTTGGACACACTGGGTGGGAGGAGGAGGATCAGCTTGGACACACTGGGTGGGAGGAGGAGGATCAGCTTGGACACACTGGGTGGGAGGAGGAGGATCCTAGGAGGAGGAGGATCAGCTTGGACACACTGGGTGGGAGGAGGAGGATCAGCTTGGACACACTGGGTGGGAGGAGGAGGATCAGCTTGGACACACTGGGTGGGAGGAGGAGGATCAGCTTGGACACACTGGGTGGGAGGAGGAGGATCCTAGGAGGAGGAGGATCAGCTTGGACACACTGGGTGGGAGGAGGAGGATCAGCCTGGGCACACTGGGTGGGAGGAGGAGGATCAGCTTGGACACACTGGGTGGGAGGAGGAGGATCCTAGGAGGAGGAGGATCAGCTTGGACACACTGGGTGGGAGGAGGAGGATCAGCTTGGACACACTGGGTGGGAGGAGGAGGATCCTAGGAGGAGGAGGATCAGCCTGGGCACACTGGGTGGGAGGAGGAGGATCAGCTTGGGCACACTGGGTGGGAGGAGGAGGATCAGCCTGGGCACACTGGGTGGGAGGAGGAGGATCCTAGGAGGAGGAGGATCAGCCTGGGCACACTGGGTGGGAGGAGGAGGATCAGCTTGGCCACACTGGGTGGGAGGAGGAGGATCAGCCTGGGCACACTGGGTGGGAGGAGGAGGATCAGCTTGGACACACTGGGTGGGAGGAGGAGGATCAGCTTGGACACACTGGGTGGGAGGAGGAGGATCCTAGGAGGAGGAGGATCAGCTTGGACACACTGGGTGGGAGGAGGAGGATCAGCTTGGACACACTGGGTGGGAGGAGGAGGATCCTAGGAGGAGGAGGATCAGCCTGGGCACACTGGGTGGGAGGAGGAGGATCAGCTTGGACACACTGGGTGGGAGGAGGAGGATCCTAGGAGGAGGAGGATCAGCTTGGACACACTGGGTGGGAGGAGGAGGATCAGCTTGGACACACTGGGTGGGAGGAGGAGGATCCTAGGAGGAGGAGGATCAGCCTGGGCACACTGGGTGGGAGGAGGAGGATCAGCTTGGGCACACTGGGTGGGAGGAGGAGGATCCTAGGAGGAGGAGGATCAGCCTGGGCACACTGGGTGGGAGGAGGAGGATCAGCTTGGACACACTGGGTGGGAGGAGGAGGATCCTAGGAGGAGGAGGATCAGCTTGGACACACTGGGTGGGAGGAGGAGGATCAGCTTGGACACACTGGGTGGGAGGAGGAGGATCCTAGGAGGAGGAGGATCAGCCTGGGCACACTGGGTGGGAGGAGGAGGATCAGCTTGGGCACACTGGGTGGGAGGAGGAGGATCCTAGGAGGAGGAGGATCAGCCTGGGCACACTGGGTGGGAGGAGGAGGATCAGCTTGGGCACACTGGGTGGGAGGAGGAGGATCCTAGGAGGAGGAGGATCAGCCTGGGCACACTGGGTGGGAGGAGGAGGATCAGCTTGGGCACACTGGGTGGGAGGAGGAGGATCCTAGGAGGAGGAGGATCAGCCTGGGCACACTGGGTGGGAGGAGGAGGATCAGCTTGGACACACTGGGTGGGAGGAGGAGGATCAGCCTGGGCACACTGGGTGGGAGGAGGAGGATCAGCCTGGGCACACTGGGTGGGAGGAGGAGGATCCTAGGAGGAGGAGGATCAGCTTGGACACACTGGGTGGGAGGAGGAGGATCCTAGGAGGAGGAGGATCAGCCTGGGCACACTGGGTGGGAGGAGGAGGATCCTAGGAGGAGGAGGATCAGCTTGGACACACTGGGTGGGAGGAGGAGGATCCTAGGAGGAGGAGGATCAGCCTGGGCACACTGGGTGGGAGGAGGAGGATCAGCTTGGACACACTGGGTGGGAGGAGGAGGATCCTAGGAGGAGGAGGATCAGCCTGGGCACACTGGGTGGGAGGAGGAGGATCAGCTTGGACACACTGGGTGGGAGGAGGAGGATCCTAGGAGGAGGAGGATCAGCCTGGGCACACTGGGTGGGAGGAGGAGGATCAGCCTGGGCACACTGGGTGGGAGGAGGAGGATCAGCTTGGGCACACTGGGTGGGAGGAGGAGGATCCTAGGAGGAGGAGGATCAGCTTGGACACACTGGGTGGGAGGAGGAGGATCCTAGGAGGAGGAGGATCAGCCTGGGCACACTGGGTGGGAGGAGGAGGATCAGCTTGGACACACTGGGTGGGAGGAGGAGGATCCTAGGAGGAGGAGGATCAGCTTAGGCACACTGGGTGGGAGGAGGAGGATCCAAGGAGGAGGAGGATCAGCTTGGGCACACTGGGTGGGATGAGGAGGATCCTAGGAGGAGGAGGATCAGCTTGGACACACTGGGTGGGAGGAGGAGGATCCTAGGAGGAGGAGGATCAGCCTGGGCACACTGGGTGGGAGGAGGAGGATCAGCTTGGACACACTGGGTGGGAGGAGGAGGATCCTAGGAGGAGGAGGATCAGCCTGGGCACACTGGGTGGGAGGAGGAGGATCCTAGGAGGAGGAGGATCAGCCTGGGCACACTGGGTGGGAGGAGGAGGATCAGCTTGGACACACTGGGTGGGAGGAGGAGGATCCTAGGAGGAGGAGGATCAGCTTGGACACACTGGGTGGGAGGAGGAGGATCAGCTTGGACACACTGGGTGGGAGGAGGAGGATCCTAGGAGGAGGAGGATCAGCCTGGGCACACTGGGTTGGAGGAGGAGGATCCTAGGAGGAGGAGGATCAGCCTGGGCACACTGGGTGGGAGGAGGAGGATCAGCTTGGACACACTGGGTGGGAGGAGGAGGATCCTAGGAGGAGGAGGATCAGCTTGGACACACTGGGTGGGAGGAGGAGGATCCTAGGAGGAGGAGGATCAGCCTGGGCACACTGGGTGGGAGGAGGAGGATCAGCTTGGACACACTGGGTGGGAGGAGGAGGATCCTAGGAGGAGGAGGATCAGCCTGGGCACACTGGGTGGGAGGAGGAGGATCCTAGGAGGAGGAGGATCAGCCTGGGCACACTGGGTGGGAGGAGGAGGATCCTAGGAGGAGGAGGATCAGCCTGGGCACACTGGGTGGGAGGAGGAGGATCAGCTTGGACACACTGGGTGGGAGGAGGAGGATCCTAGGAGGAGGAGGACCAGCCTGGGCACACTGGGTGGGAGGAGGAGGATCCTAGGAGGAGGAGGATCAGCGTGGGCACACTGGGTGGGAGGAGGAGGATCAGCGTGGGCACACTGGGTGGGAGGAGGAGGATCCTAGGAGGAGGAGGATCAGCTTGGGCACACTGGGTGGGAGGAGGAGGATCCTAGGAGGAGGAGGATCAGCTTGGACACACTGGGTGGGATGAGGAGGATCCTAGGAGGAGGAGGATCAGCCTGGGCACACTGGGTGGGAGGAGGAGGATCCTAGGAGGAGGAGGATCAGCCTGGGCACACTGGGTGGGAGGAGGAGGATCCTAGGAGGAGGAGGATCAGCCTGGGCACACTGGGTGGGAGGAGGAGGATCCTAGGAGGAGGAGGATCAGCCTGGGCACACTGGGTGGGAGGAGGAGGATCAGCTTGGACACACTGGGTGGGAGGAGGAGGATCCTAGGAGGAGGAGGATCAGCCTGGGCACACTGGGTGGGAGGAGGAGGATCCTAGGAGGAGGATCAGCCTGGGCACACTGGGTGGGAGGAGGAGGATCAGCTTGGACACACTGGGTGGGAGGAGGAGGATCAGCCTGGGCACACTGGGTGGAAGGAGGAGGATCCTAGGAGGAGGATCAGCCTGGGCACACTGGGTGGGAGGAGGAGGATCCTAGGAGGAGGAGGATCAGCCTGGGCACACTGGGTGGGAGGAGGAGGATCCTAGGAGGAGGAGGATCAGCTTGGGCACACTGGGTGGGAGGAGGAGGATCAGCTTGGACACACTGGGTGGGAGGAGGAGGATCAGCTTGGACACACTGGGTGGGAGGAGGAGGAGGATCAGCCTGGGCACACTGGGTGGGGGGAGGAGGATCAGCCTGGGCACACTGGGTGGGAGGAGGAGGATCAGCTTGGGCACACTGGGTGGGAGGAGGAGGATCAGCGTGGGCACACTGGGTGGGAGGAGGAGGATCCTAGGAGGAGGAGGATCAGCTTGGGCACACTGGGTGGGAGGAGGAGGATCAGCTTGGACACACTGGGTGGGAGGAGGAGGATCAGCGTGGGCACACTGGGTGGGAGGAGGAGGATCAGCGTGGGCACACTGGGTGGGAGGAGGAGGATCCTAGGAGGAGGAGGATCAGCTTGGGCACACTGGGTGGGAGGAGGAGGATCCTAGGAGGAGGAGGATCAGCTTGGACACACTGGGTGGGATGAGGAGGATCCTAGGAGGAGGAGGATCAGCCTGGGCACACTGGGTGGGAGGAGGAGGATCCTAGGAGGAGGAGGATCAGCCTGGGCACACTGGGTGGGAGGAGGAGGATCAGCTTGGACACACTGGGTGGGAGGAGGAGGATCCTAGGAGGAGGAGGATCAGCCTGGGCACACTGGGTGGGTACAGATGCAGAACACTTCCACCCGGACCTGAGGCCAGTATTCCAGCTGGTGCCGAAGCTTCACAATGGTAGTGGTTGATCATGCTCAGTTGTTAGGGTTTTCTTAAATAGGTTGCTGGCGGAGGTCTTAACTTGGTCTTATCTTTGGTTTGTCTGGGACGTAAAGGAATGGCCAAATAATTCCACATTGCTTGATCGTATGATTTTGATTGCTTGGGTCGTAAGTTGGTTGTACACTGGTTATAGTGGTATACTGGTTGTACATGTATATCATGTTGTGACGACGGCCAGTTTGCAATGAGTGGTATCTAAACATATGTCAGTTTTGATAGATCTTTAAAACTAGTTTTACAATCGACATCAAACTACTCAAGATCAGTCTGCAATGAGATCTGTTCGTGGTCAGTCATGCTCAATCTTGTGACATTCCTAAAACCACTAGTCAGTAAAGTTCATCTCCTGGTCGTATCGGCAGTGTGACTGAGCCTTAAGTAAGCTGAGATACTACCAAAAAACAGTACCGACCAGTAAAACTCACCACTACAAACATCAAACTAGCTTAAGGTCATTGCAAACCAAAGTATGACTTACCACGATCTAGTGGTGACAGGTGGTCATATCCTCGTCGTAACTTCAGAGTGACCGGGCCCTATGGTTCCAAGACAATGGTATGTGCAGATCGTGCGTTAAAGGTGGCTAAAGGTCAATTGATATAGGGTCATTTTTTAGATTATTACATATGCTAAAGCCTACACTGTTTTCCTCATCATCAGATCCTCTGTGAATAACAAGGGCAATACCTAGCAGGGTAGAGACGATCATATGACAAAAGCTTCCATAGGCATGCACACCAGCAGGAAATGTTCTAGCAGTCTTCTTCATATCCAATTTCACCAAAACATGGTTGCCTCAAACATTCATTTTAGGTATCAAATGTTAACGGATTTGCTTGATATTTGGAATAGTTATTACTAAGACTATTTCAAAGGGAAAGGCATCAAAGTTTCTATCCAATTTTTACTTTGTTCAAAAGTTATGGAATCTGAAAGTTGAAAAAGGCACTTTTTTCATTTTCAACTAAAATTCTTAATAAATTGTTAAATTTGAAGTCATAATTAGAGAAATGTGATACCCTCTCCTCCGTGATAATCTTTTCACAACATTTCTAAAATTTTAAGATCCAGAGTCTATAAGTGATGAAAGGAGCTCTTCAGTTTTCTTCAGCTCTTTGCCCCCAAAATATTACACCCTGCTGAGAAGTTACTTTTGTGATGCTCAATGTATTCCCCATTGAAAGACCGTTCAGACATTAATACCATGCACAGGCTAAATTGTCAAATAGGGGCATGATAGAAGAAAAAATGAGTCAAAGAAATTAACCCCATAAACAACCTTATAAGATTAAAGGGGAACAAAAGGCTCACATACATATTAGCTTATATGAAAGTAATACACTTCAAGAACAGGATGCTGTCCTCCATTTTCTCTCAGTGATCCCATGAGTGGAGAATTTTGCGTATTGCCACCAGCCTGCTCATGCTCTGGCAGCCCTTGCTAGCAGCCATGTGCTCCAGATGCTATCAGCTGTGACTCACTGAGTGGCAGCCCACTTGCTGTCCCCTACTCTCTGAGCAGTGTATCATAGACTGCAGTGCTTTACACACCAACTCTCTTCGAAAGTTGTATAAGAACTTTTATCATCAGCTCCACTGTGATACTCGCAGCTGATTGGTCAATTGCTGTTGGGTACTGGATTGTATTTCATTGCTTCTCATTAAATGGCAATGTTAGGATCCGGATAAGTGTTTTATCCCCACTCTCAATGTTTTATCCCACTTCGCCATGGCAACTATGGGTTTGACCTCAAGTTTACAGGTCACGGCCTCGTTTTGAACCCTTGACGACGAAAAATAAAATGGCGGACATTCCTCTTTACATCGCCGCCTGACTCGATATTTTTGGGGTTTAAAACACTATTTGCGCATGTTAATCTGCCAACATGGTGTATGCATGGAAATAAAGATGGCAGAAAGTAATTAAGATGGATTTAGGTTGGTATGTTGCACATACATATGAGAAATAATTGCCGTTTGGTCGGCTTCAGGTCGGACGAAAATCTCCGTTGCTGTCGGACTCGAGTTTGGCAACCGCTTTTTTCATTTTCTTTGTGACAAATCGTTCGAATTTGCCATCCAAACTTGGCAAACCCCTTTGGAGCACTAAGTTGTGTATAGATGAACGTACTTTTTGCCTCAACTCTGCATAATGTTAATTTTACCTATTAGGTCCCATTGTGAAATTTGCCCATTACCAACAATACAACTATGCTGGGAGGCGTGTATGTGTGGGGGGGGGGGGGAGCTGATGATAAATCGCACGAGGCCGGAGGCCGAGTGCGATACGGCTGGCTTCACGCAGATACCAGGCCGTATCCCTTTTTTACAAGTAGGATAACTAATAGTATGAGTATCAAACAGGTAAATGGTAAAATCATGAGCAGCAATTGTCTGTACAAAAAGACAAGGTGGTAGAGTTGTTTTTCATATAATTCTTGTTGGTAACGTCAGACAAAAACATCCTATTCTTGAAGTGTATTTCTTTCATATAAGCTAATATGTATGTGAGCCTTTAGTTCCCCTTTAAACATGTTGCAATAATTTGCTCAAACTTGAAATGGGTTTAATGCGGGTATCACGCGGATATTTTATCACGGGACTTGTGGCTTCAAAGTATACATCACGCATTTGGGTAACGCTAAGAATAGTTCGTCTCCTAGGAGGAAATAAACCGTCAATGGGTCACATTGGTTGCCCACGTGAATTGTTTGATATTGTTCCAAGAAACTGTTATGTGCAGACGTACGTATCTAAGAGAGGTAGTTCGTTTTGCTCAACCTTGAAATGGTTCTAATGCAGATGTCACATACAAGTTCGACCACGTGATTGCTGTGTCTTCAAAATATACCATGTTTACCGGTGTAACAGCCAGCCGTTCGTGACGCCCATGGTGGAATCATTGATAAAAGACACGACCATGGAGTGCCGAGAACAACTGTTTATTTATTCACTCAGCAGCCAGAGTCGTGACTCGTCTATGACACACCCTTTAACCATTGTAATACCGCTTGTGTCACCTCTACCTTACGGCAACAGCCCTTGTACTCTAGAGCGACACTGACGACGACATGCGTATAAAGATGGAATCTGGCAACCATCTACAGTCACTGCTGGAATTGGTTTCCTGTACTAAATGCCTGTGCTGCAAGGGCATTAAACACAACCCCACGCCCGATTGCCACCCAGTTTCGTGGGCATGGGTGCATTGATGACCTTGTAACTGAACGTAGCTATGATTTGCAAGCTATGTGGGTCATTGATTTTATTGGCTTATTCGTTGACATGTTATCCATGTTTGTTTGAACAACCAGGCACTGGCAGGCGTCAGGTCGATTGGTGCAGGAATGTTTGTACTGTAGGGGATGCTCTACAAATGGCCTATACATGTGGGTAGGATCTCCGTTTGAAAACACTATGCATGTTTTTTATTAGACAATCACACCCTGCGTAGAGTGTACTTTCGTGATGCTTGAATGTAACATTCAAGTCTAAACCATGGGATTTTAAAATTTAATCTGAAAATACCCAAATTTTACAAATCTATACCATAGGTTCATTTTTAGATTTAATGATCATTCTCTTATATTTCTAAAGGCAAATAAGTAATTATAGTGGAAGATACATGATTATGTGTTTTCATCGTTTCAAGTACTTGTACTGATTAACCGTTCCCCATTCCTCAGGAGTATGTATTTCAATTATATTGTTTTCTGAACTTTTTTTTAAACTCGAAACGCAAATGATTTTATTGTGTCGTCCCCTGTAATAAACACTTGTACAATTGAACAACACAAATTGTATCGAGGGGGATTGAATATCAAAAACTAAATATTTCTAAATTAAACTTTGGGTTGTATAGTCTAATGCTGTGGATTTATTTTGAAATCTATCTCGGTAACTTTCTCAACAGAAATCTCACTTCTGTCCATTTTCAGTCCAGCATGTATTTCTGAGATATTTGGAGAGAAGGCGACCGTGCTTTCTATCTTAAATACCCTGATCCTGCCTAAATATCTGTACAAATGTCGTCTAAAGACGCTAGGATGCTCTTTTTTAAATGAATTTGCCATCTTATAATTCATCAAAGTTATCGGCAGATGCTTTAAACAATGATTACTACAGTGTAAAGCACCCAATTGCATAATTTCCCCTTAATCCAATTAACAACTTTTAGCCGCATATTACTAGTAATTTTCACTTTGAAAATGTGAGCTTTTTTAATAACTAGCACCCTAAAAGAAATTAGTACAGTAAGATTAAACGCATTTCAGTCAAAATTAATCTTGCATCAAAATAACATTATGCGCATTTTAGACATTCACCAATAGAAATCTTAGAAAGAAGAGTTAAATTGTCTACCACTGAACTTTGAAATGGTGCCAAGTCTGATGCCACGTGCAAGCAAAGTCACGGGTTGCTATTGATTGTCATATAATTCAGATTACATCAAATCAAGTGAAAGGGATAACTTGAATGGCCGTTTCATAAGTATGCGACAGATAGGTTATTAAATCATGCCCACCTGCTGTGTATGAGACAGGCTTCATGAGAGTTGCGTAGGACGGGAATAATAGGATGCCCTTTTACAGTATGCTGTTGGTTTTATCTATTCGTTCAGCAACTGTTTGCAGAGTTATGAAGATGATTCCACTTTTGGTTTTTGTGTACCTATGTGGGGGCTTCATTTCGAAAGTATAACAACGTTTTGGTTAATTTTGAGTATAATAGGTATGATGGTGACACATGAATGGGTCAGGGATATGATGGCTTCCTTAGCTTAGTAATAGAGTTTATTTTGATTTTGGATTTCTATTGATCAACGTTCATGTATGTCTACCACTTGGGATTTTAATTTTTTTATTTCAATTATCGCCACTTTTTCTGCCATATCGCAGCTAAGTTGCGACTTGCCAGTTACAAGTGGAGGAGGAAACCGCAGTACCCGGCGAAAACCACAACTGCACACTTGGTGGCCAGGAAAGATAAAGGTCTCTATGGTAACCACACAACTTCAAAGTTTATCGTGATCAAGTATGAAATAGAACATTTAAACAGTAACATTTTCCTGAACGACACTTTTTGTAAGAATGTAGATAACATTCTATTGGTCTAATTTCATCATATATATTTTGTGGAAAATCATACTAATCGCGTGTAATGACATGTAACGGCAATCAGTTTGGTGTATTAATTACAAACAGCTGAAACGCTTACTACCAGTATCTTCGACTAAGAAAAGGTCTTTGTCTGTCATGTAGACAAATCATGTAACTCCAACGTTAGAACCAACAATAATGATTACACACGGTTAATTTGTCTTGCGTGCTTATTTGTATTTGTACTACAAGTAAGTATATATGATATGACAGTTGATGATGATAGATAAGATACTTGTATATATGTGAAATAATAATCCGATTTCACATCTGTGTAATTCGAAATTGAAAAGAAAAATTAAACAGAAGGCAAATGTCCAAAAATACAGGAAACTAAATTTCTTGAAAATTGAATTTTCCGTTTGCTGGCCAATTCCACCTTTGGCACTAGTCAAAGTTTGTAATAAATCCAAGATATGATAGGTTGATTAACGTTTATGTATGTCTATCCCTTTTATTGGAATTTGGAACCTAGATCCTCCTACATGCCCCAGCCGGGATTCGAACCCAGGCAGTGTTGAAAGACAGCTTGCAGTTAGTGGCAACGTCTTAGACCTCATGGACATCAAGGCAGGCCATATGTGTCGATAGAAACTGTCAATAGCTAACACCTTAGACCTCATGGAGATCAAGGCAGGCCATATGTGTCGATAGAAACTGCCAATAGCTAACACCTTAGACCTCATGGAGATCAAGGCAGGCCATATGTGTCGATAGAAACTGCCAATAGCTAACACCTTAGACCTCATGGAGATCAAGTCAGGCCATATGTGTCGATAGAAACTGCCAATAGCTAACACCTTAGACCTCATGGAGATCAAGGCAGGCCATATGTGTCGATAGAAACTGCCAATAGCTAACACCTTAGACCTCATGGACATCAAGTCAGGCCATATGTGTCGATAGAAACTGTCAATAGCTAACACCTTAGACCTCATGGAGATCAAGGCAGGCCATATGTGTCGATAGAAACTGTCAATAGCTATCACCTTAGACCTCATGGAGATCAAGGCAGGCCATATGTGTCGATAGAAACTGCCAATAGCTAACGTCTTAGACCTCATGGACATCAAGGCAGGCCATATGTGTCGATAGAAACTGTCAATAGATAACACCTTAGACCTCATGGACATCAAGGCAGGCCATATGTGTCGATAGAAACTGCCAATAGCTAACACCTTAGACCTCATGGACATCAAGGCAGGCCATATGTGTCGATAGAAACTGTCAATAGCTAACGTCTTAGACCTCATGGACATCAAGGCAGGCCATATGTGTCGATAGAAACTGTCAATAGCTAACACCTTAGACCTCATGGACATCAAGGCAGGCCATATGTGTCGATAGAAACTGTCAATAGTTAACACCTTAGACCTCAATGACATCAAGGCAGGCCATATGTGTCGATAGAAACTGTCAATAGCTAACACCTTAGACCTCATGGACATCAAGGCAGGCCATATGTGTCGATAGAAACTGCCAATAGCTAACGTCTTAGACCTCATGGACATCAAGGCAGGCCATATGTGTCGATAGAAACTGTCAATAGCTAACACCTTAGACCTCATGGACATCAAGGCAGGCCATATGTGTCGATAGAAACTGTCAATAGCTAACACCTTAGACCTCAATGACATCAAGGCAGGCCATATGCGTCGATAGAAACTGCCAATAGCTAACACCTTAGACCTCATGGACATCAAGGCAGGCCATATGTGTCGATAGAAACTCTCAATAGCTAACACCTTAGACCTCATGGACATCAAGGCAGGCCATATGTGTCGATAGAAACGGTCAATAGCTAACACCTTAGACCTCATGGACATCAAGGCAGGCCATATGTGTCGATAGAAACTGTCAATAGCTAACGCCTTAGACCTCATGGACATCAAGGCAGGCCATATGTGTCGATAGAAACTGTCAATAGCTAACGCCTTAGACCTCATGGACATCAAGGCAGGCCATATGTGTCGATAGAAACTGTCAATAGCTAACACCTTAGACCTCATGGACATCAAGGCAGGCCATATGTGTCGATAGAAACTGTCAATAGCTAACACCTTAGACCTCATGGACATCAAGGCAGGCCATATGTGTCGATAGAAACTGTCAATAGCTAACACCTTAGACCTCATGGACATCAAGGCAGGCCATATGTGTCGATAGAAACTGCCAATAGCTAAAGTCTTAGACCTCATGGACATCAAGGCAGGCCATATGTGTCGATAGAAACTGCCAATAGCTAACGTCTTAGACCTCATGGACATCAAGGCAGGCCATATGTGTCGATAGAAACTGTCAATAGCTAACGCCTTAGACCTCATGGACATCAAGGCAGGCCATATGTGTCGATAGAAACTGTCAATAGCTAACACCTATGACCTCATGGACATCAAGGCAGGCCATATGCGTCGATAGAAACTGTCAATAGCTAACGCCTTAGACCTCATGGACATCAAGGCAGGCCACTGTCGATAGAAACTGTCAATAGCTAACACCTTAGACCTCATGGACATCAAGGCAGGCCATATGTGTCGATAGAAACTGTCAATAGCTAACACCTTAGACCTCATGGACATCAAGGCAGGCCATATGTGTCGATAGAAACTGTCAATAGCTAACACCTTAGACCTCATGGACATCAAGGCAGGCCATATGTGTCGATAGAAACTGTCAATAGCTAACGCCTTAGACCTCATGGACATCAAGGCAGGCCATATGTGTCGATAGAAACTGTCAATAGCTAACACCTTAGACCTCATGGACATCAAGGCAGGCCATATGTGTCGATAGAAACTGCCAATAGCTAACGTCTTAGACCTCATGGACATCAAGGCAGGCCATATGTGTCGATAGAAACTGTCAATAGATAACACCTTAGACCTCATGGACATCAAGGCAGGCCATACGTGTCGATAGAAACTGCCAATAGCTAACACCTTAGACCTCATGGACATCAAGGCAGGCCATATGTGTCGATAGAAACTGCCAATAGCTAACGTCTTAGACCTCATGGACATCAAGGCAGGCCATATGTGTCGATAGAAACTGTCAATAGCTAACACCTTAGACCTCATGGACATCAAGGCAGGCCATATGTGTCGATAGAAACTGTCAATAGTTAACACCTTAGACCTCAATGACATCAAGGCAGGCCATATGTGTCGATAGAAACTGTCAATAGCTAACACCTTAGACCTCATGGACATCAAGGCAGGCCATATGTGTCGATAGAAACTGCCAATAGCTAACGTCTTAGACCTCATGGACATCAAGGCAGGCCATATGTGTCGATAGAAACTGTCAATAGCTAACACCTTAGACCTCATGGACATCAAGGCAGGCCATATGTGTCGATAGAAACTGTCAATAGCTAACACCTTAGACCTCAATGACATCAAGGCAGGCCATATGTGTCGATAGAAACTGCCAATAGCTAACACCTTAGACCTCATGGACATCAAGGCAGGCCATATGTGTCGATAGAAACTGTCAATAGCTAACACCTTAGACCTCATGGACATCAAGGCAGGCCATATGTGTCGATAGAAACTGTCAATAGCTAACACCTTAGACCTCATGGACATCAAGGCAGGCCATATGTGTCGATAGAAACTGTCAATAGCTAACACCTTAGACCTCATGGACATCAAGGCAGGCCATATGTGTCGATAGAAACTGTCAATAGCTAACACCTTAGACCTCATGGACATCAAGGCAGGCCATATGTGTCGATAGAAACTGTCAATAGCTAACACCTTAGACCTCATGGACATCAAGGCAGGCCATATGTGTCGATAGAAACTGCCAATAGCTAACGTCTTAGACCTCATGGACATCAAGGCAGGCCATATGTGTCGATAGAAACTACCAATAGCTAACGTCTTAGACCTCATGGACATCAAGGCAGGCCATATGTGTCGATAGAAACTGCCAATAGCTAACGTCTTAGACCTCATGGACATCAAGGCAGGCCATATGTGTCGATAGAAACTGTCAATAGCTAACGCCTTAGACCTCATGGACATCAAGGCAGGCCATATGTGTCGATAGAAACTGTCAATAGCTAACACCTTAGACCTCATGGACATCAAGGCAGGCCATATGTGTCGATAGAAACTGTCAATAGCTAACGCCTTAGACCTCATGGACATCAAGGCAGGCCACTGTCGATAGAAACTGTCAATAGCTAACACCTTAGACCTCATGGACATCAAGGCAGGCCATATGTGTCGATAGAAACTGTCAATAGCTAACACCTTAGACCTCATGGACATCAAGGCAGGCCATATGTATCGATAGAAACTGTCAATAGCTAACACCTTAGACCTCATGGACATCAAGGCAGGCCATATGTGTCGATAGAAACTGTCAATAGCTAACACCTTAGACCTCATGGACATCAAGGCAGGCCATATGTGTCGATAGAAACTGTCAATAGCTAACACCTTAGACCTCATGGACATCAAGGCAGGCCATATATGTCGATAGAAACTGTCAATAGCTAACACCTTAGACCTCATGGACATCAAGGCAGGCCATATGTGTCGATAGAAACTGTCAATAGCTAACACCTTAGACCTCATGGACATCAAGGCAGGCCATATGTGTCGATAGAAACTGTCAATAGCTAACACCTTAGACCTCATGGACATCAAGGCAGGCCATATGTGTCGATAGAAACTGTCAATAGCTAACGCCTTAGACCTAATGGACATCAAGGCAGGCCATATGTGTCGATAGAAACTGTCAATAGCTAACGCCTTAGACCTCATGGACATCAAGGCAGGCCATATGTGTCGATAGAAACTGTCAATAGCTAACACCTTAGACCTCATGGACATCAAGGCAGGCCATATGTGTCGATAGAAACTGTCAATAGCTAACGTCTTAGACCTCATGGACATCAAGGCAGGCCATATGTGTCGATAGAAACTGTCAATAGCTAACGCCTTAGACCTCATGGACATCAAGGCAGGCCATATGTGTCGATAGAAACTGCCAATAGCTAACACCTTAGACCTCATGGACATCAAGGCAGGCCATATGTGTCGATAGAAACTGTCAATAGCTAACACCTTAGACCTCATGGACATCAAGGCAGGCCATATGTGTCAATAGAAACTGCCAATAGCTAACACCTTAGACCTCATGGACATCAAGGCAGGCCATATGTGTCGATAGAAACTGCCAATAGCTAACACCTTATACCTCATGGACATCAAGTCAGGCCATATGTGTCGATAGAAACTGTCAATAGCTAACGCCTTAGACCTCATGGACATCAAGGCAGGCCATATGTGTCGATAGAAACTGTCAATAGCTAACACCTTAGACCTCATGGACATCAAGGCAGGCCATATGTGTCGATAGAAACTGCCAATAGCTAACACCTTATACCTCATGGACATCAAGTCAGGCCATATGTGTCGATAGAAACTGTCAATAGCTAACACCTTAGACCTCATGGACATCAAGGCAGGCCATATGTGTCGTTAGAAACTGCCAATAGCTAACACCTTAGACCTCAATGACATCAAGGCAGGCCATATGTGTCGATAGAAACTGTCAATAGCTAACACCTTAGACTTCATGGACATCAAGGCAGGCCATATGTGTCGATAGAAACTGCCAATAGCTAACACCTTAGACCTCATGGACATCAAGGCAGGCCATATGTGTCGATAGAAACTGTCAATAGCTAACGCCTTAGACCTCATGGACATCAAGGCAGGCCATATGTGTCGATAGAAGCTGCCAATAGCTAACGTCTTAGACCTCATGGACATCAAGGCAGGCCATATGTGTCGATAGAAACTGTCAATAGCTAACACCTTAGACCTCATGGACATCAAAGCAGGCCATATGTGTCGATAGAAACTGTCAATAGTTAACACCTTAGACCTCAATGACATCAAGGCAGGCCATATGTGTCGATAGAAACTGTCAATAGCTAACACCTTAGACCTCATGGACATCAAGGCAGGCCATATGTGTCGATAGAAACTGCCAATAGCTAACGTCTTAGACCTCATGGACATCAAGGCAGGCCATATGTGTCGATAGAAACTGTCAATAGCTAACACCTTAGACCTCATGGACATCAAGGCAGGCCATATGTGTCGATAGAAACTGTCAATAGCTAACACCTTAGACCTCAATGACATCAAGGCAGGCCATATGCGTCGATAGAAACTGCCAATAGCTAACACCTTAGACCTCATGGACATCAAGGCAGGCCATATGTGTCGATAGAAACTCTCAATAGCTAACACCTTAGACCTCATGGACATCAAGGCAGGCCATATGTGTCGATAGAAACGGTCAATAGCTAACACCTTAGACCTCACGGACATCAAGGCAGGCCATATGTGTCGATAGAAACTGTCAATAGCTAACGCCTTAGACCTCATGGACATCAAGGCAGGCCATATGTGTCGATAGAAACTGTCAATAGCTAACGCCTTAGACCTCATGGACATCAAGGCAGGCCATATGTGTCGATAGAAACTGTCAATAGCTAACACCTTAGACCTCATGGACATCAAGGCAGGCGATATGTGTCGATAGAAACTGTCAATAGCTAACACCTTAGACCTCATGGACATCAAGGCAGGCCATATGTGTCGATAGAAACTGTCAATAGCTAACACCTTAGACCTCATGGACATCAAGGCAGGCCATATGTGTCGATAGAAACTGCCAATAGCTAAAGTCTTAGACCTCATGGACATCAAGGCAGGCCATATGTGTCGATAGAAACTGCCAATAGCTAACGTCTTAGACCTCATGGACATCAAGGCAGGCCATATGTGTCGATAGAAACTGTCAATAGCTAACGCCTTAGACCTCATGGACATCAAGGCAGGCCATATGTGTCGATAGAAACTGTCAATAGCTAACACCTATGACCTCATGGACATCAAGGCAGGCCATATGCGTCGATAGAAACTGTCAATAGCTAACGCCTTAGACCTCATGGACATCAAGGCAGGCCACTGTCGATAGAAACTGTCAATAGCTAACACCTTAGACCTCATGGACATCAAGGCAGGCCATATGTGTCGATAGAAACTGTCAATAGCTAACACCTTAGACCTCATGGACATCAAGGCAGGCCATATGTGTCGATAGAAACTGTCAATAGCTAACACCTTAGACCTCATGGACATCAAGGCAGGCCATATGTGTCGATAGAAACTGTCAATAGCTAACGCCTTAGACCTCATGGACATCAAGGCAGGCCATATGTGTCGATAGAAACTGTCAATAGCTAACACCTTAGACCTCATGGACATCAAGGCAGGCCATATGTGTCGATAGAAACTGCCAATAGCTAACGTCTTAGACCTCATGGACATCAAGGCAGGCCATATGTGTCGATAGAAACTGTCAATAGATAACACCTTAGACCTCATGGACATCAAGGCAGGCCATACGTGTCGATAGAAACTGCCAATAGCTAACACCTTAGACCTCATGGACATCAAGGCAGGCCATATGTGTCGATAGAAACTGCCAATAGCTAACGTCTTAGACCTCATGGACATCAAGGCAGGCCATATGTGTCGATAGAAACTGTCAATAGCTAACACCTTAGACCTCATGGACATCAAGGCAGGCCATATGTGTCGATAGAAACTGTCAATAGTTAACACCTTAGACCTCAATGACATCAAGGCAGGCCATATGTGTCGATAGAAACTGTCAATAGCTAACACCTTAGACCTCATGGACATCAAGGCAGGCCATATGTGTCGATAGAAACTGCCAATAGCTAACGTCTTAGACCTCATGGACATCAAGGCAGGCCATATGTGTCGATAGAAACTGTCAATAGCTAACACCTTAGACCTCATGGACATCAAGGCAGGCCATATGTGTCGATAGAAACTGTCAATAGCTAACACCTTAGACCTCAATGACATCAAGGCAGGCCATATGTGTCGATAGAAACTGCCAATAGCTAACACCTTAGACCTCATGGACATCAAGGCAGGCCATATGTGTCGATAGAAACTGTCAATAGCTAACACCTTAGACCTCATGGACATCAAGGCAGGCCATATGTGTCGATAGAAACTGTCAATAGCTAACACCTTAGACCTCATGGACATCAAGGCAGGCCATATGTGTCGATAGAAACTGTCAATAGCTAACACCTTAGACCTCATGGACATCAAGGCAGGCCATATGTGTCGATAGAAACTGTCAATAGCTAACACCTTAGACCTCATGGACATCAAGGCAGGCCATATGTGTCGATAGAAACTGTCAATAGCTAACACCTTAGACCTCATGGACATCAAGGCAGGCCATATGTGTCGATAGAAACTGTCAATAGCTAACACCTTAGACCTCATGGACATCAAGGCAGGCCATATGTGTCGATAGAAACTGCCAATAGCTAACACCTTAGACCTCATGGACATCAAGGCAGGCCATATGTGTCGATAGAAACTGCCAATAGCTAACGTCTTAGACCTCATGGACATCAAGGCAGGCCATATGTGTCGATAGAAACTGTCAATAGCTAACACCTTAGACCTCATGGACATCAAGGCAGGCCATATGTGTCGATAGAAACTGCCAATAGCTAACGTCTTAGACCTCATGGACATCAAGGCAGGCCATATGTGTCGATAGAAACTGCCAATAGCTAACGTCTTAGACCTCATGGACATCAAGGCAGGCCATATGTGTCGATAGAAACTGCCAATAGCTAACGTCTTAGACCTCATGGACATCAAGGCAGGCCATATGTGTCGATAGAAACTGTCAATAGCTAACGCCTTAGACCTCATGGACATCAAGGCAGGCCATATGTGTCGATAGAAACTGTCAATAGCTAACACCTTAGACCTCATGGACATCAAGGCAGGCCATATGTGTCGATAGAAACTGTCAATAGCTAACGCCTTAGACCTCATGGACATCAAGGCAGGCCACTGTCGATAGAAACTGTCAATAGCTAACACCTTAGACCTCATGGACATCAAGGCAGGCCATATGTGTCGATAGAAACTGTCAATAGCTAACACCTTAGACCTCATGGACATCAAGGCAGGCCATATGTGTCGATAGAAACTGTCAATAGCTAACACCTTAGACCTCATGGACATCAAGGCAGGCCATATGTGTCGATAGAAACTGTCAATAGCTAACACCTTAGACCTCATGGACATCAAGGCAGGCCATATGTGTCGATAGAAACTGTCAATAGCTAACACCTTAGACCTCATGGACATCAAGGCAGGCCATATATGTCGATAGAAACTGTCAATAGCTAACACCTTAGACCTCATGGACATCAAGGCAGGCCATATGTGTCGATAGAAACTGTCAATAGCTAACACCTTAGACCTCATGGACATCAAGGCAGGCCATATGTGTCGATAGAAACTGTCAATAGCTAACACCTTAGACCTCATGGACATCAAGGCAGGCCATATGTGTCGATAGAAACTGTCAATAGCTAACGCCTTAGACCTAATGGACATCAAGGCAGGCCATATGTGTCGATAGAAACTGTCAATAGCTAACGCCTTAGACCTCATGGACATCAAGGCAGGCCATATGTGTCGATAGAAACTGTCAATAGCTAACACCTTAGACCTCATGGACATCAAGGCAGGCCATATGTGTCGATAGAAACTGTCAATAGCTAACGTCTTAGACCTCATGGACATCAAGGCAGGCCATATGTGTCGATAGAAACTGTCAATAGCTAACGCCTTAGACCTCATGGACATCAAGGCAGGCCATATGTGTCGATAGAAACTGCCAATAGCTAACACCTTAGACCTCATGGACATCAAGGCAGGCCATATGTGTCGATAGAAACTGTCAATAGCTAACACCTTAGACCTCATGGACATCAAGGCAGGCCATATGTGTCGATAGAAACTGCCAATAGCTAACACCTTAGACCTCATGGACATCAAGGCAGGCCATATGTGTCGATAGAAACTGCCAATAGCTAACACCTTATACCTCATGGACATCAAGTCAGGCCATATGTGTCGATAGAAACTGTCAATAGCTAACACCTTAGACCTCATGGACATCAAGGCAGGCCATATGTGTCGTTAGAAACTGCCAATAGCTAACACCTTAGACCTCAATGACATCAAGGCAGGCCATATGTGTCGATAGAAACTGTCAATAGCTAACACCTTAGACTTCATGGACATCAAGGCAGGCCATATGTGTCGATAGAAACTGCCAATAGCTAACACCTTAGACCTCATGGACATCAAGGCAGGCCATATGTGTCGATAGAAACTGTCAATAGCTAACGCCTTAGACCTCATGGACATCAAGGCAGGCCATATGTGTCGATAGAAACTGTCAATAGCTAACGCCTTAGACCTCCTGGACATCAAGGCAGGCCATATGTGTCGATAGAAACTGTCAATAGCTAACGCCTTAGACCTCCTGGACATCAAGGCAGGCCATATGTGTCGATAGAAACTGCCAATAGCTAACGCCTTAGATCTCATGGACACCAAGGCAGGCCATATGTGTCGATAGAAACTGCCAATAGCTAACACCTTAGATCTCATGGACACCAAGGCAGGCCATATGTGTCGATAGAAACTGCCAATAGCTAACGTCTTAGACCTCATGGACATCAAGGCAGGCCATATGTGTCGATAGAAACTGTCAATAGCTAACGCCTTAGACCTCATGGACATCAAGGCAGGCCATATGTGTCGATAGAAACTGCCAATAGCTAACGCCTTAGATCTCATGGACACCAAGGCAGGCCATATGTGTCGATAGAAACTGCCAATAGCTAACGTCTTAGACCTCATGGACATCAAGGCAGGCCATATGTGTCGATAGAAACTGTCAATAGCTAACGCCTTCGACCTCATGGACATCAAGGCAGGCCATATGTGTCAATAGAAACTGCCAATAGCTAACGCCTTAGACCTCATGGACATCAAGGCAGGCCATATGTGTCGATAGAAACTGTCAATAGCTAACACCTTAGACCTCGTGGACATCAAGGCAGGCCATATGTGTCGATAGAAACTGTCAATAGCTAACGCCTTAGACCTCATGGACATCAAGGCAGGCCATATGTGTCGATAGAAACTTCCAATAGCTAACGCCTTAGACCTCATGGACATCAAGGCAGGCCATATGTGTCGATAGAAACTGTCAATAGCTAACGCCTTAGACCTCATGGACATCAAGGCAGGCCATATGTGTCGATAGAAACTGTCAATAGCTAACACCTTAGACCTCATGGACATCAAGGCAGGCCATATGTGTCGATAGAAACTGTCAATAGCTAACGTCTTAGACCTCATGGACATCAAGGCAGGCCATATGTGTCGATAGAAACTGTCAATAGCTAACCCCTTAGACCTCATGGACATCAAGGCAGGCCATATGTGTCGATAGAAACTGCCAATAGCTAACACCTTAGACCTCATGGACATCAAGGCAGGCCATATGTGTCGATAGAAACTGTCAATAGCTAACACCTTAGACCTCATGGACATCAAGGCAGGCCATATGTGTCGATAGAAACTGTCAATAGCTAACGTCTTAGACCTCATGGACATCAAGGCAGGCCATATCTGTCGATAGAAACTGCCAATAGCTAACGCCTTAGACCTCATGGACATCAAGGCAGGCCATATGTGTCGATAGAAACTGTCAATAGCTAACACCTTAGACCTCGTGGACATCAAGGCAGGCCTGGTACTCTGGCCTGTTTATCATTAATCAGTTGATACGTTAAGGACATTTTCAAAATTGCCACACCCTACCAACCCTATCAACCATAGAATGCAAATATCAAACTTGTTTTTATAGCCATTTGAGCCTCCTCAAATGAAAAAAAAACTGAAATGCATATTTTCTCACAACATGGAAGTATATATGTGGTTGTTTAAAGGAGGTCTGCATTCTTTCTTTATTAGAACTAGTCAATACGCTCAATATGCTAATTTTGCAAATTGGCCAACATTTGCAGCTTAGGGTACGGCAGTTTCTGCACCTTAAGGATGAGTACAACACATCTCCACAATAAAACCTTATTGCACTCAACATTAGTATGTATGTATGTATGTATGTATGTATGTATACTTTATTGACTGTAGATATAAGTCTACAAAAGTTCATACAGTTACAAATAATCATACAAAATAATTAGAAATAATGTCAACATAATATAAATTAGAAACAAAATGTGCATCATATGAGGTTCCTGCAGAAAAGAAAATCCTCATTCATAATATGCGCCGGGTTATCTAGATACAAACTTATATGAGAATAGACAAACATCTCAACATAGGCAAGAAATAACTAACGGAGATGAATTGTCAGATTAATATGTAACCAAAAAAAAAAGAAACATCAGATAAAGAAACGAAAATGCTAACGAAGGAGTAAATACAATTATGATATTGCTGTTCACGCAAGTTGTATATTATTTAAGAGAAAGTTAATAATAATCTGCAACATATGACCTTGTGGGCAGACTCTATGCTTAGAATTCGCATCACGGTATAAATTAATATAACACGTCTATAGAGACACACATTACATATAAATATCTAACCCAAATGCGGGATTTGTATTAGCTGCGTTAAACGTTGTCTGCTATGAAACGAGGTTAGCCCACACCCTCACGATTCTTCAATGTGGAGTAATATATCTTAGTCACCCATTTACAGGCAACTGACCAAAATACATACATGTCGGATGGTTGTTTACCAGTGACTGGTTTGCCCATAACAGTATCGATACATATATCAGCATTATCTAATATAGTTCTACCTATACCTTTTTTTACATTCGCAAGTTCAAGGAACATTCTTTCCTGTGTCTCTTTATGCGAAGAGCAACTCATGACAACTTAGACTATTATCAAATTCGGCTTTATTCATCGACATGTTGATGCGTCACTTATGTTTCTTCTGGCACCCGTGGTTATTATTTTCCCTTATTACGGTTAAGGGAAGAGACATCCACACCAAAATACGAATCAAGTATTTAAGATATATCTTGCATACAGGGTGTCCCAAAAAAAAATGCAACGAGCTACATTTCCCTAGATTTCAGGGAAAATAGGAAGCCAGTATTTATCATTTATACACTGTTGGAAAGCTACATATCCCAGCTAAGCACCATGAAGAAATCACAATGAAATGATATTCCTGTAGGGTGGTATCCCCCAAAACATGACACCCCCTCTGATGTGAAATCGCGCGCGACCGGTACTGGCTGTTAATACACAAGCTAGCACTGATTTACCTGCTTTCACCTGTTTAACCTGATTCAACCATGTGTGAAACAAAGCCCTGGCTTACCTGGCAAAATGCAAAGGGATGACCAGTCAATCATGAGCAAAATTACTTGGTCTGAATTCCCATTTTGAATAATTTGAGTGGAGCGATTGCCTGATCACTGGACAGTCCCTTCCTAAGCGTCCTTTACAACTGTTATGAGTACATGG
Source organism: Maea johnstoni (assembly GCA_963942565.1). NCBI lineage: Eukaryota > Metazoa > Annelida > Polychaeta > Spionida > Magelonidae > Maea > Maea johnstoni. The sequence continues at coordinate 1,672,997 of OZ012696.1, read as the reverse complement.
TGGGCCAGCAAGCCTTTTTTTAAATTTAATTAATCCCCAAAAAATGTTTCAATATAATTTGCCCTCAACTTATGGCAATTTGCCTTTAGATGCATTGTTTTAGGGGTGTTCAAGCCATCTGTATGGGAATATTACATGCAAACACACAAGATCCTCTCGTGTGCAATTTCACTTTGGAGGGGGTGTGACCTATTGGGAGATATCTCCCCTCAGGAGTATTGTTTGATTTTGATCTTTCTTAGTTAGTTAGCTGACATGTGTAGCTTTTCAAGGATGTAAGAACAATACATACCGGTCTCATAGTTTTCCAGCAATTAGGGAAAATGTACCTCGTTGCTAGCTTGTGTATTAACAGGCCAGTAACGGTCACGCGCGATTTCACTTCAGAGGGGGTGGCATGTTTGGGGGGATATCTACCCACAGGAATATCATTTCATTGTGATTTTTTCATGGTGCTTATGCACCAGTCAATTGAATCCCTGGGAGGGGGGGGGGGGACGGGACATGCGGGGATACTGCTCAGGAAAAAATCAATAAATAGCACTCATCCCCACTGGCAGGGACCAATTCTGTGGCAGTATGCCCCGCCCCTGGGGCATGCTCAACAAGAATACACAAGTTCCTAAGATTTCAACTTTTTATTTTGTGAAAATAAACCACAAAAATCTTAGCAGTTACATCACAAATAACAAAACCTTCAGCAGTTATAAAAATTAAATTTTAGACTTGGAGAAGACACCCTTCACATTACTTTTATTAAACCCCATGACGTCCATTATTAAACACCTGTAGCACCACGTGACTGTGAAAATTCTGCTTGTGTGTACTCATTCTCCTGCGCCGGGCAGTCCCCAGGGTGAAGGTCCGTAGTTGGTCAACACAGTGGACCTAGCAGAGGCCGGGTGCGCCCGGCTGATAGGCCTACTGGAATCGTGGCAGCAAAGTATGACGTCACTATTCAAATCCCCGCCTATCATGCACCGCCTCGACGGACAGCAATAAATCACAGTAATCCCGGTACACCGGGCAGCTATTTTAAGCAGTATTTAGCAGAAGCACCGTGTTTCCCGGCCAAGTCCTGCCCCCCCCCTCCCAGGGATTCAATTGACTGGTGCATTAGCTGAGATATGTAGCTTTCCAACGGTGTATAAATAATAAATACCGGCTTCCTATTTTTCCTGTAATCTAGGAAAATGTAGCTCGTTGCATTTTTTTGGGACACCCTGTATACGTTTGGGGATGAAACAGTAAATATGTTTTCTTCGTGACTGTGAACGGATAATACAATTTTGGACAATAGCCATGAGGAAAATAATCAAAAACTAGAATCATTTGATGCAATCAAAATATATCCTATGGCCAGGATATAAAAAAGAAAATCGACCTAAAACTATGAGTTGTTAGAAAAAACAATACTAGTATGCAATTTCAACCGGTGGGGTACTAACCCTAAGTCACGAAATGCGAAAGGTGTCAAGAAAAGAAACTTATATACAGTGAAATTCGACATTTTGATTAGAAAAGGTCCCAAAGAACCATGCAAGTTATGGTAAAAATGAAATGATAAACAGGCATAATTATAAAAGACATAAATAAATAAACAAAGAGGTTTTGTGAAAATACTTTGGTAATGAATCAACCTGAGACTCTATGGTCTTGCAGTAGGTTGAATCAATATAACTTCCTGAATATCAAGATTGTATGTATGTTCTTTATTGATTATAGTATATACTATAAAATACAATTCACACATATAATATAATTATGTAACAAAATGAACAAAATGTAAAAATGATTAATGCATATATATATATATATATATATATATATATATATATATATATATATATATATATATATATATATATATATATATATATATATATATATATATATATATATTAGACATGTATAAGTGGGTTTGGACGGTAGTCATAGTCATGGGGCTTGGCGGTCATTAAGGTGGGACAGTATCAAATGGGTCAACCAAATTAAGGTTCCAACCTATTCGTTGTCTCATTTTCCACCTGTACATGGATGAAATGTGTTTAGCAGCAATTAGCCAAAATTGCTCCATAGCAGCGTCTGGTGTGTTTGGGAATAAAACCCTTTCTGGAAAGATTTCTAAAATATTTGCCCAGTCTTTCCAAACCTAGGTATAGAGAATATGAACGGAATACTATAATGTTCAATCTCAATATATTAAACACCTACTTTGATATTGAATTTGGAACGTTGTTTTTTGCCACTTTTCCTTCCATATTGAGTCTAAAACTTGACGAGTTGTTAAGGGGGCTCGGGACCTTCGCACCTTTAAATAGTTTTTTTTTTTGATATGTGAAAGCTAAAAAGGTTTGCTACTTATTCCTTTGAACTAGAACTCTCAACTAGAACTACAAATGACAAAAAGGGAGTTTTTAAAAGCTTTCCACTAGAGGCCAGATCTCCTGAGGCACCAGCTGTGATGCTTAGCTAAACCCATAATGGCCCTTCCTTATATGATCTCCCCTGGGAGGTTTGCTATACTGGCTGATTGATGCGGACTGGGGATTAGTTCCTGGCCAGGTCCAGAATGTGTATTCAAATGGAAGTATCACACTTAAAGAACGAAGGTCCCGAGCCCCCTTAATGGTAAAGGAAACTAGTGTACGCAAAAAAGGCAACCGTGTTACTCCATGGTAACTACCTTCTTTGAAAGCCCATGAAATACAGACAGTTTGTCAGGTGTTGATTAGGTTGTGTCTCTTTCTTAGTCATTGTTAGATAATTAGGTTTGGAAGATCTTGTGGCAATGACCCTACTTGTCAAGTATAGGTCATGCGAGGATTAGCAAGTCTAAAACTTGTTAAACAGTTTTATATAGCGTTATTTATTTTGTAACAAGTTAATACTTTTCAGTGTATGTTTTTGTAATATGATGACTATTTGCTAGGGCACTCCACAATTCTGTGAAGGTCACACCTTAGCAGGTTCTTATACAAGCAGTTTGCCAGGTGTTGATTAGGTTGTGTCTCTTTCTAAGTCATTGTTCGATAATTAGGTTTGAAAGAACTTGTGATAATGACCCAATTTTTCATTGACATATCATGTGAGAACTAATCAGTTTAAAACATGTTTAAGAGTTTGATTTAATGTTCTGTATTTTCTAACTAGTTTCAGGTTATATCTTTGTGATATGAAAACATTTTGTCAGAGCGCTCTACAATTCAATTAAGGTGACGTACCCGGTGCATACCAGCGGGTTCTTATGCAAGCAGTTTGTCAGTTGTTGGTGAGACTGTGTCTTAACACAGTCATTGTTAGGTAAGTATGTTTGCAAGAGTTTGTGATAATGACCCTAATTGTTAAAAACAGGTCATGTAAGGATTAGTCAGATTAAAACTTATTTAACAGTCTGAGTTAATGTTCTTTGCTTTTGAATGGTTAATACTTTTCTTAGGTTATATTTTGTAATATCATATTATATTGGCAGGGCACTTTCCAAACTGGAAAGTTGCAATAATCTTGTAGGTAATCCGTAATAACTTTGCCAGCCTGTACAGACAGTAAATAGTGAATCTGCAATAATAAAATATAGTTGAAGCTCATTGAATTGTGCATGCTACATGTATATTCTATTCCTAGTCTTATCGTACAACAGTCCTAGTTTAGTTTAGGGAATTCTTCATATATCATTACAATAGTATTCTTATGGTCTTAGTACACTCTTTAAAGTCTTACATTGTACTTTATTATTCCTAAAACATTCTTAATATTTCTTAAAATAGTCCTAACAATTTCTTCATACATCCTTCGATAGTCTTCATACAGTCGTTAAACAGTCTTAGCTCCTTCCTAGAACAGGCGTAGATTAGTCGTAGTTCTTTTTGCTGGCTTCTATGTCTAGTTTTGCCAAGAATTGACACGAAGTTTGGCCAATTCTTTTCAGAAATTCTTCCCAAGTTCTTGTCTTGGTTCTTCACATTGGGAATATAGCATTAAGATGGTAATTATCTAGTTCGAAATGTAAAGTCATTAACAAACAAATGTTTCAAAAGTATCTATCCAGTATTTGTAAGAAACTTTACTTGTTCAATAAATGTGAAAATATCGTAAGTGTACACGCACTAACGGCTAGTTCTAGTGGTAAAGAAGGAATAGTTTGGGAAACGCATAATTTTTATGCAAGTATTTGACTGGGATATTGATAGATATTCAAGACTTATAGAAAAAGTTCAACGTGACATCTGTTTATCATTTTCAGTTGCCAAGAAAAAGATATAAAACGCTATTTTCTTAATGAAAACATACACTTTTTTGGCAACCATTAAGTTGCAAATCTTTTGATATTCATTTCTTTCTAGCAACCTATATCATTCTATTACATTATATATTACATTTTCAATTGTAGATATCTGTTAAAGCACCTCCGTTAAAATATCAAAATGATAAAGGAAGACTTGAATGTCATTGCCAAGTAATTCAACATGTGTCTATTGATATTAAGGTGTACCCCCAGTTAACCAGAAATTAATAAGAATTGTCTTTCTGTGGTTAAGAATTCTTAGATAATCAAGGAAACTGATTTCACAATTCAAAGTCTTTGAAGTAGTAGTCACGTGTATTTTCTGCGACCTTCACCGGAACACAGGAACTAAAACATGTATGCTTCTCAATTATCTGCAATATAACAATACATGCATATATATATATATATATATATATATATATATATATATATATATATATATATATATATATATATATATATATATATATATATATATATATATATATATATATGCACACTCACACACACACATGTACATATATGTGTGTGTGCGTGTGTCTGAGTGTGTGCATGATCTATGCCGAAGATTATATCTGAAACCATAACAATGCCATTAACCATACATTTTACGTAAACATTGTCAGTGTTTCAACTGTGTATAAGTTCAAGGCACCTGATAAAGGTGAGAGTTACTTGAGGTAAGTCGATACTATTTCCCGCGTAAACCCGTGTCATCCACTTTATTGACTGACTCTAACTTTCATTGACTTCAAATTTTCATTGTCGAGATTGCTTTGTAATTGACTACTTTCCTGTTGTGATCAGATACGCAAGACAACTCCTCATTTTCACGATGCCACTGACAGTGAAATGCCCTTATTCCGGTTATTGAAAACGTGGGAAATATTAGAAACCGTCAATATATAGGGTGCTACTAGAACGTGAAATTTGCAATGAAACCTGCATACATTTGTACATGCACACACATACACGCACCCTCCTTCATACATACATACATACATACATAAAATCAGTTTGAATACTGTCAGAAGGCAGTACTACCATTCCAAAATAATGAAGACATTTATTAATCAATAGGTGGTACCAGTAAGTGGAGTTTACATGTTTTCACATGTTTTTATATGTTTTACACAGCAATTTAAAATACACATGAACCATTTAACAGAATCATTTGGTGTGTGGGTGTGTTTGTGTGTGCAAGTTTATGTAAAAGCTTAAACCTATCGTACTCCATGACGCTGCAGTCAGTCGGTCAGTAAATTGTAGACTGCGTGACGTCACAGCGGCTATAAAATAGGCTGGACTAGAGCTGCGGACGCCACAATTAGATAAACACACAGTTAATACACACTGAACATGGTCGTGGACTGGAAGCAAGCTAACTGGGACAATGTGACTTTCCCTTCTCTTACAGAGGAAGAGTCATATTTTCCGGAGAAATTCAAATCCAAGATGTCACTGACAGAGGATTATGTATTTGCTATTTACCTAGCATGTGTTGGTGAGTTTACATGTTTCGATATAACAATAGTGACAATGTGTACTAGATAAAGATTATATATATGTATATATATATATATATATATATATATATATATATATATATATATATATATATATATATATATATATATATATATATATATATGTTGAGAGAGAGAGAGAGAGAGAGAGAGAGAGAGAGAGAGAGAGAGAGAGAGAGAGAGAGAGATGTGTGTGTATGTATGTATGTTTGTATGTATGTAAGTAATTTGTATGTGAGTGCGTACTGTGTATGTCTGGGTGGGTGAGCGCACGCCCGTGATAGGCGAAGTATTAATGATGGATGGAACTGAGATACCGGAATGAATCCCCGTCTAAGCTTAGCTCACTTCCATATTTCTCATATGCCTCAACCAGAGACTCCAGTGCAGTGGTGGGACAAGGTGAATTATTCTTTTGCAATACGTGAAACTACTCGGGTTTTGAGGCAGCCCTTCGTGCCAGAATCCTTCCATGCAAGTAGCTCACTGGCCGGTGAAATACCTCCTACAGCAAGGTACCTAGTACAATCTGTCCCTTCTTTCCCTTAAAAATGAAGAGTCATATTTCCCAAAGAAATTTAAATCCAATATGTCACTAACAGAAGATTACGCATTTTCTATTAAGCTAGCATGTGTTGGTGATTTCTATTTACCTATGGTCTGCTGGTGAGTCGACATTTTTCGATATCACACACATGACTCTGTATACTGCATGCAGGTCAATCGATTTGTTCTGCAATTATACATTGGCCATGGTAATGTCAGAAATGATAAACGTACTGCAGGTCAAGACGGAAATATACATAGACAGACATGGAGCAAGTGCACACACACACCACACCACACACACAAACCACACACACTACACCACACACATCACACCGCACAAGTATGTATGTCACTCCCAATCCAAATTGTATAATAAATTCAAAGCAGTAACCGCTGATATATTTTATCCATATATCTTTCTCTTAACATATATATCTTGGTCCATACAACTTAGAAAATAAATGAACGGCGCTGTGACTTACCGGTCACCATCTTCGTCAACTTGTCAGAATAAACTTTTCAAAGGCTTCGAGATTTTATAAAAGTCTCATTGGATTTGCCTAAATCTTAATGGGATGAGTGTGAGAAAGGTATCAGGTTTAATTCATAGATTTCTTCTATTTTTATAATATCCAAAGACAAGATAGGTTGAATATGGTGTGTTGCAAATTAGCTAAATCGAATCAATAAACAAACTGGCAACATAAAATAGCGGTGCTTTTAAAAAAAAACTATCTTTATGTAACCTCTTTGTAAAAAATTGTTATATGATTTGCGACATCCGGCAATGAAACATACGAAGAGTTTCAGGCAAACACGTCTTGACAACAGTATTGTAGCAACAGCTACAATACTTTTTTTAGGCACCATGTCTTGGAGTACTAAATAATGAGTTATCCCTGCACTTGCTGGTTCCTTGTCTCAATGTGTCTAGTTTTTTCAAGTGATCTAAGAGGTTTTTTTCGAGTGATTTAAGTTTTTTCAAGTGATTTAAGGTAGTTTTTTCAAGTAATTTAAGCTAGTTTTTTCAAGTGATTTAAGCTAGTTTTTTCAAGTGATTTAAGAGGTTTTCAAGTGATTTAAGCTAGTTTTTTTATTTAAGATTTTTTTCAAGTGATTTAAGAGTTTTTTCAAGTGATTTAAGAGTTTTTCCAAGTGATTTAAGCGAGTGGAGTATGTCACACCTCCACCATCATACCATATCGATATGTACTAGCTTGGAGCTTAGTTCTGATTGCAAACCGGAAATTAGCGGTCTATTCGTAGACTATCATCAAATATACATAGTTGACCCATTCTCACACCTATGCGATACAACCCAATTCATACCTGCTGCTTTTGAAGTGTCCCTTCACACCTGGCTGCGAGTTAGAAACTATCAATTTGCCCAGAGAGTAAAGCAGTGTGCTCTGATCACCGAGTCCTGCCAGTCTGCATACGATTCGGATTGGAGCATGTGGAACAGTATCCATTGGCGTGGGAACAGTCGTTGGTCAATATGGGTACTTTATCTATATAAATGTCTTGACGCAAGTGAGTTGATGGTGATCGTTATGTATAGTTTGTATAGTTTTTATACCCGCTCACCTCAGGGTACCCCTGAACTTGAACTCATCTCTTGTACCAAAAGATGTTTGACGCAAACACTCCTGGTTTCTTTACGGGAAATGTTTCATCCCCACACGCCTTGCACTCACAGAAGAGCGCTGTTTCCGTTCAATAACTCACAGAGTCATTAATACATACATACAGACAGAAACATACATACATGCATACATACATACATAATTACATACATACATACAGAAACAGATACTTACATACATACATACATAATTACATACATACATACAGAAACATACATACATAACACCTATAAGTTGATCTTCCCCCCTCTCTCCCTGTCTCTCTCTCTCTCTCTCTCTCACTCTCTCTCTCTCTCTCTCTCTCTCTCTCTCTCTCTCTCAAATACATTCAAAGATTTATATATATATATATATATATATATATATATATATATATATATATATATATATATATATATATATATATATATATATATATATATATATATAAATATATATATCACCTAGAATAAGTGTCTACGATAGGCAACCTTACAATACAACCCATACCAAAATTCATGTGTTTATTGAAATTTATAATGATCCTATAAGATAAATACGAAAAAAAGCATTTTTGACATTTTTACCAGTTTTAACCTCCCCATTTTAGCATTTTCCAAATGTATTTAGATTGAGCAACTTATTCATATGTTTGATATTCTTTAATAAATTAGTAGGCAGAAGAAGTTTGATAACTGGTGTACAGTGTTTAAATTCATGACAACAGAAATTACAAAAATGTCCTCTTTCGTGGTTTTTGGTCAAATTGGCCCAGAAATAAGCACCTATGGTGCATTATCATGCCTCTTCTTTCTTAAGAGCTACTCAGCATTTGATAGCGCATAGGTGTACCAAGTTTAAGATTTCTGTTCTGAACCAAGTGTTGGGTCTATATTACAAAACACTCACATTTCTGGACATTTTGAAGGATATGCCCGCTACAAGTGTAAAGGAAACATTTTCAGTTTCGGCAGCAGAGTTTTTTGAAATCAGCTTCCCCAAATCAGGTTAGTAAGGCATGTTGATGACCTTTAAAACAAAACATAAGTTAGGGTGATTTCTAGCTTGAATGCCATATTGCTTCCTGACTACGATATGAAATGACATAGCATTCGTGTCGTGTTTGTCTTATTGGCATTGCGGTTATTAATTGAATTATCGGACAATATTCCGGAACTTAATATAGACATAGATGTATGCAAATGAGCTACAAAATAATCACCCAATGCAAAAATAGCATACGGTGAATATTATCGTGTTGGCACATGACTAATGCCTAGCTAGAGTGGATAAGTGGTAAAGATAAATCCTAAAGATCAAGGTAAATATTGGAACTCTGTGCACTTAGGCTCTAGTACGGATATTGGGTCACTATGCTCTATCACTTCTTGTTATTCTCCTTGGATTTCTAGCTATTCACGAACTCCTACGCATGCAATAACATGCATATGCACATGTTTCTATGTATGTATGTATGTAATTTTGTATGTATGTATATATATATATATATATATATATATATATATATATATATATATATATATATATATATATATATATATATATATATATATATATATATATTATAAGAGAGGAGGCCCAATCCTTTGCAACGCATGATCTCCGTTGCCGCGCCTGTTTGCCTAATTCTGAGTTGGCAGTTTGGTGGACGAGTGTATCTAGATGGTTCTTAGCGTAAACAGATTTCAAAATGATTTACAAAAAGGTGCTTTTGATGCTGATTTCTCAATCTCGAGCGCGGCTGGGTTTGGTATGATCACCCGGCGTAGATTGGTACTACCGATATCAAACTTCTGCTTCCACAGTGGGGTTACACTGCACAAACTTTGTTGGTTGTACGGTGGCAGAAGTGCGCTGACTGTAGTAGCGTTAAGCCTACCCGGGTGATTAAATCAAGAGCATGTACAGAACGGGTTGAGGCGCCATGGAGACCCTGGACATTGCCTGCATGGGCGCTTAGGGACAAATCCCATGGGGCAAAACACAAACAAGGGCAGAGTGCTTCGACAGAGATTCGTCGAACAAACCCAGACAGTGCAGCATACTACGGTGGCGCATGAGTAACATGCATATTTGAGCTTAAGAAAAATCTTGACTTTTCTATAGTTCAAAAAATGTTTTTCAGACAACCAGTATATAGGCTACGCGGGCTCAAATAGTAACCATTTGAAAATGATCATTATGAAAAGAACTTTATAATTTAAATTTAATGTCTTTATAAACTTAGAACTACCTCAAGCCGTTAACACACTTTTCGGAAAATGAAAGGTAAGTTTGAAAAAAGTTCTAAAATACAGCCACTAAAATGTTATAAACCCTTTTTATATAGCAACTTCGATAAACATTTATATAAAATTCGATGGATCAAATACAAGTATCTATTCATATATACATATATATATATATATATATATATATATATATATATATATATATATATATATATATATATATATATATATATATATATATATATATAAACATATATATATATATATATATATATATATATATATATATATATATATATATATATATATATATATATATATATATATATATATATATGTATACAGAGAGAGAGAGAGAGAGAGAAATGATATATTACGCCATACTCTAACTTTGAAAATAGTTTTGAGTAGAAATGATTAAGATTATATGTATCAGTGAAATCATAAATGTCCCATCTTTTATTACAGCTGGTTTAATAACCCATGATCTTATTTATGAAATGGTATATCTATATGCCAAGTTTCTTGAATTATTGATACATAGGTTAGGGTTAGGTGGCCCTCAATGTGTGGTCAAAAAGTTAAACAAAAAGGTGCTCTCGATAATGATTTTTAGAACTGCATATCTCCCCGGGAGGTCCGTTGAGGAGAACATGTCACCTGATCAGGTTGAAACGAAGTTAATAGGCAGGCCACCCCAAAATAGCTGCGAACAATGAGGCCCTAACCACAACACCCACTGGTGTGCCTGCGGTTTTATTTGCGAGGAGGTCGAGCCCGACGCAATGAGAACATAAGGCTTAAGTGGAACAAACAGGACAGGGTTTGAATGACGTCTAGGGCATACAGACGGCAGTTTAACTTCGACTGTTCTCTTCGCCATTGATAAGGAAGAGGAGAATCTTAGGAGAATGAGATAAAAACAGGATATTCGGGGATAGATGGATAACTTGGATTTCATTGAAGATGGTGAAATGATAAGGTGATATTGCCTCAATATATGGTGGGTTTACATGTAATTTAAAACAGTATTTTGTATTAACCATTGCACTTTCCCAGTTTAAAGAAAATGAACGGTCAGTTTGATATAAACATTTTAAATTGCAGCTGTTAAAAAGTTAAAAAAAACTTTTTATGTAGGTATTTCAATAAAAAAATAGCAAACTCGATAGATCGAAAACAAGTATCAATGTGAAATAGATGATAATTTGTAACCATCTCTCAACCCTTCTGCTGTAAAGACGATGTGTGCCACTCCGGGAGGTGGCACCTGAGACTCAAAATTGCATGCGCTCAGTGCATATACTGTAGAAGGACTAAGGAACGTTTGTTCAGGTGTGACGAGGGAGAGACAGATAGCGATACAGAGAACGAGAGAGAGGGGAGGGATAGAGCGAGACAGAGAACGAGAGAGAAAGGAGGGAGAGAGAGATACAAAGAGAGAGCGGGGGAGGGAGAGAGATACAGAGAGAGAGATACAATGAGAGCGAGAGAGAGAGATACAACGAGAGAGAGATACGAGCGAGAGTGAGGGGCAGGGAGATCGATACAGAGAGAGAGATACAACGAGAGAGAGCTACGAGCGAGAGAGGGGGGAGAGAGATACAATGAGAGAGATACAGCGAGAGAGATACGGGGGAGGGGGGAGGGAGAGATACAGAGAGAGAGAGAGAGAGAGAGAGATACAATGAGAGAGAGAGAGAGATACAATGAGAGCGAGAGGGGGGAGAGGGACATTCGGACAGACAGACAGATAGATGTACAAATGACATATGTTACGCCATACTTTCCTTTAAAAATAGTTTTGAGTGGAAATGATTATAATTAGATATATCAGTGATATCATGAACATACACAGCACTATATTCTTTATTACAGCTGGTATGATAAACCTTGATCTTATTTGTCGATGGTATATCTGTTTCTTCTTGAATTATTGATACATAGGTTAGGTGACCCTAAATGTGTGGTGTCAGAGATAATTGGGTGCTCTGATATGTCTGTCGTTATAAGATATTTCATGGTTTCCGTCCGCAGGACGGGTACTTTTCTAGTATATATATATTTATATACTGTATACCGTGTTAATATTGCGCATATAAAGTAATGCGCTCAGCAGATAACTGCCTTGGATGCGCAGTTTAATTATTGCGCATTGATAACCTCCATCTCAAGCCGTGTGAGGAGGCCAAGGGTATGCAACCTATACAGCTTTTGGGAGGGTGTTGCTGCTATATTCAAGCCGGCCAGCCCCCTGGGGATGCCATATGATGCCAGTGTTATAGGCAAGTGCAATCTTTATCTCGTCACTGGCCGCGAACAGTATTATCTTGGTTGCAATTAGTAACCTTGAGTAGTGGTTACCGGCATGTTTGGTCACATTCGATTGTGCAAGTTCTCTACATCGTAATTTAATAAACATAGTACCAGCAGAGGCCGCAAAGGGTCTGTATGTTGAACGACGATATTAGTGTGTTGAACGGTACAAGGGATCCAATATCTAAATGATAGTTGCTGTTGTTGATGAATAGTTTATTGTCCAATCCATCGTGCGCAGTTAAATAAATGCGGACTCCATGGGTGCGTAAAGTACGCATTAATTAAACTGCCGCAATATTAACACGGTATACAGTATATATATATATATATATATATATATATATATATATATATATATATATATATATATATATATATACATATATATATATATATATATATATATATATATATATATATATGTATATATATGTATATACATATATGTATATATATATATATATATATATATATATATATATATATATATATATATATATATATATATATATATATATATATGTATATATATATATATATATATATATGGGCTCGATCAAGTTGAAGTTAGCATCTAAGACAAAAAATAAATTTTATAGTAGCAATATGTATCTTACATATTTGGAAAGCTAGAATTCTGAAGTTTCTGGACCTTTAGTCAGATTTACTGTATTCCCATTAATGAAAAAGTTATGAACATTTTACTGCAGGGTGTTTGTTTGTTTGTTCAACGCCTTTCTGACAATAACATTTAACAAAATGTTAAAACCACCATATTTTCTTGTAAAACCATCTTATGATCTTCATCATTGCTTTAGATGATACAATTATACCTGGGAAGACTGTGCCAAGAGATATAGGATTGAATATTATGTTTTGGGGTGTTTTTGATGAATTTTAAAATACAGTGATCTGTGATTCCGTAACATGTGATTCCGTAACATAAAAAAAGCATTTTTTTAATTTTTGAAAATGTTCAGATTGGATCATTACCATGAAACTTCATAGAAAAAAGCATTTTAACACTAATGTAACTATGAGGGGCACACTTTTGAAAAATAAATTTTCAAACAGTGTTTTTGTGGGGGTTAAAGTTGGTGATTCCGTAACGTTACTGAATCACATATTTGATAAATTGACTGGTTCAAGCCTATAGATGTCTTGAACATTCTTTAAATGGACTAGTTTATTATCTTAACTTTAAGTTTAGTATTAACTGATAGTTTCCATATTTAGAATGAGACATTGTGCACAGTATTTTGAAAAAAAGTATATGTCCATTATCGAGTAGTAGTTTCAATATGGCATCGAAACGCTTTGGACAAGGACTAAGCTGTACATGGAAATCAGATGAAGTTCTTTATAAACAAGTAACTCACATACAATTTTGAGAAGGTACAATTATTCAAAATGTGTCATATCACCAAACTACCCTTTTAAAACATTCACACAATTTTAAAGTAGAGTATAATTAAGCTGGCCAGCAGGGCATCTCAGCCTCATTTGGATGCCCACTCCCTCAAAAATCACCCATCAGGACACCCAAATAATTTTGTGAGTAACCCTTTAAAAGGACATTTCCAAATATATAAATGAATTGTTTTCACTCTAGTTTAAATTCAGTGACTTTTTATAAGGCATTTATTTTAAGAAGTACATGCATGTTCATGGTTATAATGGGCCATATCAACCTATTCAAACTGTTGCGTACAGAATTTTAGAATATTGAATTCAATATTTTCCCTCAAATTCAGGAAAACTTGCTCCCTCATTTGGCTGTCTTATCCTATAGTAATATCATTCTTGAACCCTATTTGTTCAACACTTTTGTAAAATAGTACATTTTAGAGAATTTATATCTGTGGTGGACAGGAAAGCTCTTCAAGATTTAGATACCTTCACAGAAACAGAGATTCTCCTTCAAGTAAAGAAGAAAACTGAAGTTTAGCACATGGTCAATGTAGCCCAGATCCTGAAGTCTCTATTTATGCATATATTTTAAAACTTGACCACCCGCATTAAATTTTAGAGGAATTTATTCAGTGTTTCAGATTGAACTTACACACTGTTGAGGACACTTTAGAAACTTTTGTCACAAGTGTAGAAGGGGAAGGATTCAATACATAAACATTTCCCAGAGAACAAAATTTTGTTACATCACTCAAAGATACAATATAGTCATATGGAAGACTCATATGATACTGTTTTATACAAAGCCAGTCATAGATCAGTAGTCTGAATGATTTTAAAAACAAATTTCCAGGGATTCTCCATTCGCCCAATAGACATGTATGATCTACTCCAGAAAAAATACCCAACAGTTAATAAGATCACAATGCATGTTTAAAAATAATCATTACATAGTTA